>CM042241.1:30246240-30753740 GCA_023566225.1 Romanogobio albipinnatus
AGCTCCCTACGGCGAGCTCGTGTCTTTCCCTTGGCAGAGTTCTCTGCCGTCTCAGTACGGTGTCGTCCCCCGCCTAGTTGCCGGGGCCTCCCCTGGGACTCCGTATGTTGTGCTGCCCACGGCCAGCCCATACGTGTTCTCCACATGGTAACTCCCCCTGGGCATGATGTGGCTCCCGCAGCGTCCTTCGGGCACGCTTTCCCAGCGTTATCCAATCAAGTCTGCTGAATGGGTCTTGCGGAACAGCAGTATGACTCTTCTAGCGTGAATCTTCCCGCCCGCTTCAGTACGGGGTCTGAGGGGCTCTCGCTGGGCGCTGGAAGTGGTAGTAACTGTGGCGTTTTCCATAGGGATCCCAATTCGTCGGTTATTACCGACGTACGTCGTAGTGACCGACTGAAAGGGAACGTCTCGGTTACGTATGGTAACCCTCGTTCCCTGAAGGAGGGAACGGAGACGTACGTCCCGTCACCACAGTTCCTTCCATCACTGCTTGGCCGGTCTCTGGTTCGGCTCCTCAGTGAAAAACGTCAGTGCGGTGCTCTCGCTTCCTGTTTATACCCGCGGCGCGGGGCGGGGCGCGAGATGCAAATCTCGCACGCCAATTGTTCATTGGCCTGTTCTTAAGTTCTCGAAGCTGATAGGGGCTCTCTGAAGTGATCCCAATTCGTCGGTTATTACCGACGTACGTCTCCGTTCCCTCCTTCAGGGAACGAGGGTTACCATACGTAACCGAGACGTTCTCAGACATAACTACATAATTATTATGTGTTATTAGTACATTTCACATGAAAGTAATAAGAATAAATACTGATTCAGTGTGATTTTTGTTACTCATTGATGCGTGAACTTCCCCTTTAAATAACGCAACACTTTGCCCTCTCTGTGTACAACACTGCTTGCATTAAGCACTATTAGAACTGAATGAATCGATTCAGCATTCAACACCATCCGTAAAGATACGTTAAATTCGTCAACGTGATTTAATAAAGGATGTATTCATGTTGTGAATTTGCACATTTTATTATACCATTTTTAAATTGGCCGCTAAAGTTTTATATGGGACAATTACAAAACACACTGATTCTTTTAACAATGCATTGGCGCAAAAACCTTTTGGAGGTGCAATTAAGAGAAGAAAGCTTTATAGAGTCAAAATATAACTGCACACTCACTTCATCATGAAATGCTGAAATAAGTGTGCAGTTATATTTTGCCTCTAACATACACACCGAGCAATGCTATCTGCCCATTCACAGCGTGATTTCTAGACTGCCACAAATACTGCCCTAACAAAATACAGATTTGTACCTGTTATTTTAATTGGCCTTTAGTTTGAATTTAGCTTTATATTTATGGTTAAAAAAAGTGTTACCTTGCCAAAGCATTGACCGAGTTCATCGATCTAATGGTGTTGTTGAGCGCTTCAAAAGCAAAAACTTTTCCAAAAACTTTTTTGACATTAGCCTACTCTGATCTGATGGCATATAGGAATCGTCAGATTGACAGTTCTCTGATCCAATAGTGTGGGGGAACTAGTGGGGGTGGCAATAACATTTTAGGGTGGCCGTGACACCCTTTACACACAAACATCTAGTGCCAGATATTTAGCATACCAGGATGACTAGGAGTATGAAATTGTCCAGCCATGATTTTCTATTACACAGGAGTATATATATGAGGAAACACAAAGGCCAAATTCCCTTAATCATTCATCACAATGAGTAAAACCAAGGAATATAGTTCTGATGTGCAGCAAGATTGTTGAGCTTCACAAAATAGAAAGTGGCTGTAAGAAAATAGCTAAAGCATTGAAAATCTCCATTTCCACCATCAGGGCAACAATTAAGAAGGTTCAATCAACTAAAGATGTTACAAATCTGCCTTGAAGAGGACATGTGTCTATATCGTCCTAATGCACGGTGAGGAGGAGAGTTTGAGTGGCCAAAAACTCTGCAAGTATCACAGATGGAGCTTAAAGCATACCTAAACATTTTTTTTTTTTTATCAAACAACTACTACATCACCACAAGTTGTTTGGGAGGGTTTCAAGAAAAATCCTCGTTGCTCATCCAAAAACAAACTCTAGCATGTTCAGTTGTCAGAGACGACTGGAACTTTAAAAGGGACCTGGTTCTATAGTCAGATGAAACTATAAAAAGAGCTTTTTGGCAGCAAACCCACCAGATGAGTTTGGTGCTAACAGGGATCAGAAGTACCCCATGTAACCCCTCCTGTTCGATCCGCCTGCTACAAGCGGGACTCGAACGTGAATCCACCGGCATGAGAGTTTGATGCTCTAACAAGGAGGCTAAAGGCTGCAACCCCTAGCGTCAGTCACTAGAGCGTCTCTTGAGATCAGAGGAGTGAGGTTTACTTGCACAGCAACTACTAGCTGGCCTCCGCCACACCCACAGTTAAATATATTGCAGGATCTTTATATTGTGGGCCTATTTTTTTGCTGATGGTATCATGGATTCAAGCAAATACCAACAGATAAAAAATCAAAACCTAACCGCTTCTACTAGAAATATTATAATGGGCCATGGTTGGATCTTCCATCAGAACAATGATCCAAAACAAACATTAAAATCAACACACAAATGTGTCACTGAGCTCAAAATGAAGCTTCTGCCATGACCATCCCAGTTCCCTGACCTGAACCCTATAGAAAATGAGTGGGGTGAACTGAAGAGAAGAAGCACCAACATGGATATGGGAGTCTGAAAGATCTGGAGAGATTCTGTATGAAGGAATGGCCTCTGATCTCTTGTCTTGTTCTCCAAACTCATCAGGCCTTATAGAAGAAGACTCAGAAGAAGAAGAAGACTCAGAGCTGTTATCTTGGGAAAAGGACATCGCAATAATTGGGTGCACATTTATTTCAAATGTGAGTTTCCCCCCACTTTCAATTGTTTTACTTCAATGAAAGGTTAGAATTTGTGATTACAGATTTATGTTCACAGCCTTCTTTGCTCATATTTAATATGACACTAGTATTCTAATGAAGGGCACTGTATATTATTAACCATGATTAATTATGTGATTTAAGAAAAATGTTATGTTCTTCAATAAGAACAAACGTTATTGAGGGGGGAATAAATATGATTGCTGTTAAACATCTTGGTTTTATGTTTTTGATTACAGTTTGATTATTTTAATATATAAATAATAATGTATACATTTAAATACACTGAAAAATGCCTAAAATGTTGTAACAAAAAACAATGTCATTAACTATTATTATTATTAATAATAATATCAATAGCTCAATAGTTGGACGGATACAAGTTTTTGATGCTCAGCTTGATATATGCCTTCTGTACTTCTGGTAATTGTAAGCAGCTTGCCCAGGCTATTGCTGAGACTTATGGGAATTGCAGTTTTTCTGACTTTATGAGCTGTGGACAGCTTCAAAAGTGCAGGAGATTGTACAGAGAGAGCATTAGATTTGGCAACATCAACAGCAGAGTAAGGTGTTTTTTCCTCCCTCTGTCTGCCTCTCTCATACACTCTCCCAAACATGTGGTTTGAGTTTAGTGGCGTCTCAAGCTCAAATACACACACAGGCCACCCTGATCCCAATAATGTGCCAAAATTCTGTTTGTGTGTGTGTGTGTGTGTGTGTGTGTGTGTGTGTGTGTGTGTGTGTGTGTGTGTGTGTGTGTGTGTGTGTGTGTGTGTGTGTGTGTGTGTGTGTGTGTGTGTGTGTGTGTGTGTGTGTGTGTGTGTGCATTTAAAAATGCTTGACACTTATGTTGACTATATCATGCAGCACTTTGTTTTATCTCTCGCTCTCTCTATCTCATATATATTTTCCTATATATATATATATATATATATATATATAGTGTGTGTGTGTGTGTGTGTATGTGTGTGTGTGTGTGTGTGTGTGTGTGTGTGTGTGTGTGTGTGTGTGTGTGTGTGTGTGTGTGTGTGTGTGTGTGTGTGTGTGTGTGTGTTTTCTTGGAATCAAAAGAATATATTTTTTATTATCTGGTTCAAAGAAGGGATTATATTTCATTATTGTATTTTATTAACTGTATAAAATATGACACACACACACACTCCCTATATTCACACTATATTTCTTTCTCTTTCTCACACACGCTTCTGGGAGATGGATTGATGGAGTGTATTACTCCTATTATGCCATTCCTAAGAAATGTGGAAATTATTTAGTACTCATATCGCCCAAGTTATGTCAGTGGAATCATGAAGTCATACCTCATTCCAAGTGGAAATAAGGCCTAGAAATAGAAAGACAGAGAGAGAGAGAGAGAGAGAGAGAGAGAGAGAGAGAGAGAGAGAGAGAGAGAGAGAGAGAGAGAGAGAGAGAGAGAGATGGTGAAAGTGAAACAAGGAGAGAAAAAGTGAGAGAGGGGAAACAAAATAAATCACTTTCCGTAAAAGCTTCTCAAATGTTTTATGGCTTATCGAAATTATTTAAATAATTGATTATTTTATAAGAGAGATATTAAGATACATATTAGTTTGTAGACATGTTTCTGATCCCCTGCAGTCCTCCAGTTCTTCAAAGGTTATCACATAAGCAATACCTGTGTTGAAACACACACTGAGGGTGTGTGTGGTTCAGGTATACCCTACGTTAATTTCCCCACAAAGATGACAATATCTGAAATCCTTGTCCTTGTGTGGAAATTTTTTGGTCCCCATGAAAAAAAAAAACAGCTTATAAATAATACGAAGTGATGTTTTTTGAAAATGTAAAAGTGTAGAATGTGTGTGTGTGTGTGTGTGTGTGTGTGTGTGTGTGTGTGTGTGTGTGTGTGTGTGTGTGTGTGTGTGTGTGTGTGTGTGTGTGTGTGCTGCTAGAAAACTAGGCTTTTTTGTGTTCAGTATGATGCAGATCCTGGTACCTCAAAACTGATACTAAAGGAATACCTAAATATAAAAAGATATATTATTATTTCCTACTTTACAACATAACATTTATCATTATTATTATTATTATTATTATTAATTGAATTATTCAACACATTAAATGATCACATTTTTATATCATGCATTCATTCTCTGCTGAACGTTGCTTTCATGTCACACTGTCCAAACTACCAAATTTGGCCTGAATAGCAGAATACCATTCTTTAAATTTAAAAAAAAAAAAACCCTGCGCAGCCTATAGCTGCTAGACTTGCTCGGTAGTCTTCGGCAACTCAGTAGGTCTAATAGTCTAATCAGGTTTATTCTTTCACACTTTCTACACCATCATACTCTCATCTGCTCTTAATCTGACAGGAGGGAGTGGGATGGAGACTCATCCAGTTCTCATTTGCAAAAGAGCACAACTCACACTGACACACATGCACCACTCCCATAAACAAGCATGAAAGAATCCAATAAAACAAGCATCTGTCACCCAGACATGCACAAACAGCTTCAACTTATACTTAAGAGTAGTTTTAAAAGTACTTAATACTCGACTCTGGAATTCTGCTTGATCAATTGCTGCATTCTGCAGTGAAATGTTTGTGAATAATGATGTGAATTAAAATGTGTTTTCCATAACTGTTCTAGTTTAAGGGATCTCTTATCACTCCAAGTTCTCTTTATTTTCACATAATAATTTCTACTCAAAGCAATATTATATGTTCTTCACAGTAAACTGGGATAAAGAAAAACTAAAACCCTTCGTAGTGATGTTATAAATTGTATCAGTTGGTACTACTCAATCTGGGCTAGTACTCTGTATACTATACTATAAAATTCAAATGGATTTGTACAGAAATAAAGATTACTGATTTGACCAGATCAGTCCTCATTAGGGGACTTGTGGGAAATGTATATGATTGTTGTTGAGAACCAATAAACGTTGTAGCTCTATTTACTGTTGTTAATGTTGTTGTGTCGGAAGTGAGAACGCTTATATGTTCTAAATGCATTTTTTGACATTGTTTTGGAGCACACTAGCTTATAGATAACCTTAAGGCTAATATATTCATACTAAAAGCCCAACAACAACAAAAACGTACATTTGATTTCATGGGGCGTTGAAATGCATTTAGGATTGTGTTTTCAGTGACCTGTGACTTATTTTTGGTTTGTGACTCACCAGTTGAGAACCACTCGAATGGGCTACTACTATTCCTTTACACTGTCAGGGTACCGTATGTATGAGTAATCCCTGCTTATTAATAGATCACTGAAGTGTATAATCTTCACAACATACTGTAGCACACTCAGCAAAATCTAGTTTGAGTGTGTCACCTTGCCTACTTCCATCCTGTCTGCAAACCGGGCCTGTTTTATAGTTCTTTATATTGTTAGTAATATCATTGTCCAATACTATGTAGAGAGCAGTCAGTGATCCACTCCAGATCTGTTTTAAGACATGCTGTTGTTGTGACTTCATTTGCGTGTTTGCTGAAACATTTTCAGCCAGAAGTTCCATGCTGGCAGGCAACTGAATCTTTGTATGCTTGGAAAGAAAATCTTTCCTTGTGTTCTCAGTTTGCCCTCACTTAAAGTTGTTAGTTCCACCTTGGATATTCATTGCTTTATAGTGTGTCTAGCTTTTGATAAGATTGGCACTGTATAGCTTTCTTCCTGCTTAGGTCCTGCTTGCAAACATTTGAGCAAACCTGCAGCATCTACACTGCATTGATCAATGTATTGATCACTGCAAATAGAGACTTATTTGGGTCCACCAAAGAATGTTTTTATAGAGGGTATGCACGCGACGTCACCGTTGGCCGGTGTGACTATGGTTACGCCCACTTAGTGGCAAAAAGACAGCATTAATGTTCAGCGTGAATGCTGCGAAAAACATAAAAAACACAATTGAAACAGGAAAGAGCTTTGAGATAGACTACAAATATTTAAGGTATATGCCGAAAGCTACAGAAAAACAAAGCAAATGGATCGCTGTAATTCGCAGAAACAACTGGACTCCAGGCAGCGAAACATGGATTTGCAGTTATCGTTTTGTTTCAATATGTTGAATTTTGGGGTAAAATCGTTACACTTTACAGTAAGATTCATTAGTTAACATGAACTAATAATGAACTGCACTTATAAAGCCTTTATTTATCTTCATTAATGTTAATTTCAACATTTACTAATGCATTATTAAAATTTTGTTAATATTAGTTAATGCACTGTGAACTAGCATGAACAAACCATGAACAGCTGGATTTTTATTAACTAATGTTAACAAAGATTAACTAATGCTGAACAGAGGTGTTGTTCATGGTTAGTTCATGTTAATTAATGCATTAACTAATGTTAACTAATACAACCTTATTGTAAAGTGTTACCGTAAAATCATACCCATTGTATTGTTATATATTGTATTGGCAACTCATTAGTTAAATATTTACCATCTTATATTCTGCCTAATTTGATGTTTTTAAATAAACACTGAGAAAAAACTAGACAAGTTTTAGGGCTTGATGATATAAAACTACACATAACATTGATATAAGTGATCATCCGGACTTAGCTAACCTGATCTACCTATATTGTATTTATATAAAGCGTTCACAGGTTCACACATGTTTTTCCCCACCATTGAAAGCAGGCTCATATAAATGTCAGGAAACACAATTTCTGGCTGCATGTCAATATCCATGGATCACTGGATGTTAAGTTGTAAGGAACATGCAGTCCAAACTTTAGTTTAAACGAATAATCATTTTTTACTCGCATTTTCGCAGTTTCCCTTATTAAATCCATTCATGCAGAAGCTCTTCTGCCTCTCAGTCCGGCTGGAAAGTGAGGTCGGTTTTCCGGCAGGAAAGTGAGGTCAATGCATACCCTCTATATATATAAATATGTATATATATCTCATTTGTTATGTTTTTTCTGTCTTAAGGTGTGGTCACATTAGCAAAAAAGGTCCATTGTGCATTATCAATTGTGTAGCGTAGCAATGTATGAAGCACAGCTTACACAGAAGTTACTTTCAAACTAAGCAGCAGCGATTTTGCTTGACCAGCTTGAATCCGATGTGAAATCTGCGCGGGGAAATCACCCACATGTGGAATTCTTGATTGTACGAATTTCTATTGAAGTGACAGGATTTCACTGAACAACGGTAAATGTGACTGCGCTTTTACTCTTCCTTTGTACATAAGACAGTTACTCTGATACAGAACATTCCCTTTTTTAGCATTTATTTTTTGTAATTCCTTTACTTGGTCACTGTAGAGTGATCAAGACTTTAGTCAGAAAAGTGACTTTATTTTTAAAAATAATTTACAATCTCTAGGACACATTTCACTTTTTCCAAATTCTTCAAACAGTTCCCCTTACCAACTTTCAGTTTGGTACATCAGTTAATTTCACATGAAAAATTCTCTAAAATGTCAGAGCCATAGCCTTGTGGGCAGTGGTCCGACATATAGCACATCAGCGTTTTGGGTGAACCGAGTTTGATTACCGGCTTGTTGTCCTTTCCCAATCCTGAGCCCCTCTCTCCTGTTTCTTATCTCTCCTTGCCTGTCCTCTCCAATAAGTCAAGTCAAGGTAACTTTATTTATATAGCGCTTTTAACAATGCAGATTGTTTTAAAGCAGCTTTACAGTGTTAAACAGGAAAATAATGCAGCATAATTTTATTCAGCCGTATAGCCATTCTGGAGAAAATGGTGATGTCATCAGTTCATTTCAATTATCATACAGTGGCAGTGTGGGCTTTAGATCAGTAATTAGATCAGTAATTTAGTTTATATGGTTAATTTAGTTTAATAATTAGATTTATTTGGATATTTAGTTGAAAAATGTAGTGTCCCCAACTGAGCAAGCCAAGCCAAAGGCAACAGTGGAAAGGAAACCAAAACCCCATTAGGTGACCTAATGGAGAAAAATAAACCTTGGGAGAAACCAGGCTCAGTCGGGGTGCCAGTTCTCCTCTGGCCATAGCCAGAGGAGGCATTTGCCAATAAAGGCAAATGCCCCCAAAAATATAAGTGAAGTTACTAAACGTAATTTCGTGAGGAAGTACGCCCATCTAATCTTCCAATTAATTCCAAGGTATAAAACCAGCAGCTTACCTCTTCCCATTGTTAGTTCTTGCAGCATTTGGCCCGTCCTAATCTGCATGACTGACTTCGCTGCTCATTTTCACCTGTTGATCACCCAGGTCGCCGGTCTCTCCGCTCCACCACAGCCCAGCGCAAAACACCTCTCTCCTCCTCAATCTAACGTAGATCATCACAGGGCCCGGTCGATCCTTGTGATGCATCGAGGTCATCATCAATATCATTGTAAATCCTCTTCAGCAGCAAGCCCTTCCGTACCTCCTGTCGAGAAATGGTCCGTCAATCGCGCTCAGGCACGCGTTATCCAACATGGGTATCCATTTCTCCCAGAGGAATTCAAAAACGCAACTTCTCGATCTGCTCGTGCGCTCTCAACAAAACTCGCGCCGCATTCAGCGTCCTCCCAGCACCATGCAAACATCAACGCAAGTAACTGCACGATCCATACGGTCCGCCTCAGTTTCAGCCGGCAGCAGCCGCCGCCGTAGCTTTCCTCGTCCGCCGCTCATTCCGGCCGGCAGTCTATCGCGGCCGCAGACGTTAGTTCCGCGGCTGCTCGCAATAGTTCCACAGCTCTCCGACAGTGACTGTTAGCTTTCCTCCTCCCACAGGTGAGTATAGCTTCTTCTGTCCACATTAACAATATTTCTGTTCCTTCTCAGTTAAATCCATCTAGCAATGGAATCCCAGATAGCACACATACATCTCGTCTATTTGAGTCTATTTGATGTGCGTGTTTACATCTGGAAGACGTATTTATTTATTTATTTTAATTTATTTATTTATTTATTTTTAGAGTGTTTGCTCATCTGCAATACGTCTATTGGACGTTTCCTGTCAGATGTCAAATAGACGTTTAAACAATGTCTTTAAGATGTTTATGATTTAGAATGTATGAAAAACTGACATCTTAAAGACGTCTATCAGATGTTTGTAAACAGCAGATGCTTTCCAGATTGAGTGATCATTAACAGACGTCTTGCAGACGTACGTGTGCTATATGGGATAAGTACAAATTTGAGGCTACCTGTGCAAATGCCACTACTCCCATTCCCCCCCACCCCCCTCCCCCTTCCATTCCTCTCTCCTCCGCTATCAGAGCAGACCCAAGCGTGAGGCTGCCTCCGCAAACGGTCATGCCTCCCTTTCCCCCTCTCATTAATTTCTCCTCTGCTATCGGCACAGACCCAAGCGTGAGGCTGCCTCCGCAAATGGTCATGTCCCCCTTTCCCTTCCCCCCTCTCATTAATTTCTCCTCTGCTATCGGCACAGACCCAAGCGTGAGGCTGCCTCCGCAAACGGTCATGCCTCCCTTTCCCCCTCTCATTAATTTCTCCTCTGCTATCGGCACAGACCCAAGCGTGAGGCTGCCTCCGCAAACGGTCATGTCCCCCTTTCCCTTCCCCCCTCTCATTAATTCCTCCTCTGCTATCGGCACAGACCCAAGCGTGAGGCTGCCTCCGCAAACGGTCATGCCCCCCTTTCCCTTCCCCCCTCTCATTAATTTCTCCTCTGCTATCGGCACAGACCCAAGCGTGAGGCTGCCTCCGCAAACGGTCATGTCTCCCTTTCCCTTCCCCCCTCTCATTAATTTCTCCTCTGCTATCGGCACAGACCTAAGCGTGAGGCTGCCTCCGCAAACGGTCCTGCCACCCCCTCTCTTTCCTTTTTCTGCCGCCGTTGGAGCTGATCCAAGCGTGGGGTTGCCAGAGCATTAGCCCTGGAGGCGGACCCAGTTCCTCCCTATTCAGAATTGTTATTCCAGTAACTGTAACACCTCATGTCTGGATTCAATATTTTAAGCCAGAACACTGCAATCCTACTGGACAGCTTGGAGAGTTTGAAACAATTCCATTCCTCCTACAACCAGTTTTTTCCAACTTTTTTCCTCCTTTCAATTCTTCATTCATCTCATATCGAACCAGATTAAGTCCGTCCAACCTAGTACCATCAAAGTCTATCTCAGCGGCATTCAATTTTTCTAATCTACGGCCATCCATCCAACCATCTCCGATCTCCAAGTTTTAAACGAGGACACCATCCGTTTCCTCATCAATGCAGCAAAACTGATCATTTTAAAAACGGCCATTTCATCCATATCTTCAATCTCCTGACACCCATTCAGCCATATCAATATCTTTCTTTCTCCCTTGCACACAGGGAAGTTCAGATCTCTTCTCAGCTCGACCCGCTGTTCATTGATGAGAACAACCTTCCTGTCATCAGGCATTGGTTTCATAAAAAGCTTAAGCACATCCTCACCCACTCTGGTATCCAAGCTCACTTGTATTCATCTCACTCCTTCCACATAGGAGCAGCCACCATCGCAGCCAAAAGGACTGCCAGACCATCAAATTAAACTTCTGGGTTGGTGGTCCTCAGATGCCTTTCAAACTTACATTCGTTTCGACCTCAGCCCCATCAAACAAGCCACCTAACTCTCTACTCTTAAGATGGTTTCCCCACAAAACTCAATCCAACCGATGCCTGCAAACCTCGCTGGATTCGATGCTGCCGACGCAGTGCTGCTGCAGGGTTTGGCTTTATTTTGATACTGCCGCTGCAGGGCTCCACCATTTGATACTGCTGCCGCAGTGCCTCACAAATTTGATATTGCCGCTGCAGTGCTCCACCAATTTGATACTGCTGCCGCAGTGCCTCACAAATTTGATATTGCCGCTGCAGTGCTCCACCATTTGATACTGCCGCTGCAGTGCTCCACCTTTTGATACTGCTGCTGCAGTGCTCCACCAATTTGATACTGCCGTTGCAGTGCTCCACCAATTTGATACTGCTGCCGCAGTGCCTCACAAATTTGATATTGCCGCTGCAGTGCTCCACCATTTGATATTGCTGCTGCAGTGCCTCGCAAATTTGATATTGCCGCTGCAGTGCTCCACCATTTGATACTGCCGCTGCAGTGCTCCACCAATTTGATACTGCTGCTGTAGTGTTTGGCTTTACTTGATACTGCCGCTGCAGTGCTACACCAATTTGATACCGCTGCTGCAGTGTTGTGCTCCGCTTGAGGCTGCAGTGCTCCGCTTGAGGCTGCAGTGCTCCGCTTGGTGCTGCAGTGCTCCACCTTTTGATACTGCTGCCGCAGTGCTCCACCAATTTGATACTGCCGCTGCAGTGCTCCACCATTTGATACTGCTGCCGCAGTGCTCCACCATTTGATACTGCTGCCGCAGTGCTCCACCAATTTGATACTGCCGCTGCAGTGCTCCACCATTTGATACTGCTGCCGCAGTGCTCCACCAATTTGATACTGCCGCTGCAGTGCTCCACCATTTGATACTGCTGCCGCGGTGCTCCACCAATTTGATACTGCCGCTGCAGTGCTCCACCATTTGATACTGCTGCCGCGGTGCTCCACCAATTTGATACTGCCGCTGCAGTGCTCCACCATTTGATACTGCTGCCGCGGTGCTCCACCAATTTGATACTGCTGCTGCAGTGCCTCGCAAATTTGATACTGCTGCTGCAGTACTCAACCAATTTGATACCGCTGCTGCAGTGTTGTGCTTTGCTTGAGGCTGCAGTGCTCCGCTTGGTGCTGCAGTGCTCCGCCAATTTGATACTGCCGCTGCAGTACTCCACCAATTGATACCGCTGCTGCAGTGCTCCGCTAATTTGATGCTGCAGGGTTTTGCTTTACTTGATACCGCTGCTGCAGGGTTTTCGCTTGATGCTGCAGTGCTCTGCTTGATGCTGCCGCTGCAGTGGTTTACTTGATGCTGACGCTGCAGTGTTTTGCTTGAGGCTGCCGTACTCCGCTTGATGCTACCCTGCTCCGCTTGCATGTGCTGCAGTGCCCGCCAATTTGAGACTGCCGCTGCAGGGTTTTGCTTTACTTGATACCGCTGCTGCAGTGCTCCGCTTGATGCTGCAGTGCTCCGCTTGAGGCTGCCGTGCTCCGCTTGATGCTGCCCTGCTCCGCTTGATGCTGCCGCTGCAGTGCTCCGCCAATTTGATACTGATGCTGCAATGCTTTGCTTGATTCTGCCGCTGCAGTGCCCGCCAATTTGAGACTGCCGCTGCAGTGTTTGGGCTTTACTTGATACCGCTGCTGCAGGGTTTTCACTCGATGCTGCAGTGTTTCGCTTGATGCTGCCGCTGCAGTGCTCCACCAATTTGACACTGCCGCTGCAATGCTTTGCTTGATACTGACAATGCAGTGCCCGCCAATTTGAGACTGCCGCTGCAGTGTTTGGCTTTACTTGATACTGCTGCTGCAATGCCTGCCAATTTGAGACTGCCGCTGCAGTGTTTGGCTTTACTTGACACTGCTGCTGCAGTGCCCGCCAATTCGAGACTGCCGCTGCAGTGTTTGGCTTTACTTGATGCTGCTGCAGTGCCCGCCAATTCGAGACTGCCGCTGCAGTGTTTGGCTTTACTTGATACTGCTGCTGCAGTGCCCGCCAATTTGAGACTGCCGCTGCAGTGTTTGGCTTTACTTGATGCTGCTGCTGCAGTGCCCGCCAATTTGAGACTGCCGCTGCAGTGTTTGGCTTCACTTGATACTGCCGCTGCAGTGCCCCACCAATTTGAGACTGCCGCTGCAGTGCCCCGCCAAATTTGAGACTGCTGCTGCAGTGCTTCGCTTGAGACTGCCGCTGCTGTGCCGGCCAATTTGAGACTCAGCCAATTTGATACTGCCGCTGCAGTGCTATGCCAGTTTGATGCTGCTGCCGCACTGCTACGTCTGATTCTGCTGCTGCCATGCCCCGCCAATTTGATACTACTACTACTACTACTGCAGTGCTCCGCCTGGTATTGCACTGCAGTTCTCCACCAATTTGATACTGATACTGCAGTGCCCCACTCAATCCATGCTGCCACCGCAGTACCTCACCTGTTTTAAAACCGCCACAGCAGTGACCTGCCTACTTAAATCCTGCTGCTGCCGTGCAGTCTCCCATTCCTTCTGTTCTCCAATTTTGGGGGGGTCTTATAGACTATTTAAATATTTATGCAGATTCCTTAAGTAATCATGAGCTGTTCCAATTCCCATCATTCTTGCTTGCTGTCTATTTATGCATTTATGTTTTTGGGGGGCAATCGGAGCTCGGGTAGAATATCCTCTCCGAGCCCCTCTATAGCAGACAGCACGCCAAATCCGTTTACCACTTTTACCAAGATTATATGGGCACACAAACTCATGAAGTGAAGTTACTAAACGTAATTTCGTGAGGAAGTACGCCCATCTAATCTTCCAATTAATTCCAAGGTATAAAACCAGCAGCTTACCTCTTCCCATTGTTAGTTCTTGCAGCATCCCTCCTCCTCCCCGGCTCCTCCCTTTTGAACAATTTTCCTGTTATAGGGGGGCAATCGGAGCTCGGGTAGAATATCCTCTCCGAGCCCCTCTATAGCAGACAGCACGCCAAATCCGTTTACCACTTTTACCAAGATTATATGGGCACACAAACTCATGAACTTAAAAAATGCACTAAAACTACCAAAACACATCATACACATCACAAATCAAGTTCCATTACAGTTGCAAGGTTCTCACCCAACAAACACACTTTGTTTTATATTAGATTAGATTAGATTCAACTTTATTGTCATTACACAAGTACAAGTACAAGGCAACGAAATGCAGTTTAGGTCTAACCAGAAGTGCAATAGCAGCAAGTGCAGGATATATACAGTGGTTGCGTAAGTGCAGGACATGGAACCAATATCCAAAAGCTCACAACGGGTGTACGATGTAAAGGCACAACTGTTCTGTACGAACAGACCCGAGATGAACAAGAAAAATACCGCAAAATTGCAGAATCTGGAGAGACGCTGAGCCTCGCAATCTACTCGCGCCGCCATCTTGGTCATGAATGAATGAATATAGGCATTATATAGCCTATATAGGTACATAGAATTTTAGCGAGAGATTGTGATTGTGTCTAAGTGAGAATATAATTTATGTAATTTAAAAGAAGTATGCATTTTGTGCCAAAGTAATGATAAATGATCGATAGTTTTATGTTGTTTCATTGTGTTTTTGTTCATGTTCCTGTGTTTCCTGTGCAGTTGTGCAGTTTAGTTCCTGGTTCTATAGTTCCTAAATTCTACTTGTTACTAATTAATCCCACCTGTATCTACAACCCCAAATCAGAAAAGTTGGGACAGTATGGAAAACGCAAATAAAAAACACTTTTTTTTACTTTGACTTGTATTTTATTGCAGACAATATGAACACAAAATATTTCATGTTTTGTCTGGTCAACTTCATGTCATTTGTAAATATGCATCCTTTCCTGTCATTCAGACCTGCAACACATTTAAAAAAAAGTTGGGACAGTAAAGCATTTACCACTTTGAAATGTTGCCATTCCTTTTCACAACACTTAAAAGACATTTAGGGACTGAAGACACCAAGTGATGAAGTGTTTCAGGTGTAATTTTGTCCCATTCTTCCTGAAAACAAGTCTTAAGGTGGGCAACAGTGCGCGGTCTTCGTTGTCGCATTTTGCGCTTCAAAATGCACCACACATTCTCTATTGGAGACAGGTCGGGACTGCAGGCAGGCCAGTCAAGTACCCGTACCCTCTTCCTCCGCAGCCAGGACTTTGTAATGTGTGCAGAATGTGGTTTTGCATTGTCTTGTTGAAATATGCACGAAATATGGACGTCCCTGGAAAAGATGTCTTCTTGAAGGCAGCATATTATGCTCCAAAATCTTTTCAGCATTAATGGTGCCTTCACAGAAGTGCAAGTTACCTTTGCCAAGGGCACTGACACAACCCCATACCATGACAGACCCTGGCTTTTGGACTTGTTGCTGGTAACAGTCTGGATGATACTTTTCTTCTTTGGTCCGGAGCACACGGCGTCCATTCCTCCCAAAAATTACCTGAAATACTGATTCATCTGACCACAGTACACGTTTCCACTGTGTGATGGTCCATCCCAGATGCCTCCGAGCCCAGAGAAGTCGACGGCGCTTCTGGACACTGTTAACATAGGGCTTCCTTTTGGCACAGTACAGTTTTAACTGGCATTTGTGGATGTAACTACGTATTGTGGTACTTGACAAAGGTTTGCCAAAGTAGTCCTGAGCCCATGTGGCGATATCGCTTATAGATGAATGACGATTCTTGATGCAGTGCCGCCTGAGGGATCGGAGATCACGGTTGTTCAGCTTAGGCTTGCGCCCTTGTCCTTTACGCAATGAAATTCCTCCCGATTCCTTGAATCTTTTAATTATGTTGCACTGTTGAATGTGAAATATCCAAATCTCTTCCTATCTTTCTTTGAGGAACATTGTTTTTAAACATTTCAATAATTTTCTCACGTATTTGTTGGCAAACTGGCGATCCTCGGCCCATCTTTGCTCCTAAAGGATTAGACCTTTCTTGGATGCTGCTTTTGTACCAAATCATAATTACAATCACCTGTTGACATCACATGTTTCAAATCACATCATTATTTAACCATTTTACCTCATTACTAGCCCTAAATTGCTCCTGTCCCAACTTTTTTTTAAACGTGTTGCAGGTCTGAATGACAGGAAAGGATGCATATTTACAAATGACATGAAGTTGACCAGACAAAACATGAAATATGTTGTGTTCATATTGTCTGCAATGAAATACAAGTCAAAGTAAATTTAGAAATCACTTCTTTTTTTTTTTTTTTTGCGTTTTCCATACTGTCCCAACTTTTTCTGATTTGGGGTTGTAGCTTAGTTCTCTGTGTATAAGTACTTGTTCATTCTTTTTGTTGGTTCTTGTAGTTTATTTAATATGGTATGTTATTTTCCTTGCGAGAATTCTCTGTGATTATTATTAAAAGTATATTCTTTGGACTTTCCGCATCATTCAAATTATTAATACCACGATCAACGTGACAGAAGAACCGAGTTCCTGGAGCATTACCATGAGGCGTGCAGGAGCGGGATGGACGATATCCTCAGCCAGATGTTGCTGTTGGGAGATGATCCTTTCATTAAATTAATTGATTATGCCTTATAGGTTTGTGGATCCTCCCTCATCAATGGAGTCATTGAGGACTATGACACCATTAACTCTGACTCTTCAGGACTACAACACCTCCGCCGTCTATCTGCTCACTTAAGGAAGGACACATCGTTCCAACCCAAAGTGTCCCGGTAAAGTAGAGACTACGCCACGGAACTTGAGTCTGAGCCAGTGCCTGCCGCAGACCACAAGCTTGAGTCCCCTCCATCACCGGAGGTAGAACCAGCCAACCCTGGAGCCAGTCACACATCTGTCCCAAAGCTGGAGCCGTCGCCAGGCCCATGGGAAGTTAGCACCGGTGAGACAGTCCACCAATGAGCCAGTAGTGGAGTGTTGGCTCATCACTTTCACCACAGAGCCAGCTCCCATCTGTGTCCTCACCCCTGAGCATGTCCAATACCAGTCCACCACACCACACTCTACACCTTGGATGACCTGGTCTCACCCAATGTTCTGCCCACCCCATTGTCACCATTACTGCTTGTTCCATCAAACTCCCAAGACTCACCTGTCTCGCTGATGCCTTGCAGCTCCTTGGCTTCACCCACGCCACTGGCTCCTCGGCTATGCCTCAGACCCCTAGCCTGACATCGTCATACTCAATTCTAGTCAGAATTTGAGTCTGATACTGCTCCGTTGGGCTGTGATTATGGGGCGTGTTTCAACCGAACCAGGAAAGACCTCAATTGGATAGACCTACAACCAATCAGAGCAACGGAGCGACGCATAACGTTAGTTGTCAAATGTCAACAGAACTCAACTGCACTGTGTTGCCAAGTCCGCAGGTTGAAGCGACCCCAATTATGTTATATACAGACCCAGGAATGCGAATTTTAGTTAGGCAGCCCTGCCAAAATAACACATATTTTAGTCCCCCCCCCCCCCCCCCAAATGCCCCCATTGGGTGGGTTTCGTTGTAAAAACTTGGCAACCCTGTCTGCACGCATGCTGGAATAAGTAGCCTAACGTTAGAAGAAAAAGATGAGTGTAAACTATCTTTGCCGGTGTTGTAAAAAAAGAATTTAAGTATACACAGAGTACTTACCAACACGATCATCATTTCTGAGAGAAATAGTAAAGGCGAATGCATATAGGAACAAGTTCTCCGTTTAGGATTAGAACAAATTCAACACAAGCACCTTTGATGACGTGGATGATTACATTACTGTTTATCATCTGTCCATCATCGTCTAAAGCCCGCCCTGACAATTTCATTGGTCCGAACAGTTTCTGTTCGGGCATAATTACTTCTCTACGGATCAAGTCCAGACCGAACTGCCCGAGTTAAAATGTTGTGGGCGGGGCTAAGTTCGGCTGGCATCCAGGCTATCAGACCCCCTTACCACCAGCTAGATTCTGTGAAGTGGATCCCCTAGCTTCACCTCGGACCTCCAGGCCCATTACTCCACCTTGGCCTGTCAGCACTTCGGCTCTGCTTCGGCTCTACGCTCCCTCAGCTCCACCATGGTCTCTTATTACCCTGGTTTCGCTGCAGACTTCCGGAACTCTGCTGTGCCTCAGCCCTCCACCCCTTTGGCTCCACTGTGCTCCTCCTTTCCTCCAGTTCCCCCTTGGTCCACTCCCTCTGATGTCACCCCATTCTGTTGGGCCACTATCTGTAGTCACCTTTACCCCTTATCCACCAGAATGAACCAGGTTCTAGTTCAGAGCCAGTGCTAATCCCTGTTCATAGTTGGTTCGACTGAGGAGCCTTCTAAGAACCGTTTGCTTTTCCACATGCTGAGAGCCACAACAGAGCCATGTCTTACGTCACTGTATACGTCTCATCTTTCTCAGCAACGCTAGCGAGGCAACGGCAGTGTTGCCAAGTACTTCATCACTGTTGCCGCGGGCTGTTTTTCATGTCCGTGGGTTGAAGCGACCCCAATTATGTGATATTTAGCCCCGGGAATGCAAATTTTTGTAGGCAACCATGCCAAAAACACATATTTTTACCGGGGAATCCCCCCTGAAATGCGATTGGGCTTGTTATGAGTAGCAATTGGGTGGGTTTTGTTGTGAAAACCTGCCAACCCTGGGCAACGGGAAACACAAACACACCAGGCTTGTTCGAGATGCATCGGCGCTGCGCAGACCGATCCATGTAGGATATAAAAAACCGCATGAGTGAATCAAAAGCATAAGGAGTCGTATGCTCTCGCTGGACTCGTTGTCATACGGCTATCGGTCTGCACAGCACCGCTGTGAACAAGCCTTCCATCAACAATGCAAACGTTGCGTTACAATTGATTCACATGGCTTTACGATCCTACATCGGCATCAAAACACAACGAAAACACAGCGAATCCAACGCATTCATGCAGTATGCCATAATTTGTATAGACGGAGATTACAAGCGAGCAGCAGCTGTTAGCTATATTAGCTGCTATTTCAACAATGGCGGATCTCAAGTTTGTGTTTGTCTTGTTTACCCCGCCCCCAGGGCCTGACGTAATCGGTTCTTACTTCTAGCCCTGTTCTAGCCCAGCAATGTTTTGGTGCTACTTAAGAACCACTTTTCCTGGCTCGGAGCTGGGGCTTTGGGTGTGGAAACACAAAGAACCGATTTGAAACTAGGCTCTGGCTCCGATCTAGCTTTAGCACTGCCTTGGTGGAAAAGGGGTACTTGTCCACTCAAGCTGGCAGCAGTGCAATGTTGCACTGGACCGTCTGCATCAGTCAGCCCAAAGGTTCTTGTTTGTCGGTTCTCGTTGCGTAGTTAATGTGGTATGTGTTATTTTCCTTGCAAGCATTCTCTGTGATTATTATTAAACATGTACCTGTATCTTTGGACTTCCTGTGTCATGCATATTATCAATACCGCGATCAATGTGACACCCTAAATAGACATAAACAGTCCACATTGTGAAAAGTTTTGAAATGTGACCTAAGTATTGAGAAATGGTTTCTAGTGTATTATGGTAATGGTGTTACCACAACTATTTATATTGTAATATATTAACACAAGGCAAACCTCATCAGGATTCTAATTATTGGACTGGCCTTAACACTTTCCATCCATTTCCTTAGTTTCCTGTATTTTATTGTACCATCTGCAATGATATATTGCAGTACTTATCAGACAATGTGAATACTATGAACTTATTTCCTGTCTGAACTGAATGGAAAGGAAAATTCATTTGATTACATACCAAGTTCTCAGTAAATTGCATACATTAATTTGAGGCTTATGTGCAAGATTTAAGTGTGTTTATGAAAGTGAGATAGAAATAAAAAGTGTAGAAACTGCAGTCCAACCATGCCAAGCCACGCTTTGTTGCTGTGTCTGTGTGTATATATATATATATATATATGTGTGTGTGTGTGAGTGTGCATGTGCATGTGCTTGGGGTGTACCACTGTGTGTTGTGCTTGGCATTCTTGCTCTAAATGAAAAGATATATTTGCAATAACTGTTATCTGGCTCTCTTTTCTATGCAGCTAATTCAATTCCAGCCTATGTGTGTTTGTTAGTCTTTCTAATATAATAGAAACGTACCGTAAAGGATCCAAAGTTAACACTCCCCAAGTGCCAAATGCAAGTAAAAATTGGCTTTGGAGAGTAAATAAAATGGAGATCAATGGTGGCCGATAAAATTAGAAGGAACTGAACCATTACATTGTTTTTAAGGGATAGTTGTCCCTAAAATTTAAATGATGTGGAACACAGTGTTTCAGGTGTTTTTGTCAAGACATTCAGGCACAAATCTTTCAAACTCCAAAAAGGACATGAAGGTAGCATGAAGCAATCCAATACGATGTTAGGACAGTATTTCCATATAGTCTTGTAAGCAAGCATTGTCAAATCAAAGCATTACATATTACATACATAGGCAGACTTAAATATAAAGACATGAAACTCAACCATTATGGGGTTACCCCAATTAGGTTTGACATTGTTTATGTGCATGTTGATCAAACATTTTTTTTTATTTGAGGCTAAAAGGCATTTAATTTCTCTTCACCATGGTAAGTGATTGTGATAATACAAAAAAATATCCTATTGTGTGTGCCATATGAGTTTGACATGAGGGCCAGTAAATGATGGTGAAACACAATTTTGGGTGAACTATTCCTTTAAATTCAGTTGTAACAATGTGTTGTGTGCAATTTAAATGTAAAGGCTAGAATACATTAAACAACTTTTAAAATCTGAACAGATTTGAATCGAAATCTGAACAGATTTTAAAACACCAGGCATCTTACACCTGCCGACAGAAAAAAAGGTCATCGTACACTAGTCAAGTCACCTCTCTATACAATAAATTTTTTTTCAAAGCTTCACAGTAATAAACAGGGAAATAACAGGATCAGTGATGCAAACTTAAAATATGAGAAAAATTCAAATTATGTAGTGAAGCAGCTCTAAAAAGACAATAGTGTCTACTCAGCTCAAGTCGGTTCAGTGTTGATTCAGTTCAGTTCAATAACTGTAAAACGGTCAAATGAATGAACTTGGTGCGATTTATGATTCCATTTTAGGCTGCATCACAAGTCAGAGATTGATATTATTCAAAATAAACTAATGAAAATCAAACACTACTAGACTTTCAAATCCTTCTGAACAAAACAAACTCACAAAGAAACATGTTCCATGTTGCAAGGAGATGCATGACAAATTAAAGCAATATGTATTCTAAAATCGGCTCAAATCAAACGTTTGTGGCCATCATACTCTACATGATTTTCTGTGAAATCTGAAGTCTGTAAACTGGCTATGACTTTCACCAACTATAGCGTCAACTCCTCTGGGCAAAAGTCATGGTCTATTTGAGTCCTAATACCAAAACTGTCTACTCAATAAAATAGTTTCATGGCACATTTTTTTCAATTCACCCACCCATTGGCAGGTGTGGCAAAGAGTTCATTTTGGACCCTGGGTGCAAAAATACTGACTAATGCGGTATTGATTTTAGTACTGACCACAGTGGTGATAGGTTTCATAAGAGCTGTCGAAAGTTCTGCCCTATGATATCTTTTTAAAGGAGAACACCCTGAGTGGTTGATATTTTGGTTGATATAATGGTTTGAATGTGTTTTTTTTTTAAATGGTTATTTAGTTTGGCTGTTCATTTGTGGTTGTTCTTTGGTTTGTGAAGGGTTAGCGTTTGGTTGTATAATGGTTTGAGCATTTCCAGATCAGTTATCTCTCATGAGAGGCTCATTCAGTGAAACCATCTGTTGCCTGACAACCCACTGCTGCCAGGAGTCACTGTGTGTGTGTGTGTGTGTGTGTGTGTGTGTGTGTGTGTGTGTGTGTGTGTGTGTGTGTGTGAGTGTGTGTGTGTGTGTGTGTGTGTGTGTGTGTGTGTGTGTGTGTGTGTGTGTGTGTGTGTGTGTGTGTGTGTGTGTGTGTGTGTGTGTGTGTGTGTGTGTGTGTGTGTGTGTGTGTGTGTGTGTTTGGCACAGCCTGAGCTCGGTGAGTGGTTCAGTGGGCCAGCACAGTATGAGTCTGGCATGAGGCCTCAGTGAGAGTGTGTGGAAGTGATAGAGAAATGCCACACTGGCAGATAACGCTCTCACCGGCCATACGCCAGCCTTAATTTTTCTCTCTCTCTCTCTCTCTCTCTCTCTCTCTCTCTCTCTCTCTCTCTCTCTCTCTCTCTCTCTCTCTCTCTCTCTCTCTCTCTCTCTCTCTCTCTCTCTCTCTCTCTCTCCTCTCTCCCTCTCTCTCCCTCTCTCCCTCCACAGGTTGACCATGTGTGTATTTATGTGTATATTGAAAGTAGGTGTATTTTGTATGTGTGTGTTTTGATTAGTTATACCACATGGTCTTCCTGCTGTTTTGACCAGAGACCAAATAACAGGGAAGAGAGGGACCACTCATAAAATAAAAAAATGAATTGGAGAGGAATGACAGTACTGACTTTCAGTTCAAACAGCCAATCGGGTTTTTAATAGAGGTTGTTTTCTTTAAAAAGTAAGATGCACATGAAAGGTTTTTAGTGTGATTTTAGTTATGTCCTATATGATATTAATGAAAATATGATACTACTTTGTCGGATTTTATTGCTGATTAACAAGATGTTACCAAGATGGCCACAGAGTGAGCTGATTTGCCTTAAAACAATAGTACTCTGTCATCATTTACTTCACTAAACCTGGAACAACCTGTGGAACAAAGAAAGTCAAGTGAAACTGAGGCATAGATTTTTTTTTTTTATGTTTTGACTGTTTTTGTTAAAATACATTGTAATAGCAGAGAGGTCACTGCCATTATCATTATTGTTATGGCTATGAATTGTTAGTCTGTTCACTAGCTGGACAAGTATCTGGCATCATTGTTGCTCTCACTTTTTCCCTCCTTCTCCCTTCCGCATAGGAAATGAATCTTTTGACTTCACAGCGGTCTTATTTTCAGAGCAAACACCAGGAGTGTTTGAAGTTGAAAATCAGCAGTGTGTGTGCGCTTGTGTGTGTTAGTGTGTGTGGTAAAAGTCAGCTTTGAAGTGTCTACTTCCTCCTGCTGAAAAACGTCAGGTTTAATCAATATTTACGTGCTTGCATACACACACACACACACACACACACATACACACCGGAGTCTGTAGTTAAACCGCTCTCAGGGAGCAAAACGTAGGTTTTATGATAGATCAAAAAAAATTATTTTCTCAACCATTGAGACGTCTGTTTTAGACATTTTAACATTTAATGCTCTGGAAAAATGGAAAAGGTATAACAACTGTAACAATCATGTTTAACTTGTTAAACATATCTCATTTTAATGGCCACATATTGCGACATTTATACTATACGTCCTGTTATGTATATGGACATGTGGTATTATTATTATTGAGTGAATAAACTCTCATGACACAATGAATCTCTGTATACTGTATATCTGCATGAAGATGTCTGGAAAATGTGTGTGAATGAGAGGAAGGAGCGAGTGTCTGAGCTCACTAATGAAGATGAATTGAGTCATTCACTGAATCGCTGGTCTCATTAACTCTGTCTGGTACCTTCTACAGAGAGGACAGGTGCTCTCCGCTATACACACCCACACACACAGTTTTATGGGCCATGCCTGGCGTACTAATAATTTTGAGCCTAATTGATTGGCATGTCATGTAGATTCGAAATGCATATAAGACGTCATAACATAATTCCACCATTCAGAATCTTTTGTTTATAATAATGCTGCAAGAAGTTTGTAAGATTAAGCAACATTTAGTTCTGTGTAAGGTTTCAAATTCAAATTACATAGGGCATGCAGGTGATGTTCTCCATAGGGGCTGTTGAGCATTTACAACAAACACACAGGTTTTTACAACCACAAACTATATGCAGTTATTTTGGCACAGTTATTCTTCATCAATATCATTAAAAAGCTAACTTATGATGTAACAGAATTTAAAGGTTAATTCACATTAATAAAACATTTATTTCAAATGGACGGTTAAAATACATTTTCTGGAGTAGCTGCAGCATGTCATAAACGCAAAAATGACACCTGTCAGAATAATCTGTAACACTTGAGAATACATTTTATTTCTTAACATTAACTACTGCATTAGCTATCAGAACCTATCCGTGAACAATACAGTGGTGGCCAAAATTATTAGAACACCTGACAGGATCTGAAAATATTGACCTTTTTTGCCTCCAAAACATGATTTAGTTTCATAATGTTCATGAAACATGCCGATGGTTGCTCTGAGCACAACACATATCAGATGACGTGAGCTGTACTTTTTTTTATCCACTTTTACCTGTAATATTTGGTATGTCCACCTTTTGCAGCAATTACAGCAGCACATCTCTCTGGCATGCCAATAAATTTCCTCTGAGAACTTCAACACTAGGCTTTCCTTTGAACGTACAATAGATCTGTCCAGTTTGTGTGACATTGACAGTGAAGAAGGCCTAGCTTTTTTTTTGTAAGGAAAATGACCTAAACCTCCTTATGATGGCTCTTTTTTATGGTTTATAGAGCATCATGACTTTGTAGATAGTTAATTCAATTTATGGGTATTGTAATGGCCAATTCAACAAAAACAACTGAAAACTCTTAAAAATGTAATGTGTTCTAATAATTTTGGCCACCACTGTAGCATTTACTAATCTAGATTAATGTTAATTTCTACATATCTACAATACATTTTAACAATTCATAAATCAACATTTTAATACATGGGTTACCCAACCTTTTTTGTCAGCTGACAAATAATGTTCTTGTTATAATATATGTTCTGTTGAATTTTTTTATTGTTTTATATTGCGATTATTTAGTCAAATATTGTGATTTTAAACTGCAATATATTTAATTTCATATGAAAACATCTCAAGTTGCTAGTGAGTAATGTCCAGACATAAAAACACAAAGGCTACTTCTAATGGAAATATTTGTAATGGTGTTCACACTTTACAAGAACCAACTAACACTACAAGTTATAATACAAATATTTGTCTTAAATGCTTCACTTTCAAAAGTTTATTTTGGTAAATAAAATGCAGTTAACTTCTGTCTACAAAAATGTTGGAAATGATGCCATGTGAATCTAAATGTATCTAAAAGTAAACCTAGTGCACATTGCGTTCCCAAATGCACGTCAAATTCACAGTGATAGCAGCGATGAAGTTCATGAGAAGCAGCATTTACTGTGAACTGAGCCACTCTGAAAACATGGGTAAAAATAAGCTGCACACGTGTAAATGAACACAGTGCCCCTCTTCACTCGGAAACATGCGGTGGAACAGATTATACATGTAACGACTATCAACTGAAGGCAAGTTGAAGTGT
Organism: Romanogobio albipinnatus; assembly: GCA_023566225.1. Classification (NCBI taxonomy): domain Eukaryota; kingdom Metazoa; phylum Chordata; class Actinopteri; order Cypriniformes; family Gobionidae; genus Romanogobio; species Romanogobio albipinnatus. Next base: position 30,271,970 of record CM042241.1, read on the forward strand.
AGTTTTATTGGACAAAATGAAACCGGATGCAAAACAAACAGAACTAAAATATAACATAAACATAACTTAACAAAAAAACATGAATTAAATTTGGGCTGTGGATAGGGTTGCCACCTTCAGTGTGGCAAAATAAGGGACACCCATTCATGACATCCACTCAAAAATAAAATGTTTTTATTTTATTCATTTACTTAAATTATGACTATATTATCATGTAATTATTTGTCCCATTTTTATCTAAATATTTTTTTAAATGTCAAATATTAATTATGTCAAATATTAAATAAATGTCAAATACAAATATTAATCAAATATCAAATTATTTATTATGTATGATGAATAAAATTAATATAAATTAATAATAACATTTATAAGGCTATAATCTATTAATTAACCTGTCTAAAAAATTATAATTCTGTCTGCCAAGCTCTGATAATGTATGGAATATTATATTAATATATTATCCATTTAAAAAAACTATAGGCCTACCTTTAGAAGCACGGATGTGTCAGACAGTCTGAGCAACTGAAATGCTTCTCATAAAGTGTGCAGTTGGCCTGAGGTTCATTGTGAGTTACTGGACAGACCCATTGATACCTTTTTGATATTCAGCTCTATATCTGGAGATCCTCTTGCGTTCAAACGGTAGACGCGGCGCAAGCTCGACATGTTTTTAAAACACCTCGCAAGTTTGCAGGCACACTGGCACAGCGCATGTTCTCGAGACTCCGGCAACTAAAACACAATCACGCACAAATGAGCTCCTGTACTACTTATTGTGAAATTGATTTCTTTATATTTGCTATCAGTATTCTCCACACTGCAAAATCCATATGTGTTTATTGAACTATGTGTGGACCTGTGTAAAAATACGGGACAAATCGCGTCCCGTATTGGTTTGATACGGGACACGTCATTTTGCTTGTAAATACGGGACGATTCCGTATTTTACGGGACGGGTGGCAACCCTAGCTGTGGACCAAACTCACCAACAGCATGTATACAGATAAACACAGCTAAACGAGAAACAATGTGTCACAATTCACCAGTGTGAGTGCCCGTGATCACCACCAGAGGGCACTCCAACCCAGACTGTCATTCCATCAAAGACTACATTACCAATAATCCTTTGCTCAGACTCATTATCACTCATTGTTCGCACCTGTGTCTCATCACCTCATTACCCCATTACCCATGCCTATATAAACTATGTTCACTCTGTCATTCACTGCGAAGTCTTGTAAGTTGTATCACTGCATTTCTGAGCGTTTCCCTGGTTTCATGTCTGTCGGTTTTTGGATTACTTGCCTGTTCCGTGGATTACCCTTTTGCCCCTCTCTCTTGTCTTGTTTGCCTTATTGGACTGATTACATGTTATGACCTCTTGCCTGTTTGATGACTATGAGTGTGGATTACCCTTTAATAAAGCTGCGTTTGGGTCCTGTCAAAAACTTCAAAAACGTAGGCATGCAGACTGCTTCTACAAACATTTGTGAAAGAATTGGTCACTCTCAGGAGCTCAGAGAATTCAAGTGTGGTATTGTGATATGTTGCCACCTGTGCAATAAGTCCATTTGTGAAATTTCCTTACAACTAAATATTCCACATTCAACTGTTAGTGGTATTATAACAAAGTGGAAGCAATTGGGAAGAACAGCAACTCAGCCACAAAGTGGTAGGCCACAAAAATCACAGAGCAGGGTCAGCGCATGCTGAGGCGCACAGTGTGCAAAAGTCGCCAACTTTCTGCAGAAAAGAATATAGTTGAAAGAATATAGCGTTTCTCACTGAATGCGCTTCCTGATGCGCGTGTATGTATTTCACTGTCCCTGTGGACCAAAAGAAACAAAACGCAGACGCACAACACAGTGACGGCGTTTGATCATAATAATATCATACAAGCGCAAACGTGTTCATGATCATATTCATAAATCCTCATTATTTATACCATTTTATACCATCCTTTCCGCAAATAATTTTTGAATTACTTTAACAAATATGGCAATTAACGACCCCGTTATCTGTCGTGATGCATGCAAGATTTTTTTCATTTAATCCCCATTCTTTGAATGCGCTGCGGAGAGATTATGCTAAATTATCCGCCGTATGACTTTCTGGTGTGAATGCAGTCTGCAAGCACCTGCTCTTCAGCTCCCAATTTTTGTTAATGAAGTGTACAGTCAGACTCATAAACGGAGTCATGTTAACGCTGGACCACATATCGGTCGTGACGGAAAAGAAATCAAGGTTGTGTAGTTCCGCGATGATTTTCTCCTTGGTTTCGTTGAATAGCTGAGGAATTACAGTGTTTGAAAAGTATTTTTTGCTCGGAAGTTCGTATTGTTTATCAAACGACTGAAGCATTTCTCTGAAAGCAGGTTTATCTACAGTGCGGAGCGGCGCGTTCTCGACTACCAAAAATGTTGCCACATTTCTCGTTAATGTCTTCCATTTCTCACTTTCTCTTTTGTATTTGGCCATTTTTGAGAAAGCCTCTGCAATACCCAACTGACTAGCTGGGCGTTTGCGTTCAGAAGACACAAGTTGGGTATACGCGGCTGGATGACATGTCCGGAGATGACTGTGGAGATTCGAAGTGTTTGCCCATTTAGCACTTATTTTTTTTATCACAAAGCCTACAAATGGCTTCATCCAAATTATTTGGTTCACCTTTTTCATTTGGCACCAATCCAAAATATTCCCAGATCGGCGATGTAACATTTTGTTTTCCAACAAGCGCCATGGCTAAATTCCAACGTGCTGTGTTATGCTGAAATCCGCCAGTCTAGCGGAAACGCCATACATGGTAATGTAGCGGGGATTTGTGTATTAACATAAAACAATGTTATAAATTTGTATGTTAGGCTATAAATTACTGTCACAACTTTTGTTATTATTGTTTCACGTGTACAAAAAACTGCACTTTTTACTTATTTTGTGTATTCATTCACCTGGTATGTGACGTCACACAACCGCCGGTGGCACTTCACCACCGCGGTGTGCGGTGGTCATGACAACCGTCCCAGCCCTACAGACCTCCAAACTTTGTGTGGCCTTCAGATTAGCTCAAGTGCGTAGAGAGCTTCGTGGAATGGGTTTTCATGGCCGAGCAGCTGCATCCAAGCATTACATCACCAAGTGCAATGCAAAGCGTGGGATGCATTGGTGTAAAGCACACCACCACTGGACTCTAGAGCAGTGGAGACATGTTCTCTGAAGTGACGAATCACGCTTCTCTGTCTGGTAATCCGATGGGCGAGTCTGGGTTTGATGGTTGCCAGGAGAACGGTACTTACCTGACTGCATTATGCCAAGTGTAAAGTTTGGTGGAGGGGGGATTATGGTGTGGGGTTGTTTTTCAGGGGTTGGGCTTTGCCCCTTAGTTCCAGTGAAAGGAACTCTTAATGTTTCAGCATAACAAGACATTTTGGACAATTTCATGCTCCCAAATTTGTGGGAAAATTTTGGGGATGACCCCTTCCTGTTCCAACATGACTGAGCACCAGTGCACAAAGCAAGTTCCATAAAGAGATGGATGAGCATGTTTGGTGTGGAGGAACTTGACTGGCCTGCACAGAGTCTTGACCTCAACGCGATAGAACACCTTTGGGATGAATTAGAGCGGAGACTGTGAGCCAGGCCTTCTTGTCCAACATCAGTGCCTGACTTCACAAATGTGCTTCTAGAAGAATGGTTAAAAATTCCCATAAACACACTCCTAAACCTTGTGGAAAGCCTTCCCAGAAGAGTTGAAGCTGTTGTAGCTGCAAAGGGTGGGCCAACTCCATATTAAACCCTACAGATTAAGAATGGGATGTCATTAAAGTCATTGTGCATTTAAAGGCAGGCATCCTAAAACATTTGGCAATATAGTGTACTTAAATTAAATTGCAGTCTTTGATTATCATGATTTGGTACAATTTGGTAATATATATATATATATATATATATATATATATATATATATATATATATATATATATATATATATATATATATATATATATATATATATATATATCGCTATTTCAGTTTTATTTAGATTAATTATGCGTACATTGTCACATTTGATTTCATTAATTATTAGCTTTCATCAACAAACCTCCTACCCCCTTACCGAACCCATTTGGGAAACCCTGTTTTAATGTATTAATATATTATAAATTAACATTAATTAGCAATAAGCCATAATATATTTATAAAAAATAACTTAAACATTAACTAAATAAAATTAGATACATTTCTGTTTATTTTTAGTTCATGATAATTATTGCAGATATAGTTCACCCTAAAATGAAAATTCTGTCATCATTTACTCACCCTCATGGCGTTCCAAACCTGAATGACTTTCTTCTCTGTAACACAAAGAAGATATTTTGAACATGTTGGTATTGGTTACTTTCGACTTCAGTGGCCCAATTTGACCTGTGGGCCCAAATATGAGACCTTTGCTATAAACATTGCTGTTGTTTTCAAATAATGCAAAATCGTCTCAGGTTACCAATGTAACCTATGTTCTCTGAATATGTTCTATGTTCTCTGAATCACTGAAAACATTCATTGGGTGATGGCGCGGGCGCCGCCCCGACGCTCTTACGTCACCACAGTAAGATTTACTCCTCAGATTTCTCTGCCGAAAAGGAAGGCCTGTCATCAGCGCGAAGAGCTTGGCAGCGAACGCAGCGTCTCGTTCCCTATTCAGAGAACATAGGTTACATCAGTAACCTGAGACGTTCTCTTTCATAGGTTCACTCAACGCTGCGTAGCTTATGACGCAGTGGGAACGATATACCACACACGCCAAGCTAAGGGTTGCCATATCTGGCTCAAAGAATACCAGACAACCTGCATGGCCGGATCAAGCAGATAGAACATGCGAACCCGAAGCCATGTTGAGATCCAAACTATAGAATCTCACAAAAGTGTGCGGGGAGGACCAACCTGCCGCTACACAAATGTCCTCCAGAAGAGTCCCTCTAAAAAGCGCTTGAGAAAAAGCCACACTTCTGGTAGAGTGTGCCCGAATGCTAAGAGGTGAAGGTATACCACGCACCTCATATGCCAGTGAGATAGCCTCCGTCACCCAATGGGAAATCCTCTGCTTCAATGCGGCAAGCCCGTAGCGGCCAGCATCGAACCATACCACAAGCTGGTTTGATTTTCTCCAACCGTCAGACCGGTCTACATAACACTTCAACGCTCAGACAAGACAGAGCAAATGAAGCTTCTCGCCCTACTCCGAGGCGAAAGGAGGAGGGTGAAAAGAGTGAAGGGTGATAACCTGAAAACGAAATTAAGTGGACAGAACTTTGGGCACATAAACTGGCCTAGGTCTTAAGGTTACCTTGACTAGACCAGGAGCAAAATCCATATAGGTCCCATTAACAGAGAGGGCCTTTAGGTCGCCCACCCATTTCAAGGAGGATAAGGCTAATAAAAGGGCAACCTTGAGAGTCAGAATCCGTTCTGGAGCTGACTCCAAGGGCTCAAAAGGAGCCTTTGTTAACCCGTCCAGGACAACTAAAAGGTCCCAAGAGGGAATACCAGGGGTGCGTGCTGATCTCAGGCACCTAACCCCTCTCATAAAAGACGAGACTAACCTATGTTTGCCCAGAGGGACTTTATCCAATTCCCTACGAGCAGTGATGGCAGCGACGTAGACCCTGAGGGTGGTGGCTGCTGCTCCAGCGGCAAAATTCTCCTGCAGGAACTCCAGTACTGAACCCACCAGGCAGCTAACTGGGTCCACCGCATGGGACGAGCACCATGACTCAAAGACCCTCCACTTGGAGGAGTAGAGCCTCCTAGTGGAAGGAGCTATCGCACTCGCAATGGTCTCCTGAACATCAGCAGGGAGACCAGTGTTTAGAGCTAATGGCCCTTGATGGGCCATACCCACAGCTTCCATATTTCCAGGTGAGGATGCCAAATCGTGCCCTGAAGTTGGGACAGTAGGTCTTCTCTGATCGGGATCTCCCAGGGGGGAGAGTCCAGAAGGAGAACCATCTCTGAGAACCAAGTCTGGGATGGCCAGAATGGAGCCACAAGCAGGAGGCTGACTCCGCTCTCTCTCACCCTGCACAGAACCGCCGGAATCAGTTTGATGTGCGGAAATGCATAGAGTTTCAGATTTGGCCATGGGTGCGCGAATGCATCTATCCCCAATGGTGCTGGGGAGCTCAGAGAGAACCAAAGCCAGCACTGGGACGACTCATTCGAGGCAAAGAGGTCGACCTCCGCTCTGTCGAACACTTTCCAAATCTGAGATACAGTTTGAGGGTTCAACATCCATTCCCCCGTCCTGAGCTTCTGTCTGCGAGGTTCAAGACCCCAGGTACATGGACTGCTCTCAGGGACAGGAGTTTGTCCTGAGCCCACAGGAGGAGACGGCGCACATGCCTGTCCAGGGTGTGTGACCGTGAGCCCCCTTGGTGATTCACATGAGACACCACCCCCATGTTGTCCGTCCTGACGATGACATGGCGTCCCATGAGAGAGGGGAGAAAGTGCAGAAGGGCCAGGAAGACAGCTCTCAGTTCTAGGCAGTTTATAAAAATAGTCTTGAGTGTTAGCATCTTGAACATACCTCTGTAGATGGCGAAGTTCAGACGGCGAAGGTCCAGAATGGGACGCAGTCCACCGTCCTTCTTCAGAACCAGGAAATATTGGCTGAAGAAGCCACATTCCGACGGCGAAGGTCCAGAATGGGACGCAGTCCACCGTCCTTCTTCGGAACCAGGAAATATTGGCTGAAGAAGCCACATACCGGGTCCGCTAATGGGACCTCTTTTATTGCCCCTTTGAGGAGGAGAGAAGTAAGTTCCTCTTGTAGAACAGAAGCCTCTGAGGCGCTGTTTACTACAGTTGGAATGACCCCGTCGAAGCGAGGGGGGTTGCGACAGAACTGGAGTGTGTAACCGGACTGAACTGTGCGGAGGACCCAGGATGATACCCCTGGCAGATGCTTCCACTCGTAAGAGAAATGTGACAGAGGGAGTGGAGTGCTGAGGTGCGATGGACATACCTGAGACAGGGTGTCGTGCTGATTCTTGAAGGGAGGCGTGGTCATCTGCGGAGAAGAGCACATGGTGTCCTGGTGCGGAGTGGGAAATGTCACATCCTGAGTGGGAAAAATAGGCCGCAGGAATGGCAGAATAGCCCTGCTCCACGGAACCAACGAGGTTGGTGAAGTCAGCGGCTGCCGTGTTTGTCAAGCGGGCTGAGAAGGGATGTTTCCAGGATCAGGAGATTTCGCTATGCAGATCGATGAAAAATGGCAGCTTTCTCCACGCTGGCCTGGAATTAGGACCACTTAGAAATCTCTCGTTGAGTCGAGAAGATTGGGCCTCGCAGGGCTCGTCCGGCCACTCGATAGCAAGCTTCTCAGTAGCACGCAAAAGCATGTCGACGAGCTCAGCGTAGGTGCCGCTTCCTGGCTGCTAGGTGGGAGAGTGTCGCGATAAAAACAGGCCCGAAATCCTCAGAGTCGGACGTTGCAGTGAACATGACGTCATCTAGCCCGAAAGAACCGCCTTGCCAGCTTCTGGGCTAGGACATAAGTAATCGTAAGAAAACTCGACGGGCAGAGCCCCGCGCACGTGCTCGGGGGAGAGAGGGAGAGAAAGGGCTAGGCCCGTCTGCTCGCACTGCACATCCTCGAGCTCTATATCTGAACCCCAGGTCGCGGATCCAAGAGAGGTCTGCGCGGCTTCGGGAGCGCGACGGGGAAAAACGGAAGACTCCCTCTCAAAAACCGCAAGCCTCGAGCGGAGGGTTTTGAGAAGGAGATTATCACAAAATTTACATTTTGAAGATCCCTGAACCGCCTCGCGCGCGTGTGAAAACCCCAAGCATTTAACACACTTACTGTGAGGGTCATCATTCGCGATAAAGCGAGTGCACGGTGGCAGGCAGCGACGAAACTCCATGATACTTCACTGCAAGGAGAACAAAGTTCCACTATCCGCAGTCGCAGAAGTGCTGGTGATGAAAGTTGAACGAAATCTAAGATATTTGGGTCAGAAAAACCGAAACCGAAGGGATAGAAATGGCCGCTTCGTGAAGGCAGAGAAATCTGAGGAGTAGATGGTAGCGCGCCAGTATAGTGTGGCGACGTAAGAGCGTCGGGGCAGCGCCCGCGCCATCAGCCAATGAATTGGCGTGATTGTCCAGAGGGCGTTCCCACTGCGTCATAAGCTACGCAGCGTTGAGGTCGACCTCCGCTCTGTCGAACACTTTCCAAATCTGAGATACAGTTTGAGGGTTCAACATCCATTCCCCCGTCCTGAGCTTCTGTCTGCGAGGTTCAAGACCCCAGGTACATGGACTGCTCTCAGGGACAGGAGTTTGTCCTGAGCCCACAGGAGGAGACGGCGCACATGCCTGTCCAGGGTGTGTGACCGTGAGCCCCCTTGGTGATTCACATGAGACACCACCGCCATGTTGTCCGTCCTGACGATGACATGGCGTCCCATGAGAGAGGGGAGAAAGTGCAGAAGGGCCAGGAAGACAGCTCTCAGTTCTAGGCAGTTTATAAAAATAGTCTTGAGTGTTAGCATCTTGAACATACCTCTGTAGATGGCGAAGTTCAGACGGCGAAGGTCCAGAATGGGACGCAGTCCACCGTCCTTCTTCAGAACCAGGAAATATTGGCTGAAGAAGCCACATTCCGACGGCGAAGGTCCAGAATGGGACGCAGTCCACCGTCCTTCTTCGGAACCAGGAAATATTGGCTGAAGAAGCCACATACCGGGTCCGCTAATGGGACCTCTTTTATTGCCCCTTTGAGGAGGAGAGAAGTAAGTTCCTCTTGTAGAACAGAAGCCTCTGAGGCGCTGTTTACTACAGTTGGAATGACCCCGTCGAAGCGAGGGGGGTTGCGACAGAACTGGAGTGTGTAACCGGACTGAACTGTGCGGAGGACCCAGGATGATACCCCTGGCAGATGCTTCCACTCGTAAGAGAAATGTGACAGAGGGAGTGGAGTGCTGAGGTGCGATGGACATACCTGAGACAGGGTGTCGTGCTGATTCTTGAAGGGAGGCGTGGTCATCTGCGGAGAAGAGCACATGGTGTCCTGGTGCGGAGTGGGAAATGTCACATCCTGAGTGGGAAAAATAGGCTGCAGGAATGGCAGAATAGCCCTGCTCCACAGAACCAACGAGGTTGGTGAAGTCAGCGGCTGCCGTGTTTGTCAAGCGGGCTGAGAAGGGATGTTTCCAGGATCAGGAGATTTCGCTATGCAGATCGATGAAAAATGGCAGCTTTCTCCACGCTGGCCTGGAATTAGGACCACTTAGAAATCTCTCGTTGAGTCGAGAAGATTGGGCCTCGCAGGGCTCGTCCGGCCACTCGATAGCAAGCTTCTCAGTAGCGCGCAAAAGCATGTCGACGAGCTCAGCGTAGGTGCCGCTTCCTGGCTGCTAGGTGGGAGAGTGTCGCGATAAAAACAGGCCCGAAATCCTCAGAGTCGGACGTTGCAGTGAACATGACGTCATCTAGCCCGAAAGAACCGCCTTGCCAGCTTCTGGGCTAGGACATAAGTAATCGTGAGAAAACTCGACGGGCAGAGCACCGCGCACGTGCTCGGGGGAGAGAGGGAGAGAAAGGGCTAGGCCCGTCTGCTCGCACTGCACATCCTCGAGCTCTATATCTGAACCCCAGGTCGCGGATCCAAGAGAGGTCTGCGCGGCTTCGGGAGCGCGACGGGGAAAAACGGAAGACTCCCTCTCAAAAACCGCAAGCCTCGAGCGGAGGGTTTTGAGAAGGAGATTATCACAAAATTTACATTTTGAAGATCCCTGAACCGCCTCGCGCGCGTGTGAAAACCCCAAGCATTTAACACACTTACTGTGAGGGTCATCATTCGCGATAAAGCGAGTGCACGGTGGCAGGCAGCGACGAAACTCCATGATACTTCACTGCAAGGAGAACAAAGTTCCACTATCCGCAGTCGCAGAAGTGCTGGTGATGAAAGTTGAACGAAATCTAAGATATTTGGGTCAGAAAAACCGAAACCGAAGGGATAGAAATGGCCGCTTCGTGAAGGCAGAGAAATCTGAGGAGTAGATGGCACGCGCGCCAGTATAGTGTGGCGACGTAAGAGCGTCGGGGCAGCGCCCGCGCCATCAGCCAATGAATTGGCGTGATTGTCCAGAGGGCGTTCCCACTGCGTCATAAGCGTGAGTGAACCTATGAAAGAGAACCACAATTTTAGTGAATAACCATTATAAACAATCTGTTAAAGTTCAGAAATGTGTGCTCACATTTACACAATCATTTCAGTATTTACATGTTCAGTATGCATTGAAGCAGGTGTGTCTTCATTAGAGTCATACAGTATAAAATTCACTGGACACTGTCCAGCAAGCTGTTGAGTACATCAAGTGTAACACGCATACCACAACTAACCATCTGTTACACATGCAGAAAACACACGCAGGGAGAAACAAACACACTCACATTCATGCCCCCATCTGCCATGCGGCTACACAGATATGCTTCACGCAGTCTTGTACAAGCATGTGCACACACACACACACAGACACACACACGCACACACGGGCATTCAACTTGCCTCAGTTTCACTTGACAAATAGCGCAGATAAACCTAAGCCACTACGGAGTGCCTTTCCTCCTCCCTTTTCTTCTGCTCTCGATGTTATTCTGTTGTTTCTTTTATGTACAGTAAAGGCGTGTGAATGGGGAAGGTGGAGGAGACAGAAATTCTAGGGAGGGAAAAAGCTGTCCTTTCAAATGCAGGATTATTATTGGCTATTGCTCCGGGCCTCCCTGAACAATCAGCAATACCATTCATTCTTACTACTCACAGACGGATCCACACGTATACACACCCACACCCACACACACACACACACACACACACACACACACACACACACACACACACACACACACACACACACACTCACTCACTCACTCACTCATGAACACATGCAAGCAAAGACAAGTGGCCTTAACTTAAAACTCTACATTCTTTCTTTCTTTCTTTCTTTCTTTCTTTCTTTCTTTCTTTCTTTCTTTCTTTCTTTCTTTCTTTCTTTCTTTCTTTCTTTCTTTCTCCTTTTTTTGGTCTTTCCCCGTGATCCCTGCTTTTGGTTGTGTAATACTCCAGGCAGCTTTCAATGGTCTGAATATAAACGTCTGGGGTGCCCACTTCACTTCTGCACTTTGTGTGTGTGTGTGTCTGGGACAGTCTCTGTGTGTGGATGTGCTCTGATGGTCGAGAGGTACCAAGTAGGTCTTTCTGTTTATCCACCCCAGAGAAAGAGAGAGAGAATATAAGAAGGAGAGAGGTGGTTAATTGTTTCTTTTGCAGACGGATTTGGAGTGGGAGTCTTATTGATTTTTCCCACACTCTTCTCTTTCTCCTTTTTCTTATTTTTTCTCACTCTGCTTTTCTTCAATATCCTCCATCTTTCCCCCTTTTCTTTTCTCCCTTTCTCTCCTTTTACCTTAATTAGTGAGAGCACCTGATCATCTGCCATTATGCCAATAAAATATTGTAATATGTTGTAAGGTTAGAAGATATCACTGTCTGCCATAGTTTTGGTCAGTTAAGAGAATGTTTCATTAATTTTGTCAGGATCTAAACTCTGCCTCCCACTTTAAAATACTTATGTTGCCACTGAAACTCTAAATGCAGTCGAGGTAGAAATCTTCCAAAAACAGGATTTAGTGTAATTTCATGTACTTAAAGGGGTGGTAAACCACGATTTCACTTTTCTAACTTTAGCTAGTGTGTAATGTTGCTGTTTGAGCATAAACAACATCTGCAAAGTTACAATGTTCAAAGTTTAAAGCAAAGGGAGATATTTGCTTTTAAAGAAATCAATTTCTAAGGACTACAGTAAACGGCCAGTAGGGACTACTAGACATTCCTCCAGGGTTGCTGACATCACCAGCCCCAATATTTACATAAACCCCTCCTCCGAGAATATTAAATAAGGAGGGGCGAGGCCATTTTGTATCGCCGCAGGGAAGCGTTGTTGTGGTAGGCTAGTTAGTAGGCTGGCAATGCAGACGAAATGCTGTTATTTTCATCCGGATTGCAGGTCCACTTTGTTCAGCCTTCCTAGGGATGGGGGTGCGTTGCAGTTCATTTAACATACAACATGTTATATGCATGTGTGTATGAGACAGAGGGGAACAGGTCGCATTTGCAGCAGATATATGCTGCCCATCATAAATCAAAGCACGAGACAGACAGGGATCGGAGGAGAAGACCGGAAAATGTGACATAATGGACAATATTCGTCTGTATTTGCAACACACGAGCCGCGGTTCAGCTGCGCGAGACAAACACTGCCAGTATGAGACGGGCGCACGCGGCTCCCACTGCACATTTCACGGAGGAAAGCTTCCACAATCTTCGCGAGATCAATGAAGGATTCGCACTAGGGCTTGTCCTGAATGATGGATTTAAAAACAGAAGCTGTTTACGGGCCACAACCTGTAAGTATGATTTATTTTTCGTCTATGTGTTTTCCTGTAATAGTTTGTATTGTTAATTGTACATTGTAGCAAGGAAGTACACAGATGACAACGCTCATTTGGCTCTTCAAACCAGTTTGTTAAATGCTCATTCATACTTAACGTTATCCAACAAACACCTTAGGGGTGTAACGGTACACGTATTCGTATTGAACCGTTTCGGTACGGTACATATCTCTTGGAATAAACCATATAGGGCCTAAAAAATAAACATACTAAAAGAAAGGTTTGTTAAGAACCAGAATCTAAAAGGATATTGAGATATCTTCAATACTTCTTGAATTACAGGCATGTAAACTTTGGAAAAATAATATTTTTGGAACTCAGACAGGTATGTTCTATGCAATTGTTTTGATAGAAGGAAACAAGATACATTGCTAGTTTCAACATTATTTGTTCTTCAGACATTCCTTAAAAAAAAAAAAAAAGTATCGGGTATATGTATAATGGACCACATTTGGTTTTTGACCACTGAAAATTTATTCTATTGGACAATTTAGTCATGGAGCCACATTGAGATCCCCATATCTCTGGGATTGAACCATATGGGACCTTTAAAATGGAGTTACCAAAAGGATCTAAAAGGATATTAAGATATCTTTAATACTTCTTTAGTTACATGCATGCAAACTTTGGAGGTTAAAAAACACAAAAAGTGTTTTTGAACTGAGACCATTGGCACCAATGCATTTATTGATTGCTAAGGACAACCGAATGTACTAATATGCCTACTTATCAAAATCACTTTTATTGTCACACAACCATATACACAAGTGCAACAGCAGGTGAAATTCTTAGGTGCAGTTCCGAGCAACATAGCAGTCATGACATGACATGTACAACATTTAAAGCAACATCAGATTACACATCTGATGCGCCCACAATTACTCACAGCACAGTAAACTCTACAATAAACAATAATAATTTACACAATGTGAGTGTAGTTCTCGCAGCTTTAAACAATATACACATACTTACAATATACATATACTTTAAACAATGTACACTAAACATACATTAAACAATATACATTAAGCTATAATAATAATATACAATGTACAGTATACAATATTAATCACAATAGAGATTCAATGTGCAATAGATGCTATATGATGAATAAATGTGTATATAATGTGTGTGTATCTACAGTGGGTTGTGCTGAGTGATATTCTGTCCAGTGTGTGTTATGAACTGATGGATCAAGAGTTAAGGAGTTTAATTGCTTGTGGGAAGAAGCTGTTCTGGAGTCGGCTGGTGTGTGTTCTGATGCTGCGGTACCATCTGCCTGATGGCAGCAGTGAGAGCAGCCCATGGTTCGGGTGGCTAGAGTCTCTGATGATCCTCTGAGCTCTCTTCACACACCGCCTGGCATAAATGTCCTGGAGGGAGGGAAGCTCACCTCCGATGATGCAGCTGGCCGTGCGCACTACCCTTTGCAGGGCTTTGCGGCTGCGGGTGGTACTGTTGCCGTACCAGGTGGTGATGCAGCCAGTCAGCAGGCTCTCGATGGTGCTGATGTAGAAGCGTGTGAGGATGTGGCGATTCATTCCAAACCTCCTCAGCCGTCGCAGGAAGAAAAGGCGCTGATGAGCCTTCTTCACAACGGCCTCGGTGTGGACAGACCATGAGAGTTCCTCTGTGATGTGGACACAGAGGAACTTGAAGCTGCTGACTCTCTCCACCGGTGCTCCATTGATGGTGATGGGGCGGTGTTCTCTCTCATTCCTCCTGAAGTCGACCACCAGCTCCTTGGTCTTGCTGACGTTGAGGGAGAGGTTGTGCTCCTGACACCACCGTGTCAGATTGTGCACCTCCTCTCTGTAGGCCGTTTCATCATTGTCAGTGATGAGACCTACCACCGTCGTATCGTCAGCAAACTTGATGATGGTGTTGGAGCTGTGGGTTGCCACACAGTCATGTGTGTACAAGGAGTACAGGAGTGGGCTGAGAACACAGCCCTGAGGGGCTCCAGTGTTGAGAGTCAGTGATGAGGAGATGTTACTGCCCATTCTGACCACCTGGCGTCTGTTTGACAGGAAGTCCAGGATCCAGCTGCATAACAAGCTGTTTAAGCCTAGAGCCTGGAGTTTCACGTCAAGTATGGAGGGCACAATGGTGTTGAATGCTGAGCTGTAGTCTACAAACAGCATTCTCACATATGTGTTCCTCTTTTCCAGGTGGGAGAGAGCAGTGTGTATAGTGGATGAAATGGCATCATCAGTGGAGCGGTTTGTGCGGTATGCAAACTGCAGTGGGTCCAGTGAGGAAGGGAGAACAGAGCAGATGTGGTTTCTGATTATTCTCTCAAAGCATTTGCTGATGATGGGGGTCAGAGCAACAGGACGCCAGTCGTTTAAGCAGGTGGTTTTTGACTGCTTCGGTACAGGCACAATGGGGGACGTTTTGAAGCATGTGGGGACCACAGACAGGGAGAGGGACAGGTTAAAGATGTCCGTGAAAACTCCAGCCAGTTGGTTCGCGCACGCTCTGATGACGCGGCCCGGAATGCCGTCTGGACCCGCGGCTTTACGGATGTTCACCTGCCGGAAGGATCGGGTTACATCCGCTACAGATACAGATAGTGAACTAACCTCTGCATCTTCAGCCACGAGCTCTCTCTCCGCGAGGGCGGTGTTAGTTCCCTCAAAGCGAGCATAAAAGGTGTTGAGCTCGTCCGGGAGAGAGGCAGCGGTATTCATGGTGGAGTTTGTGTTCCCTTTATAGTCCGTGATGGTGTTAATTCCCCGCCACATGCTTCTGGAGTCGGTGGTGTTGAACTGTCCTTCAATCTTGTCCCTGTACTGGCGTTTTGCTGCTCTGATGGTTTTCTGGAGGGCATAACTTGCTTGTTTATGCTCCTCCACATTACCGGAGTTAAAAGTGTGTTGAAGTTGTAAAAGTGTGTCGCGTGTTGAAGTTAAGGTATTTAGGTGCAATGCGTTTGAAGTTGGCTTTGTTAAAGTCCCCGGTCACAATAAACGCAGCCTCAGGATGCGCGGTTTCCTGCTCACTCACTGTCCTATACAGTTCCTTTAGTGCCCGGTCTGTGTCGGCTTGTGGGAGAATATACACAGCTGTGATGATGACCGCTGTGAATTCCCTCGGTAGCCAGAATGGTCGACATTAGTGTTGTAGTCAAGACCACCTAAACCGAGACCAAGTCGAGACCAAGACCAGCGTGTGCCGAGACCAAGACAAGACCAAGACTTTGTGGTGTTGAGACCAAGACAAGACCAAGACCAAGACAGGGCGAGACCGAGTCAAGACCAAGACCAGACCAGCACTCCTTAAATTCATCTAAAAGATCCATATCTAGTGTCTGAGAAATGACTTATATTGAATACGGTAATTAAATACAATTAGAATAGTAAGACACTATCGCTGTTACCAATCAAATCACTACCAATAAAATGCATGGTACAGAAGTTGCATCTGAATTGATACGATTACACCTGCATAAATAATGTTAAGATTAATTTAACATTAAAACATTAACATTATTTAACCGTCACAGAATCCTTTATTCAACCGATTTGTTCAAAGCAACCGATTCTTTTAATAACCAAACGCTGCCGAATTAGCAAAGACACAGTTTAAAATGTAATTTAATATTAACTTCTTGTTTATAGAATGTTTGTATAAATCAATATAATTTGCAATTACGCTAATATATTCATGAAAACAGCTCTCTTGCTATTGCGATATTGCTTAATTCTATTCTATGTTATATAAAAAAACAATCTCAGAATTTTGTGGGCATTTATATAAATTTTTGCACATTTCTGAGACAATTCTGCATTGATTTTGAACCCGGCAGCATAGTAACAAAATAAATCACATTACAAAGAAGTAAGCTGTAAGTTTTACATCAAATCACATTAATGATATTAAATCAGACAATGCACCGGAAATTTAGTGATATCCTTGCAGTTGTGGTCTTGACTGGTCTTGAGATAAAATCCAGAGTCCTTTAAGTCCGAGACCAAGACAAGACCGAGGAGAAATGCAGTCGAGACCGAGACAAGACCAAGACCATCAAAAAATGGTCTTAAGACCGGTCTCGAGACCAAGACCGGTCTCGAGTACTACAACACTAGTCGACATAGAACCATGAGAAATTCCAGATCAGGAGAACAGAAAGACTTGATAGAATGTATGTTCCTCTGATCACACCAGGATCTGTTGATCATAAAACACACACCCCCGCCTTTGCTTTTCCCTGAGAGATCTTTTTCTCTGTCCATTCGATGCACGGAGAACCCCGTGGTTTCGATGGCCGAATCTGGAATCTCAGCAGACATCCAAGTTTCTGTAAGGCAGATAATGCAGCAGTCCCTCGTCTCTCGTTGGAAAGAGATCCGTGCTCTCAGCTCGCAGAGTTTGTTGTCCAGAGACTGAACATTAGCCAGTAAAATACTGGGAAGCGGGGGTCGGTTTGCGCGGCGACTTACTCTGATGAGCACGCCGGCTCTGCTTCCCCTTCTCTGGCTGCGTTTCCGCGGTCGGACCGCCCACACAAAGGGATCCGCTGCCGTGTTTGTAAACAGCGGGTCGTCACTGAAGAATTTAAAGTCCGGTTTTCGGTGTGCGATTGCCGAACCAATGTCCAAAAGTGTCTGTCTGTCGTACGTAGTAAGGCAGACAACATCCAAGACAAAAAATGCAACAACTATAAACAGAACAAACAAAAAGCTACAATGTTGTAACGGAGCTCGCAACGCAGCAGCCATCCTCGGCGCCATCTTGAGTCTAACCAATGTGTAAATCTATGTGTAAATATAAAATAATGATGCTGCCATCTTTCTAAAGTAATTTTTGCCCACCTGAAATTTCACTCCAAATCTCAAGAGAAAATGTATTAATGGTTTCCATCCATCCATCCACCCACCCATCCATTCATCCATCCAAAAATGTAGCCAATGAAGTTTCCCAAATGTAATTGATTTGACATGGAATGGCCCTGTTGCCTTCTGTTGAGCTGCTTATAGCTGGATTGAACTTCTTTCATAATTGATGAAACTTGGAACACTAACATTGCATTGTTTTGTAACAACATTGAAATAAATGTAACTAAATCAACGTCATTCTCAATAAACCCATCTCCAGCGTGTTGCCTCCAGTCCTTCGAATATTCCGATCTATTATGACCTCTGACCTGTAAAGCTGCCCGAATAATAATAATAATAATAATACGCTGTTTGTTAATTGGCCAGAGGAGAACTGGCACCCCGACTGAGCCTGGTTTCTCCCAAGGTTTATTTTTCTCCATTAGGTCACCTAATGGGGTTTTGGTTTCCTTGCCACTGTTGCCTCTGGCTTGGCGTGCTCAGTTTAGTTTTCAACTAAACATCGAAATAAATCTAATTAATAAACTAAATTAACCATATAAACTAAATTACTGATCTAATTATTGATCTAAAGCCCACACTGTCACCGTATGGAAATTGAAATGAACTGATGACATCAAATGGCTATACAGCTTAATAAAATTATGCTGCATTATTTTCCTGTTTAACACTGTAAAGCTGCTTTGAAACAATCTACATTGTTAAAAGCGCTATATAAATAAAGTTGACTTAAATAATGAGATTATTATCTTCTGTAGATAAGATAATTGCATCTGAAATTGAAGATTTATTTATATAAATTGTATTATATAAAGTGTTATAAATAAATCTTGATTTATACTGAACCTGTTTAGTGTTCATGCTGACACATAAAACAGATTATTTTCTGCGAAATATCTAAAAGCAGTTGACACTATACTATCATAGTATCAGAAAATAACTGTTGACATTATTTATGCCATTTGACAGTAATTGAAGCAAGTAATGAGATAATTAAGAAAAAAATAGAGATGAGAGAGATTAGTGGTTAAGCGTAGCTGCAGTGTGTTTGGACAAATTATTCCATTCCGCATGTCTACATGTTTACTCATTATAATGCTGCCATGCTGTTTAGCCAAGGGTGTAGGTTGGATTTTGACATTGGTGGGGCTGGGGCCATAAAACCAGCTTAAAAATTTCAGTAAAACTAGTCAACCTCGAATAAAATAAGAGGCATTTGTTAGTCAAACGACTGCTGCTTACTTGTTGTGGTCACTTCAAAGATCAGGTGGAAATTACTGCTGTTATTATACCAGAACAAAGGTTGTATCAACCTGATTGTATCACCTGTCTTTAGCAGTTGAAACTGATGAGATGTTTACCAGTTTAGCAGTGCCTGAACAAATGCACATACCGGATTTAAGTCGAATTCTTCTATTGTTGTTCATACTTTGGAGGAAATTAAATGTTTTGTTTAAGTGGAAAACATCTACACGCCATTCAAACAATAACTAGAGAGCAAACATGCCTTTTTTTGCTACACAATACCTGACAGAACAATTAACAGGAAAACACCTGAATTTGGAATGTGGAATACTCTGTTCAGTCTACCTTTATTTTCTTTGCCATCTTTCTCTGTGTACTGCTCACGATATTTATAGACACCTGTTAAAGGAGATTGAAATATCAGACATTCAGCGGGATGGGCTTTCAGTATACCATGGGTTTCATTTGTATTCATTTGTTTGCCGGCTGCCTTTTTGACTGACTGTCTATTAAAGTTTTTTTCCCCTCTCTTTTTTTAAACAGATGTCACTCAAATGGGGACTTGGATATTTTAAAACCCCACCTTGAAGGACATTTTCCTCATTTTGATTCACAATCTCGGTGACAACAACTCAGTTGTTTTTGGCTATTTCTAGGGCATGAACCTAAGTTAGGATAAATATATAAATTGATCATTTTTGATACATTTTACACTATAAAGTCTGAAAATGTCTAAAGATCAAATAAATTGCTAAAGGGTCAATGACATGATGTTCATTTTTGTCCAGATCTATTAATTTACATTTAAATGCACAATATGTAAAATTTTGGATTAAAATATCCAAAAACCACCAGAACAATGTTATATATTTTGTTGTCTTGTGTATTTACATTATCCCAAATGTTTCCAAAAGGTTTAAATCCAGAAATAAGCATTTTTTAACCAGGATACAGACCAAGTCCGTGTGTTGCCTATCAATGACCATGGAAACACCAACGAAAAAGAATCATAGTTATATAACTCGACACAGTTAGTCTTATTGTTTAAAGGTGTCATGAACTGGCTTTTTTATTTTGTCTGAGATCAACTTATGACGTTTGTGTGGTTTTTACATTCAGAAACATCATAATGAATAAGTAATAGGCTATTTTCTGCCTTGGTTTTGAGGCTCTCTGAAAAACAATCGGTTTTGATGAGTGTACCACACTGAAGACTTGGAGGTAAACGCCCACGGCTAGGATTGAATAAGATTTGCATATTTATTGAGCTTCAGCTCCCCTCAGTACATGTGGCAATCGTCTGGGGAAACGCTCACAGGGCTCATCAAACAAACACAATGATTCATCTCTCATCCACCCGCGATTGATTGAAATGTTATTTTTGTATTGGCCGGCCCGATGTGAATATAACCGCAAACCGTACACACACACACAGACACACGCTTGGTCGGCCCGATCAGTGAATAACTGCGACCCGTACACACACACACGCACGTGCGCGAAAGAAAGGAATGTTATTTTTGTATTACTTGGTCGGCCCGATGTGAATATAACCGCAAATCGTACACACACACACACACACACACTTTGCGAGCACTGGCGTTACAAGTCCGAGTCTGATCACGAATGAAGCAATAACACCTTCTCCAGTCTGTGACCGTGTGCTAAGGTATGTAATCAATACATATCAAACGATCTGTAACAATGCAATACTAACACATATAAAAACATGTTTTACTCACATAAGTGTGTTGCACCGTTCCTGTTGGATCCAATACAGAAGGCACAGCATTGTGTTTTAATCTCAATATGTCTGCAAATCCATTCTCGACCTGTATCTTGTTTACAATTGATTATGCGGGAAGTGAACAAACGTGCAATGTCTTTACCACATGAGCTGGAACTTCATTAAAAATAAAGTTCAATCACTCATTCCTAATAGTAGAATCAGAAGGAAGCTTATGCAGGGACTGTGTTCTTCCACAACCAGGCACAGTGTAATGTATTACTCTCTTCGGCCTTGTTTATAGCTTGGTAGAGCTATCCGTTCGTTTAGCTCCACGAGTCGGTGGGCGGGGCTACAGAATCAGACATACATATTTATCTGTTTTGGCATCCTGTGACATCAGTGGTCGACATATTTTGAGAGCTCTCGTTTTCTGGGCCTGGTGTCAATAAAAACTTTTCTTTGACTAACAAGGACGTTTTCAGCTCTGAAACTTACAGGATATTCTTATATCGCGATTAACTTTTATATATCAAAGGCTCAAGGGAAAGTTGATTTCTCAGTTCATCACCCCTTTAAATCTTGTTTTCTTGATTTACCACAAGTACCATGTTTCACCATGCCTAAAGGCCTGTACACACCGGGACGAATATCGCGTGCGCTTATCGCCAGCGTTTTTCGTGACGTTTTTCGGCGCATCTTGAGTGTTCACACCCAAGCGATTTCCACTGGCGATGCGCCGAGTGAACGTGCAAATTCAGTAGATGCACTCCCGGTACACAAGGTGATGCTGCAGCACTTTACGCTTCTGACACTCGCTTGTCACACAGAAGAAGAAGAGAGACAGTATTTACGTGCTTGACGAAACCATAGACATATTATGTCTATGGCCAAAACCATTCACAAACACTTTTTACTAACTGGCAAGCAGCATTAGCAGCTCATCTTCTTCTTTGTCTACTTACTACTTCTTCGTCGTATCAATGCGTGCTCAGCAAGTTCCCCTTCGAGGGAACTCGAACTGCGTCATCGTGACGACACTTTGGGGAACGCCCCTCGCGTTACGCGTCTGAAGAAACAGTACAATCAGCCCAATCCGATTGGTGTTGCGTGATGACGTCGTATGTGACGGCAAACCCGGAAGATACAAAGAGACGTCTGAACGAAACAGAGATAGCTTTTTTGCTCTTCAGCGTTAGCGCTCTGTGTTACCAGTCTGAGAGTATTTGGTGTTGTTATCTACTAACGTTGTTTTCACAAGCATACAGGGCTCGCGAATTCCATGGCCGGTCCCGTGCTGTTGAGGCAGCACGGTTGATCTATCATGGACTCGCAGATGGGTCTGTCAGGGGAACTTGAGAGTGCTTATGCATTTTCTCCTTCCCGGTGACAGCTCCATTGTTCTCCTTCCCCGCGTGGAAGCCCGCGGCCCCGCGCTGCGGCTTCTTCCCCCGGGGTGGAGGACCTGATGCGTGAGCTGTCTGATTCTGAGGAATTAGATGGGCTCCGTATCGAGGCTCGCCTTTCCTAATGCAGATTCAACCTCGAGTTGCCGAGGCGGCGCGCAGGTTTGGGTCTGTTATTAGAGTGATACAACGTGACACGGTGAGTAGGGATACTGTGGGTGCGAGGCATGCAGTCAGCTCCTGAGGGGGCGGGCTGTTTTCATTCAGAAATATCGCGACGCGTACTGCCGTGCGCCTTCGGGTGTTTCAGCCTCGCGCCCGTTTGGCTTTTTTCTCGAGGGATGAAAGCCAGTTGTATTATAACAGCTTGAACCGCGTTGCTGAGGCAACGTGTGGTTTACGAGCCGTATATAATACAATTAAGCAGTATTGTCTGATAATTGTGGCTGCGTTTTATTCTGAGGAATTAAATGAAATATGATCTGACTTTGAGGAGTTAGATATTCAGCCTATTATTCAGACCATGTTCACCGTATTTGTGAAATGTGATACTGTTTGGCTTTCTTCTCGAGGGAGGAAGGCCAATTGTATTATAACTGCTTGAGCCGCGTTGCTGAGGCAACGTGTGATTTTCGAGCCGTATATAATATAATCGAACAGTATTCGCTTTCACCTTACTATGGCTGCATTTAATTCCGAGGAATTAAATTAAAATATTATCTGACTATAAGAGTTAGATGTATTTTTTACTCAGCCTATCATTCAGACCAGGTTGCACGGTTGGGTGATTATGATGACATTTAATTCTGAGGAATTGAGTGTCATGTTATCTGACTTTGTTAAGTTAGATACTTAATCAGTCTGTCGCCCAAGCGTGTTTGACTTGTCTGGATATCCATCTAAGATTGGAGGTTGCGGCCCTGTCGAGCTGCTCCCTTAGATGAGGCCCCTGCTGGCCGGCCCCCTCTCCCGGGTGGGAGCGATCGAGGTCGCCTCCCCTGAGGAGCTTTTGGGAATCGATGTTGTGCTCCCGCCGTCTAGTACGTTTCGGGCCACATCGTTTCTCAGCGCACGCGCGCTGCACCAGCCGCCTCTAGCAAGACCTGCGGCGGTCCAGCAAACGCGTACGCTCACCGAAAATCTTCCTCGATTTCGCCCTGCCGGTTAGCCGCTTCAGGGGGTCGGGGAGGAGGCTCGGTTGACACCCGAGGCCGGCCTCGAGAGGCTGGTTCCCTTAGCAGATTATCTCGGCGCATGGTTATGCCTCCGAATATATCTGCATGGGCCCTGCGTACTGTAGAACGGGTTACAGGCCGCAGTTCAGTTCCCTCCCCCGAAGTCTAACGGGGTGGTCTGGATTGTGGTCGGCCCAGAGCAGGTGCGGGTAATGGAACAGGAAGTACACTCCCTGTCGGTTAAGGAGGCTTTGAACATATTCCTCCGCCAGTCAGGGAGTCCGGGTCCTACAGCCGGTACTTCATAGTTCCTAAGAAGGATGGCCAGTTGCGTCCAACTTTAGATCGGAGGTACTTGGATCGTTCTCCGAGGAGATTCAGATTCAAGATGCTTGAGTGTCGTGGTTCAGATCCAGTCTGAGGACTGGTCTGTCACGGTGGATCTAAAGAGGACACATACTTCCATGTTCCATCCTTCTGTGTCACGGGGGATTCCTGAGGTTCGCTTTCGGGGGCGAAGCGTATCATTATCAGGTTCCTCCATTCGGGCATCACTGTACAGCAGTTTAGGACTGCTGGGACTTGCGGCAGCTGCGTCCAACAGAATTTATCTTGGCCTGCTGCACGAGACCCCTACAGTGGTGGCTGGGAACCAGGGAGGTTTTCCTTGAGGGGAAGACCATTCTGTATGATCAGGGTAACGCGCAGATGCCTTCGTTCCCTCGTCATATGGAAGAGACCTTGGTTCCTGTCCCGGGGGCCAGTGCTGGGAGCATCATGTTGCCGGGAAACCGTTTCAACAGACGCATCCCTCACTGGTTGGGACACGGTCATGGAAGGCCGCTTTTTCAGAGGTCTGTGGGAGACCCGGCATTCTTCCTGGCACATCTACTGCCTGGAAATGCTGGCGGTCTACGAAGCTCTGAGGAGCTTCCTCCCGGACCTCCGCGGCCACCATGTCCTGATGCGTAAGTGAACCAGGGGGCTTTCCTTGAGGGGAAGACCATTCTGTATGATCAGGGTAACGCGCAGATGCCTTCGTTCCCTCGTCATATGGAAGAGACCTTGGTTCCTGTCCCGGGGGCCAGTGCTGGGAGCATCATGTTGCCGGGAAACCGTTTCAACAGACGCATCCCTCACTGGTTGGGACACGGCCATGGAAGGCCGCTTTTTCAGAGGTCTGTGGGAGACCCGGCATTCTTCCTGGCACATCTACTGCCTGGAAATGCTGGCGGTCTATGAAGCTCTGAGGAGCTTCCTCCCGGGCCTCCGCGGCCACCATGTCCTGATGCGTAAGTGAACCAGGGGGCTTTCCTTGAGGGGAAATTCATTCTGTATGATCAGGGTAACGCGCAGATGCCTTCGTTCCCTTGTCATATGGAACAGACCTTGGTTCCTGTCCCGGGGGCCGGTGCTGGGAGCGTCAGGTTGTCGGGAAACCGTTTCAACAGACGCATCCCTCACTGGTTGGGACACGGTCATGGAAGGCCGCTTTTTCAGAGGTCTGTGGGAGACCCGGCATTTTCCTGGCACATCAACTGCCTGGAAATGCTGGTGGTCTACAAAGCTCGGAGGAGCTTTCTCCCGGACCTCCGCGGCCACCATGTCCTGATACGATCCGACAATATGTCGCAGTGTCGTATCTAAACCACCAGGGGGGCCTGAGGTCGCGCCCTCTTTGCAGACTGGCGCATCAGGTCCTTCTGTGGTCCCAGGGGAAGTTGTCATCCCTCAGGGCGATGTACATTCCCGGGGACCAAAATCAGGGAGCAGACATCCTGTCGAGGCAGGGGCTGAGGCCCGGGGAATGGCGGCTCCACCCCGAGGTGGTGGAGGCTATGTGCGAGCGGCTGGGCCCGGTGGAAGTGGATCTATTTGCGTCTCGAGAGACGTCCCACTGCCCGCTGTGGTTCTCCCTCACTCATCCGGCCCCTCTGGGGCTGGATGCCATGGCGCAGACGTGGCCGAGGCTGCGTCTGTACGCTTTTCCCCCGATTGCTCTGCTCCCGGGAGTTCTGGAACGTGTCCGCCGGGAGGGCGTCAGCCTTCTCTTAGTAGCACCCCGGTGGCCCACTCGGGTATGGTTCTCCGACATCATCGACCTGCTGGACGGTCCCCCATGGCAGGTCCCTCTGAGGAGGGATCTGCTGTCTCAGGCCGGGGGTACGATTTTCTACCCACGGCCAGAGGTATGGGATCTCTGGGTCTGGCCCCTGAGGGGGCTCAGTTCCTAGCAGAGGGCCTGTCGGCAGGTGTCGTGGAGACCCTACTCAGTTCCAGAGCTCCATCCACCAGGAGGTTGTACAGCCTAAAGTGGAATGTATTTTCCACTTGGTGTAGAGAGCGGCAGGTGAACCCAGTTAACTGCCCAGTGGCTTCAGTGCTGGAGTTCCTTCAAGACCGCTTCTCCGCCGGTCTTTCCCCGTCCACACTTAAGGTGTATGTGGCTGCCATTGGGGCTTTCCACGCACCTTTAGGTGATGCGACGTTGGGAAGGCACCATCTGGTTGTACGTTTCCTCCGTGGGGCTCGGAGGATGAGGCCTGCGGCTCATTCCAGGGTCCCAACCTGGGACCTGGCAGTGGTGCTCGAAGGGCTGGCTGAGGCCCCCTTTGAGCCGCTGGAGTCGGCTGAGGCGAGAATACTGACCTTCAAGGTGGCTTTTCTCCTTGCCATCACTTCTCTGAGGAGAGTGGGGGACCTCCAGGCCTTGGCGGTCACGCCGACTTGCCTGGAGTTTGCCCCTGGCATGGTTAAAGCCATCTTGCATCCCAGCCAGGGCTACGTGCCCAAGGTGCCATCTAACAGGGCAAGGTCAGTGGTTCTCCAGGCATTCCATCCTCCACCTCACGTGACGGCGGAAGAGAGCAGACTTCACCTCCTCTGCCCCGTGCGGGCATTGAGGATTTATCTGGAGAAGTCTGCTCAGTGGAGAAAGTCAGACCAGCTGTTGGTGTGTTTTGGTTCACCCAAGAAAGGGCTGCCTGCGTCAAAACAGACGATTAGTAACTGGATTGTCCAGGCTATAGCCATGGCTTATCGGGTGCGCAACCTGCCTTCACCCTTAGCCGTGAGGGCCCATTCTACCAGGAGCATGGCCTCCTCGGTAGCCCTCCTTTCTGGGGCCTCTATGCTAGACATCTGCGAGGCAGCGGGGTGGGCCACGCCTCACACCTTCATTAGTTTTTATAGTCTGCATCTCCCTGAGACGCCTGGCGCGAGAGTGCTCGCCCCCTAGTTGTGCCTGGTTTCAGCTTCACACTGGGGTGGGTATGATTGGTGCGGGATAGTTGGTACTCGTTCCCCAAAGTGTCGTCACGATGACGCAGTTCGAGTTCCCTCGAAGGGGAACGTCTCGGGTTATGACTATAACCCTTGTTCCCCGAGAAGGGGAACGAGACACTGCGTCTCGTGTCCACCCAATCATCAGAGCGCTCGCTTCATCGCAAAGAACGCTATCTCTGTTTCGTTCAGACGTCTCTTTGTATCTTCCGGGTGTGCCGTCACATACGACGTCATCACGCAACACCAATCGGATTGGGCTGATTCTACTGTTTCTTCAGACGCGTAACGCGAGGGGCGTTCCCCAAAGTGTCGTCACGATGACGCAGTGTCTCGTTCCCCTTCTCGGGGAACAAGGGTTATAGTCATAACCCGAGACGTTTTGTGCTTGAGCGCCACCAAGTCGTGCGGCGATCTCATTGGTCGGCCAGTTTTTAACGCACCGCGTCAAAATAAAAAAACAAACCCGAGGCGTCATTTTAAAAATGACGCTTTTATGCCTGGCGTTTTTCGCATCGGTGTGCACACTCACATTGGCGCCCTTTGTTTAGTCACAAGGCGTTAAACGTCGGCAATAAACACGTGCGAAAATCGTCCCGGTGTGAACAGGCCTTATTATCTATCTTACTGCTTAATCTTGATCTATCTTACTGCAGTGTGCAACAAGTGTCTCATAGTAACTGCTGAGTGAATACACAGAGTAGCATTATAACATAACTTTCAACACACTCAAATAATGTATCTAATATGATAAAACAGCGCTGTGTTACCCCAACAGCGGCTGAATCAATCATCCATTTCCAAACCACTGGTCCAATGTGGCTACAGCATAATCTCATACAGGTATGAATTCCTTTTTAATTGATTATTAAATTGTTTAATTCAGGTTTTTACATAGTTATTTTGACAGGGTTCAAAATTAATATTTTCATTTCTACTAGAGCTGCCAGATTTCCAAGTTTCAAATAATTATTCAACGGCAAGCTCAAGTATATGCTGCACAGTTGCAAAATAGAAGTACTAAAGATTGTATGCTCAGAGGACCACAGCAGGAAGAGTGATAGTGTATAGATGCTAAAGACCTGATGCTCACATGTGGTTTGAGGAAGTAATAGTAGTTTCTTGACGGGATGCCATCACCATACTTCAGGAAAGTATTGGTAAGTATTCGGGAAGGGAAATTACCTCGAGAATCTGTAGTATATTATATTAACTGGAAGTTTTTTTAAATTGTCCGTGGGTGGTGAAGAAGTCAGATAAGTAGTTTGTATTCATATTGAGAGTCATGTGTCGTGTGTCAAGAATGAACTTAATAGTGTGATTCATACGTTTTCTTGAAAGAATTAATAAGTATAAAGACTTGGTCTCAGCTATTTAATTGTTTAAGAGAGCTGGAGAGAGGTTGTACCTGAAATTATGTAATGTGTGTGAGAATGTAAATGAGTAAAAAATATATGAAGTTCGCTACTCCTGTCTTGTCTGCTTCATTGCTTAATCTCTCCTGACAGATACCACAAATTGGCAACGGGAATTAGGCATTTTTTTCCGCTATCGTTGGTCACAAAGATGACTGTTGCTGACGTTTTTGATGCTATAGGGGATGTCTGGCCGGACAAAGGGAGCTGTACTCCTTCACTGTCTTGGCACATAGGGACAATTTTCTACTCCTTGCCTAACACAAGTATGGCATATAAGTATGCAGAGGATGCATTGAAAGCCTAATTTGTGCCAAAAGATAACATAGTAGCTGAATGCCACGCCTTCTGTAAACTATTTCAGGTGCCTCACAAGACAGTTTTACAGTATATTGTTGCTTTGCAAGAGCTTGTTGTTTCATGTAAGTTCGGTGTCAGTAGTGACGAAATGATTCGCAATCAGTTAGCAGAGGATGTGCTTAGCCCATGAATATGTGAGAGACTTTTACTAGCACCAAGCAGTGTATCATACAGTAAAATGTAGAACAACTGGGAAACCATCACATGCACCTCTTAATTCTGCTCAGGTGGGGAAGAAGTCATGCTTTCGCTGCGGATCAGAGGCACACTTTGCTAACGCTGCGAATTGCCATGCTGCAACTGCAAAATGTGTGAAGTGTACAAAGTTTGGACATTACGCTAAACTGTGCAGATCAGCACAATCAAACATGCGCATGGTTCATAAAATGTAATTATCAGAAATTACTGTACTGTACACAGAATATTAAGCTTGTACTCCCAGCATTACAAGCACAGTGGCTATAGCTACTTCTGACTCTGATTTGGTGGTTGACAATCCTGTCCTCCAGCACTTATGCATGCCATTTCAGTAATGTTGTGCTGTCGCAACACACAGCCAAGCTGGTGACATATTCAAAAACCCATATTCCAGTGGTTGGATGTTTGTCAGCAAACAGATCCTTACATGACCACTCAGTTCCTACTACCTTCATTGTGGACAAAGAGACACCACTCATGGGGAAAGACCTAATGTCTGCACTGCATGTGAGGATTGAAAACATTCAAGTCCTGCCTCCTAATGCCCTTCCTGTGCTTCTCAACTGAGTTTGGATGTGCTAAAAAAAAATTATACCCAGCGTATAGCTGGATAAAACCGTCCCACTTGTGCACCTCTTTGTTCATCTGCCACTCTTTGTTCATAGTGCTGTGTCAGAGAAACTTGCAAGCAGCTGGGGTGATAGAATGCATCAACGCCTATGCATAGGTGACCCCAATTGTTGTTACGCAGGAAAAGTCAGGTAAAATTTGGATGTGTGTTGACCTCAGAGAGCCAAATGAAGCAGTGATCATGAACCACTGTCTGCTCTAAAAGGTTCTACTGTTTTCACTACCATCGACCTGACTAATGCTTACTACAGTCATGACCTCACAGCCTTTAGTATATCACTTTTCCATTTTTTCATCTTCCTTACCGATTGGCTTCATCACCCGCGGCTTTTCAGAAGATGATGTCAGGACCATGATCCTTGACTGGCTTGTCAGAGGTCGAAAATTACCTGGAAGAGATTATCATCCACGGAAGTGACATGTCTATGCATGACAAAGCACTTCAAGCTGTCTTACAACGACTAGAAGCTGCTGGCCTGCAGCTCAATAAAGACAAGTTTTGCTTCCAACAAACCAGCCTGCTGTTCTTCAATCATACTGTTTCAGCAGAGACTCTTCCTGATGAACAACATGTACAGGCGATACTCAATGCCCCTGCATCTTCTGATGCATCTACTATGTGCTCCTTACTTGGACTTATGTCATGACTCATGGTACAGTAAGTTTATTCCTCAGTGCATGCAAACCTACAATTCAATTCAATTCACATTTATTTGTATAGCACTTTTCACAATACATATCAACATACATATTGTTTCAAAGCAGCTTTACAGAGAATGCATGCGTCTACATTTACACAATTTACAATTTAAAGTAATTTGTTATCAGAGGAGACTGTGTCCAAGTTATGGATTTCAGAAAAGTACATATTAGGGCTGTACCAGAATATTTAAATATTCAAATATTTGTTCGGTGGGTTGGTATTTGATTTTTTTAATTTTGGGATTCGAATATTCGTTTTTCTCGCACACCTGGCATCCCCCTCGAAATGGTTCTTATTCTTATTCTTGAATGGTGAGTTCATTAGCCTATTATTCTTAATGAAAAACACAACAACAAAATAGTACAATGACAAACTCACTTAAATAGGCGCTTTTACATTTAGCTTTGAAACCAAAAGTTCTGCGATCATCTTGTCATTCAGCTTTACTCTCGAGATGAATGAAATCTGACTTGCTGCTGATCTGTGCTGTGACTCTCGTCTGACTTATGCTGTATTGGGCAGACACGTACACTTTTTATTTGTAGTGTCTGTTCTCTAACTGAACTGGGTGGGCAAGTGATGTAACCTGTGTTATGCCTGAACACCGGTAACACCGACAATCACAGCAAGTCTAATCTAAATGAATCTACTGTGAAATATAGGAGCTTGTTACTGGGACGTACAGACCTGTGTGTTTTGTATCACTAGTGAAGTGTCTGTGTTCGGAGCATATAAGCCCTGCTTGCGTGAGACGTGCCACTTCTCAAGATTCCTGCTTTTATTAGATAGAAGAATATGTTCAGTCCCCTCCCTCTGAAACTTCGAATATTCTGTGTTGATTACTACCAAAACTTCCAAGCTCAAAAAATGGTATTTGGACCAGCCCTAGTACATATACAAATCAAACAGTAAGCTAGCAATGTATTAATAAACAATGTAATAATTTAAGGCACAAACAATGGGCTCACTGAAGTAAAGAATACATGATAACAATGATTAGGGTATTGTCATGATCACCAGTGAGAGTGCCCATGATTTACCACCAGAGGGCACTCCACCCCGGACTATTCCCATACTATCTCAGACTACATCTCCCATAATCCTTTGCCCGGATTTATCATCCCTGATTACATTCACCTGTGTCTCATTACCCTGTTAACCTCACCCTATAAGCCTGGTTATCTTTATCATTCATTGTGAAGTCTTGTTTGCTGTATAACTGCATTTCTGAGTGGTTTCCCTGGTTTCTTGTCTCTTGGTTTTGGATTACTTGCCTGTTCCGTGGATTACCCTTTTGCATGTCTCTCTTGTCTTGTTTGCCTGTTTGGACTGCTTGCATGTGTATGACCTTTTGCCAGTTTTTTTACTATGATTGTGGATTATCCTTTAATAAAGCTGCGTTTGGGTTCTCAGCATTTGTGTCTTAAAGCAGTATGTTACAGGTATATAGAAAAATTAATTTAGCATGGGTGCATGTTGATGCAGAGCTGTGTCATCTGAAGTCCTTGCAGGAGTTGGAGTCAGAGTCGGAGTCGTCTCTTCACAGGTGTTGATCATCTGAAGTATTTTTAAGACGCTGAACTGACTCTCTACACTCTAAAAAAAAAAGGTTCTATATGGCACCAAAAATGGTTCTTCGTCGTAATCATAGGGGAACCACTTTTGGTTCTATATAGCACCATATCTTAACATGTTCTGTATATGGTAGCGGTGCTATATAGCACCTTAGTTAGCGGTGCTATATAGTACCTTAGTCATAGAACTGGTGAAGAACCTCTGAAGAACCACTGAAGCACCAAAATTGGTGCTATATAGCACTTAAAAAGGTTCCCCTATGATTACGAGCCAAGAACCATTTTTGGTTCCATATAGAACCTTTTTTTTTTAGAGTGTAGTTACCTCTGGCCATTTGACACTGATGCATCCGACTGCAGGTTTGCTATAACATTAATTGACTATTACAGTAAATGGCCTTGGGTCTCCTTTACTCACACTGTCACTACAAATTCTGTGGTTTCCTTTCTGTCATCAGTTTTCAGCTACCATGGCAATCCATTGAGTATAATTACTGATAATAATGTTCAGTTTATGTCTGCTGTTTTTCTGGAAAGAACGAATATTCATCCCCATTGTTCCTCTCTTTACTACCCGGCAGCTAATGGTGCTGTAGAGAACACAGCAACATCAGCCATGGAAACCTGTGGTTGCTGACTTCTTGCAGGAGTACTGTGCCACTCCACATGCTGCAACTGTTACTTCACTTTTTCAGCTCCTTTATGGCAGGTAAATGCGCACAAGGCTGTCTATTTTGGCATCTGCTCCTGTAAACTCACCAACTGGCATGACTGTTCACCAAAGGGTTACGCAAGGTGCTCGCACTTGTTTCCAGTAGGTTGATAAAGTGAGGGTACGGAACCCCTTGCATGTTCTTAAGGGAAACAGAAAGTTTACTGATCCTCACACGGTTACTAAAAGACTTGCAGTGGGTGCATACATTCTTAAACATAGAATGCTTTCCATCTCACTGCATTTCCATGCACACCAACAACTCTGGCTGAGAACACTGCTCACTACACACACTCATACCACTAGACCTAAATGTGATGTTCGGAAGCTTAGTTGGTTGAATGATTATGTTACTTAGATCTAATGTACTATTCTGTACTGTAAAAAAAAGGGGGAAAGGTTGTGTTCATATGTAGAATTTTCTTGTGGACTACTATTTTGAAAGAGGAAGTCAGAATTGTTTTAGTCCCGCATAGCCAGACCTTCAGACTGATGGCAGAATGTCTGGACTCTATCGCAGCTTTCATTGGTCAAGGACCTGCCAAGAGGACGTTTGACTGACATGTAACGCAACCAATCACAGTTCGTTTTGGTCCGCGTCATGTTTAGGGGTGTGAAAATGCAAAGTCGATGTCCCTGCAATAACGACCGGCATGCATCTATAAATTATTAATTCAAGAACGTTGTGCAAGTTTACTGCAACAATGGAGCCGTGGACTTTATATACTTTTCAAAATCCAGCGTTTAGTTGATCCTGGTATAAGCGCTTATTGTCACAGTTGTAAACGCAGTGACGTTTGTCTTCCACGAGGGAGTTTGGAGTCACAGCATTTGTTTCCAGGCAGACCGTTAAAGAACGCAACACACCTCGCAGACATCCTGTAGAATTCAACTAATCAGAAAGCGACTTTGAAACTCCTGAAGTGTTTCCAGATAAGTGTGCCATATGCATCACAGACGTTCAGCCAACGGTCTGTGGGTGTGACGTCTGAAGCTGAGACTAGAATTGTTTAGGACGGTTATACTGGAAGAGAAGTAGTGTGCGAAAATGGAAGTGAATGAGTAAACAAGACGGATGGAGTTCGTTGCTCTTGTCTCATGTTCTTCATTGCTTACTAACTCCTGATTCCTAACTTTAGGAGCTGCATTATGCGCACATATGACCACACACTTTTCGCAAAGGAAGGATGTGTTGAAATTATGATGCCACTGAAATTTACATGTAATGCAATTAGTGATTGTGGCGATGCGCGAGGTCGAGGGACCGTGAGGGCGGGACGAGGCGGCGCTCATCAGAGAGGATGAGCGCCAGCTGCGAGCCGCAGCGATCTCGGCCCTCGCGGAGGAGTGAGGGAGTATAAAGGAGGAGCGACGACAGTGAGGGACGAGAGAGGACCAGGCCTGGATTTTATGTTGTATTTTATTTACGTTATGTTATGTGTTCGATGCAGTCTTCCGTGAGGGGCTGCAGCTTTTTATTTTCATTTTGTGTTTGTGTGTAGGCGGCAGTCGACCGCGAGGGGCTGCCGCCGCCATTTTATTTTGTCTTTATTTTGATTAAATACTTTGATTGTTCGCCGGTTCCCGCCTCCTTCTTCCCGTACAAACAAGCTGTACTACAGTGATATTTTAACAAGAACAGTTATTGTAATGGGATTATAATAAGACTTTTAATTTAAACTGTCCTGCTGCATTTAAACTTTAGACAAATGGCTGTTTTATGGTTTTAATAATGTGAAAAACTATTTAAATATTTGTTTTAAATCTAAAATCCAAAGTAAACACTTACATTTGTATTTGAAGGTTTCAATTTAATAACATTTTGATCTCTCTTCCGGTTAATTTAAAGAAATAATTTATTTTATTATAAAAATAATTATTTTATAATTTATGTTTTATTAAATGTGTAATGCTGCCTTAGTGGTTATACCAGGGGTAGGCAAGTTCGGTCCTAGAGAGCCGCTGTCCTGCAGAGTTTGACTCCAACCCTGAAAAACCCTCACCTGCCTATAGCTTTAGTAATCATGAAGACACTGATGAGCTGGTTCAGGTGTGTTTGATTAGGGTTGGAGCTAAACTCTGCAGGACAGCGGCTCTCTAGGACTGAACTTGCCTACCCCTGGGTTATACCCTTGCATGCCACTAATGCTGAGTGGTTTAGGGCAACCATTTTTGGTTGACATCATTGTAGTTCCTACTTCACAGGGCTCTGCTAAAGGTTGCTTTTAGCTTCT
The DNA here is from genome assembly GCA_023566225.1 of Romanogobio albipinnatus. NCBI lineage: Eukaryota > Metazoa > Chordata > Actinopteri > Cypriniformes > Gobionidae > Romanogobio > Romanogobio albipinnatus. The sequence continues at coordinate 30,305,990 of CM042241.1, forward strand.
AAGTGATATTTTCTTTTTAATAAATACATTTTTTACACTTGAGTTGAAGCTTAAGAATGTCTAACAAGTTGTATGCATATGGCCAGTGTTGGGTGTAACTAGTTACTAAGTAATTAATTACTGTAATTTAATTACTTTTACCTTGAAAAAGTATGTAGTTTTATATTATGTATTTGAATGAATACAAAAGAGCTGTTCCCTTTCGAGGGAACTCTCTCTGCTTCGGAACGACACTTTGGGGATGCTCCCTAAGCATTAGTGAATCTGAAGTCTGAATAGAAACTAAACCAATCCGATTGGCGTGCGTGATGACGTCACTGTGACGGCATACCCGGAAGTATAAAAGGGGAGCCGGCGCATTGAAACGCAGTTGTTGCTCTTCAGCATTGTGCTCTCTGTTGAAACTGTCTGTCTATTTACTGTTGTTTGTCAAGTTGCAAAAGTGTGTGAATGATGGGAAGGAATGTGAGAGAGTTTAAGCAGTGTGTGCATCCGTGTCCCCGCTACATATCGGGCTCTGATACACACCTGCTTTGTGTGCAGTGTCTGGGTGTTGAGCATGCTCGGGCGGCTCTCGAGGGAGCAACATTGTCTGTCAACATTGTCCGCCTGTCAACATTGTGAGCTGCTCACACTCAGACTGCTCCGCTCTCGGCTGGCCGTGTTCGATGAGGCCGGCCAGCCTCGTGAGCCCCATGGTTCTGGGCCCGCGGTCGCTGAGGCGGCTCGGCGTCCCAGATCATGGGGTTCACAAAGGGACTTGTCAGCTGGATTTGGGACTGCTGCGGCACTTTCCCAATCCTCGTCTGAGAGTTCTGAGGATCTTCCTCCCCGTGTGGAAGCCCGCGCTGTGGCTTCTTCCCCCGGGGTCGAAGGTCCGACGCTTATTCTCTCCGGTTCCGAGGAGCCGGATGAGTTTGGCATCGGGGTGGGTGGAGAAAGTGTTTCATCGCTTCATCCACCCGCCCAAGAGGAGCTGATTGAGGTGTTGACTCGTGCGGTGGCCAAGTTGAACATCAATTGGCCACAGGAAGTGCCGGAAATTCAGCCACCCAGTAGGCTGGACGACCGGTTTCTTTCTCGCCGGGTCCAAACACCTCGCCGGGGTTTACCATTCTTCCTGGATCTACACACCAAGGTGTGTAGATCTTGGAGGAAGCCCTATCCCTCGCGTGTTTCCAATCCTCCAGTATTGTATTATTCCAATGTTCTGGGGGCACGCGAGGCGGGCTATGGGACGATGCCTCGGGTGAGACGATGCCTCTTTCACCCGATTCTGCATCGTCCCTGAAGACCCCGGCGCTGCCCACCAAACCCTGTCGGGACTTATATGGCGGCTGGGCGGGCTGGTAGTTCCCTGCACACGTTATCTATCTTGCAGGCCTACCAGGCTGACCTCCTGAAAGAGCTCGATGAGGGCGAGGGTCCCTCTCCGGAGGATGTGCTGGAACTACAGAGGGCTGCAGATTTGTCTCTCCGCATCACCAGGGAGATGGCCCGTGCTATCGCCCGGTCCATGGCTTCTATGGTGACTGTGGAGAGACATCTCTGGCTGAATCTGTCGGGGATGAAGGAGAAGGATAAAACCTTCCTCCTGGACTCCCCGATTTCGCCTTCTGGCCTATTTGGGGACGCGGTTGAGACCGTCGTCGCCAAATACCAGGAGGCGAAGAGGCAGTCAGCAGCCTTCCGCCAGTACCTCCCTCGCCGCTCAGAGCCTGGGAAGGCGGCCCCTAGGGGGCAGCCTCAGCCGTCTGCCAGCTCCTCGCACCGGCAGGTGCAAAAGGAGAGCGTTGCCTCTAGAGCCCCTCCTCCGGGAGCTTGGCAACAGAGGCAGCATTCTCACCAGCAGTCTTCCGCTCCTAGAGGCGATCTGAGGAACGTACTCCAGGCGCGGAAGGCTGCTGGGAAGAAGTCCTAGCTTCGGCTGGACTTCCAAGAGTGGTCCCCCCCACAGAGGGGCAACCGAGGTTGCTTCCTCTGCGGCGCTTTGGGGAAATCGATGTGGTAATCCCGCCGTCTATGACGCTTCGGCCACATCGATTTCCCGCGAACGCATGCTGCTCCAGCCGCCTCTGGAAAGACCTGCGGCTGGGCAGCTCACGCGTCCGCACACAGAGAATCGTTCCCAACAACTTCCTGCCGGTCATCCGCTTCAGGGGGTTGGGGACGAGGCTCGTGTAACACCCGACGCCAGCCTCGAGAGGCTGGTTCCCTTAGTAGATTATCTCGGCGCATGGAAATGCCTTCCGAATATTTCTACATGGGTCCTGCGTACTGTAGAGAATGGTTACAGACTGCAGTTCGGTCACCCTCCTCCAAGTTTCAGGGGGTTGAACTGGACCGCATTGGTACCAGAGCGGGTTCGGGTAATGGAACTAGAAGTAAAATCCTTGCTGGCAAAGGAAGCCATAGAGCACGTTCCTCCGCCGGAGAGGGAGTCCGGGTTCTACAGCCGGTACTTTATAGTTCCCAAAAAGGATAGAGGGTTGCGTCCGATTATAGACCTGAGGTATTTGAATCGGTCTCTGAGGAGGTTCAGATTCAAAATGCTCACGGTTCCCATCATCGTGAGTCAGATCCAGCCCGAGGACTGGTTCGTCACGATAGATCTAAAGGACGCATACTTCCATATCTCCATCCTTCCATGTCACAGGAAGTTTTTGAGGTTCGCTTTCAGGGGCGAGGCGTACCAATATCGAGTGCTTCCCTTCGGCCTAGCTCTTTCCCCACGCACATTCACGAAGTGCATGGATGCAGCTCTGGCTCCATTGAGACTTCAGGGCATCCGTGTGCTGAATTATATCGACGACTGGCTCATATTGGCCCAGTCGTACGAGATGGCAGTTCGGCATTGAGATGTCGTTCTGGCTCACATAAGGTGCTTGGGGCTGAGACTCAACACAACGAAGGGTGTGTTGACGCCGTCCCAGAGGACTACGTTCCTAGGGATCGTATGGGACTCGACGACGCGGGCACAATTGTCTCCCGCGCGAGTTGAGACCATACTGGCGATGGTCTCAGGAATAAGGCTAGGCCACAGCAACACTGTGAAGCACTTTCAGAGAGTGCTGGGGCACATGGCAGCAGCATCCAACGTGATACCTTTTGGCCTGCTGCACATGAGACCCCTACAGTGGTGGCTGAAAACCAAGGGGTTTTTCCCCAGAGGGAATCCTTTCCGTATGATCAGGGTAACGCGCAGATGCCTTCGTTCCCTAGTCATATGGAAGAAACCTTGATTTCTGTCCCAGGGGCCAGTGTTGGGAGCGTCCTGTTGTCGGAAATCCATTTCAACAGACGCCTCCCTCACTGGTTGGGGCGCGGTCATGGACGGCCGCTTTGCGAGGGGCCCGTGGGAGGGCCGTCATTCCTCCTGGCACATAAACTGCCTGGAGATGATGGCGGTCTACAAAGCTCTCAGGAGCTTTTCCCCCAACATGTCCTGGTACGAACAGACAATACGGCTGTTGTAGCGTACCTCAATCATCAGGGGGGTTTGAGGTCGCGCCCTCTATGCAGACTGGCGCATCAAATTCAAAAACTGTTGTCCATCAGGGCAATGTATGTCCCGGGGGTCCAAAATCAGGTAGCAGACATCCTGTCGAGGCAGGGGCTGAGGCCCGGGGAGTGGCGACTCCACCCAGAGGTGCGAGAGGTTCGGCCCAGTGGAAGTGGACCTGTTTGCGTCTCGAGAGACGTCCCACTGTCCACTGTGGTGTTCCCTCACGCATCCAGCCCCGCTGGGGTTGGATGCCATGGTTCAGACGTGGCCGAGGCTGCGTCTGTACGCATTTCCCCCGATTGCTCTGCTCCCGGGAGTCCTGGAGAGGGTCCATCAACAGGGGGTCAGCCTACTTCTGGTAGCACCCCGTTGGCCGACTCGAGTTTGGTTCTCGGATATCATAGCTCTGCTGGCAGGTCATCCATGGCAGATTCCTCTGAGGAGGGATCTCCTATCTCAGGCGGGGGGCACAATATTTCACCCCCGGCCAGAGGTTTGGAACCTTTGGGTCTGGCCCCTGAGGGGGTCAGGTACCTAGAGGCTGGCCTGTCGGCAGAGGTGATAGAGACCTTACTCAGTTCCAGGGCTCCGTCTACGAGGAGACTGTCATCCTTAAAGATGAGTCAAGATGGCGCCGAGGATGGCCGCAACGTCGCAAGCTCTGCTGAAACATTGTAGTTTTTTGTTTGTTCTGTTTATAGTTTTTGTGTTTTTTGTCTTGGATGTTGTCTGCCTTACTACGTACGACAGACAGACACTTTTGGACATTGGTTCGGCAATCGCACACCGAAAACCGGACTTTAAATTCTTCAGTGACGAACCGCTGTTTACAAACACGGCAGCGGATCCTTTTGTTTGGGCGGCCCGACCACGGAAACGCGGCCGGAGAAGGGGGAAGAGAGCCGGCGTACTCATCAGAGTAAGACGCCGCGCAAACCGACCCACGCTTCCCAGTATTTTACTGGCAAATGTTCAGTCTCTGGACAATAAACTCTGCGAGCTGAGAGCACGGATCTCTTTCCAACGAGAGACGAGGGACTGCTGCATTATCTGCCTTACAGAAACTTGGATGTCCGCTGAGATTCCAGATTCGGCCATCGAAACCACGGGGTTCTCCGTGCACCGAATGGACAGAGAAAAAGATCTCTCAGGTAAAAGCAAAGGCGGGGGTGTATGTTTTATGATCAACCGATCCTGGTGTGATCAGAGGAACGTACATTCTATCAAGTCTTTCTGTTCTCCTGATCTGGAACTTCTCATGGTTCTGTGCCGACCATTCTGGCTACCGAGGGAATTCACCGCGGTCATCATCACAGCTGTGTATATTCCCCCACAAGCCGACACAGACCGGGCACTAAAGGAACTGTATAGGACAGTGAGTGAGCAGGAAACCGCGCATCCTGAGGCTGCGTTTATTGTGACCGGGGACTTTAACAAAGCCAACTTCAAGCGCATCGCACCCAAATACCACCAACATGTTAGCTTCAACACGCGAGGGAACCGTGTTCTGGATCATTGTTACTCTCCCTTCAAGGATGGTTACAAATCACTCCCGCGCCCACCATTTGGCAAATCGGATCACGCTTCCATCCTCCTTTTGCCCGCTTATAGGCAGAGGCTGAAACAGGAAGCACCCGCCCTCAGAACCATCCAGTGCTGGTCGGACCAATCGGACTCTATGCTACAGGACTGTTTTGATCACGCGGACTGGGAGATGTTCCGGTCGGCCTCTGATGACGACATCGAGGTCTACGCTGATAGCGTAACGTGTTTCATCAGGAAGTGCGTAGAAGACGTTGTTCCGACCAAAACAATTCGGCTGTACCCAAACCAGAAGCCGTGGCTAAATGGGGATGTTCGCGCGGCACTCAATGCGCGGACCTTCACCTTTAACTCCGGTAATGCGGAGGAGCATAAACAAGCAAGTTATGCCCTCCGGAAAACCATCAGAGCAGCAAAACGCCAGTACAGGGACAAGATTGAAGGACAGTTCAACACCACCGACTCCAGAAGCATGTGGCAGGGAATTAACACCATCACGGACTACAAAGGGAACACAAACTCCACCGTGAACACCGCTGCCTCTCTCCCGGACGAGCTCAACACCTTTTATGCTCGCTTTGAGGGAACTAACACCGCCCTCACGGAGATAGAGCTCGCGGCTGAAGATACAGAGGTTATTGCACTCTCCGTATCTGTAGCGGATGTAACCCGATCCTTCCGGCGGGTGAACGTCCGTAAAGCCGGGGGTCCAGACGGCATTCCGGGCCGCGTCATCAGAGCGTGCGTGCACCAACTGGCTGGAGTTTTTACGGATATCTTTAACCTGTCCCTCTCCCTGTCTGTGGTCCCCACATGCTTCAAAACGTCCACCATTGTTCCTGTACCGAAGCAATCAAAAACCACCTGCTTAAACGACTGGCGTCCTGTTGCTCTGACCCCCATCATCAGCAAATGCTTTGAGAGACTAGTCAGAAACCACATCTGCTCTGTTCTCCCCCCCTCACTGGACCCACTGCAGTTTGCATACTGCACAAACCGCTCCACTGATGATGCCATTTCATCAACAATTCACACTGCTCTCTCCCACCTGGAAAAGAGGAACACATATGTGAGAATGCTGTTTGTAGACTACAGCTCAGCATTCAACACCATTGTGCCCTCCATACTTGACATTAAACTCCGGGCTCTAGGCTTAAACAGCTTGTTATGCAGCTGGATCCTGGACTTCCTGTCAAACAGACGCCAGGTGGTCAGAATGGGCAGTAACATCTCCTCACCACTGACTCTCAACACTGGAGCCCCTCAGGGCTGTGTTCTCAGCCCACTCCTGTACTCCCTGTACACACATGACTGTGTGGCAACCCACAGCTCCAACACCATCATCAAGTTTGCTGACGATACGACAGTGGTAGGTCTCATCACTGACAATGATGAAACTGCCTACAGAGAGGAGGTGCACACTCTGACACGGTGGTGTCAGGAGCACAACCTCTCCCTCAACGTCAGCAAGACCAAGGAGCTGGTGGTCGACTTCAGGAGGAATGAGAGAGAACACCGCCCCATCACCATCGATGGAGCACCGGTGGAGAGAGTCAGCAGCTTCAAGTTCCTTGGTGTCCACATCACAGAGGAACTCTCATGGTCCGTCCACTCCGAGGCCGTTGTGAAGAAGGCTCATCAGCGCCTTTTCTTCCTGCGACGGCTGAGGAGGTTTGGAATGAGCCGCCACATCCTCACACGCTTCTACACCAGCACTATAGAGAGCCTGCTGACTGGCTGCATCACCACCTGGTACGACAACAGTACCGCCCGCAGCCGCAAAGCCCTGCAAAGGGTAGTGTGCACGGCCAGCTGCATCATCGGAGGTGAGCTTCCCTCCCTCCAGGACATTTACGCCAGGCGGTGTGTGAAGAGAGCTCAGAGGATCATCAGAGACTCTAGCCACCCGAACCATGGGCTGCTCTCACTGCTGCCATCAGGCAGACGGTACCGCAGCATTAGAACACGCACCAGCCGACTCCAGAACAGCTTCTTCCCACAAGCAATCAGACTACTTAACTCCTGATCCATCAGGATCATAACACACACTGGACAGAATATCACTCAGCACAACCCACTGTAGATACACACATATACACATTTATTTATCATTTATTATTTATCATATAGCACCTATTGTACATTGGATCTCTACTGTGAATAATAATGTATACTGTACATTGTATATTAGTATTACTATAGCTTAATGTATACTGTTTAATGTATGTTTAGTGTATATTGTTTAAAGTATATGTATATTGTAAGTATGTGTATATTGGTTAAAGCTGTGAGAACTACACTCACATTGTGTAAATTATTTATTGTTTATTGTAGAGTTTACTGTGCTGTGAGTAATTGTGGGCGCATCAGATGTGTGATCTGATGCTGCTTTAAATGTTGTACATGTCATGTCGTGACTACTATGTTGCTCGGAACTGCACCAAGAATTTCACCTGCTGTTGCACTTGTGTACATGGCTGTTTGACAATAAAGTGATTTGATTTGATTTGATTTGATTTGACTGTACAGCCTCAAGTGGAATGTGTTTGCCACTTGGTGCAGGGAGCGTGAGGTGGACCCAGTTAACTGCCCGGGGGCTTCAGTGCTGGAGTTCCTCCAAGACCGCTTCTCTGCGGGTCTAACCCCGTCCACACTCAAGGTGTACGTGGCTGCCATTGCGGCTTTCCACGCTCCTATGGGTGATGGGCCTGTGGGTAGGCACCAGCTGGTTGTACAGTTCCTCTGTGGGGCTCGGAGGATGAGGCCTGCGGCTCGTTCCAGAGTCCCAACCTGGAATCTGGCAGTGGTTCTCGAAGGGCTGGCTGAGGCCCCCTTTGAGCCATTGGAGTCAGCGGAACCAAAGAACCTGACCCTGAAGGTGACTTTTCTCCTGGTGATTACATCGCTGAAAAGAGTGGGGGACCTCCAGGCCTTGGCGGTAACGCCGACTTGCCTGGAGTTTGCCCCTGGGGGAGTTAAAGCCATCTTACACCCTAGGCCGGGCTACGTGCCCAAGGTTCCATCAAGGGTGGCCAGGTCTTTGGTTCTTCAGGCATTTCATCCTCCGCCTCACGTGACGGCGGAAGAAGGGAGACTTCACCTGCTCTGCCCAGTTTGGGCTCTCAGAGTGTTTCTGGAGAAGTCTGCACAGTGGAGGAGATCTCAACAGCTTTTGGTGTGTTTTGGTTCACCCAAGAAAGGGTTGCCTGCATCTACCCAGACAATCAGTAACTGGATTGTCCAGGCAATAACCATGGCTTATCAGGTGCACAATTTGCCTTCACCTATGGCCTCTTCGGTGGCCCTCCTTTCTGGGGTCCCCATGCAGGATATCTGCGAGGCGGCTGGGTGGGCTACCCCACACACCTTTATCAGGTTTTATAGCCTGCATCTACCTACAGCGCCTGGCGCTAGGGTGCTCCAGTCCTAGTTGTGCCCGGTCTCCGGCTTCACACTAGGGCAGGCGCTACCCTCGGTGTGGGCTAGTGGGTATTCGTTCCCCAAAGTGTCGTTCCGACGCAGTGAGAGTTCCCTCGAAAGGGAACAGCTTGGGTTATGTATATAACCCTTGTTCCCTGAGAAGGGAACGAGCACTGCGTCGTGTCACCACACCTCGGCATATACATATATATATATACATATATACATAACCCGAGCCGTTTTATGTCCTTGAATCACTTTAACTAGTCGAGGTTGATATAGGATTTATAAAGTAATAATTAATGAAATGCGTTTTGGAGAGAGTAATTTGTACAGTAATATAATTACACTATTGAAGATGTAATTAGTAACTAGTAATTAATTACTTGTACCCAAAGTAAAAGTAATTATTAACTTACCCAACACTGCATATGGCTTCAGATAAAGATACCAGTTTATGATAAAGTTAGTTTTAAAATGTCAATTCACAAATAATTATGTTTATGAATTAATAATTCATGAAAAATATACTTGCTAGCTTGAAAATTTTAAATTGAAAGTTTTCAGAATCACAACCAGCATGAATACATTTCTGAGAACGTGGCATGCATTTTCAACTAGATTTTAATAGACATTTCATTTTTTCTTTATTTTATTCATCATGGGCCATAAAACATCAACAACTGATACTGGTATAGCAAATTAGCAAGGATACAATTTAAATCGGATTTGCTTATCATCGGAATTATTTTTACTGAATTTGAATTAACAGATAAAATAAAAGCTACAGATGTTTTTATGTTGATCCGCATAAACCCATGACAAGTGCTATTTCAGACCAAATTAAATTTATCTTATACAATAGGCTTGGTCACACAGCTAAGACTCGGGGTACATGGCAGATGTTCGTTTAAGGAACGTTTAGTACATTACCATGTGGTCTGGTTTATAGACTCACACACACTCACGGAGAAGGACGGTGTGCAGACTAACATCCATCTGGAATTGTGTTTACTGCAGTCTAAACAACTGTAAATTACAACAAACACAGGTTGTAAACTCACTCACGGTTTCTTAGTTGCTTACACTTCCTCTTCCATCCCTTTAGCACACACATAAGCATTCACTACCACATTTCTGGTGTTCAGTGATAATTAGAGCAGATCAAAGCGATCAGTGGTCAACTGTCATCATGCCTGTCATTGTGTTTAACCGAGCTAAAATATCACAGTACCTCACATTACTACATTTCAGTAAGCTTGCTCTACCCATCTATTTACTTTGGTATCTCATATTACTTAATATCCACTGCTTTGTGATGCAGAAGATTGCACAGATTTGTGTCATTTTTTTACTCTTTCAGATATTTTCTGACTTCTATGGTTAATCATTTTGTTGTTTTCACATTTGTTTCTCAAACCAAAATTGAACCAATCAGCTCTGAGCAAAGTGTCTCAATCAATAGATAAAGCTATAGAAATGACTATTCATGTGAGCTTAAATGTTCAGTTCTCTCAATGCCTATATCAACTATATAAACTAACGTCACAACTTTTACTTGCACTGATATAGCAATATGTTTTCTTTTAGTTGTCCTCTTTCATAGACAGCACTTTTCTTCTTGCTGTGTAAATTTGTTTAAATTCTTAATATTTTTCAATCGCATAATATACTGCAGAAGAGAGAAGAACAAAGCCTGAGTTGACAGAGAAAAACCAGCATCATGGTACAAACAAAGCATGATTAGATTGTTTTGGTTTTGTCACCTCAAAACTGTAACCCTTGAGTTTTTTTCAGCTCAATTAGCTGTCTTAGTAGCAGCATTTCATTCCTGAATACAGTGGTGTTTTTTTTTTTTTTTTTTACAAATTGGATGAGTGAGTGATTCAATGACTCGCTCATAAACAAAGTCACTTGTCATTGCTGAAACAAACAGAATGATACAAACTGAAAAGTCCCAGTGCTGTTGCACTAAATAGAAGCACTCACAAATCAAATTCAAAAACTGAAATACACTTTTCAATGAAAAGTGTTTTAAAGAACAGAAGAAGCTGAACAGCTGAAGAAACAAACCAGAAGACAGAAAGACTGGCAGACAAATTTTTATTTTTGAATTGGCTGATGCTGTTGGTTTAATGCCTAGTTCAGACTGCACGATTTTCAAACTTGTCGGATCACTGCTGTTTTCACACTGCATGACTATCTGGCCAACATTCAATCACTGCTGTGTTCACACTGCACGATGGATTGGCGACAGGGGGTTTCACACTGCATGACTGTACAAGAGCAATAATCGCCAACTGCTCTGTCCCGTCCACAAATTACGTTTCACAACAAAGCACACGCGAGGAGAAGTGAGAAGGAAACAACGCAAGATCACACGTGCGTCAGACTGGAGTTCTCGTGCGAGAATGGAATTGTTATTAAAAATATAGACTGCTTGCAGAAACTTCCAAATTGTCTGTGTGCTGATTTGCAGCAAAAGGGAGAAAAATAAAAAATTATGGTGGAGGAAATGGTTGGGGAGACACAGGGAGCAAGGATTGTGTTCTGCAAAGAGTTTGAGGTAAATAAATAATATTGCAATGTGGGCTGATCAAGCAAATGTTTGTGCTTTATTTGTTTGGTATAACTGTACATATATATATACAGGTCCTTCTCAATAAATTAGCATATTGTGATAAAGTTCATTATTTTCCATAATGTAATGATAAAAATTAAACTTTCATATATTTTAGATTCATTGCACACCAACTGAAATATTTCTGGTCTTTTATTGTTTTAATACTGATGATTTTGGCATACAGCTCATGAAAACCCCAAATTCCTATCTCAATAAATTAGCATATTTTATCCGACCAATAAAAGAAAAGTGTTTTTAATACAAAAAAAGTCAACCTTCAAATAATTATGTTCAGTTATGCACTCAATACTTGGTCGGGAATCCTTTTGCAGAAATTACTGCTTCAATGCGGCGTGGCATGGAGGCAATCAGCCTGTGGCACTGCTGAGGTGTTATGGAGGCCCAGGATGCTTCGATAGCGGCCTTAAGCTCATCCAGAGTGTTGGGTCTTGCGTCTCTCAACTTTCTCTTCACAATATACCACAGATTCTCTATGGGGTTCAGGTCAGGAGAGTTGGCAGGCTAATTGAGCACAGTAATACCATGGTCAGTAAACCATTTACCAGTGGTTTTGGCACTGTGAGCAGGTGCCAGGTCGTGCTGAACAATGAAATCATCTCCATAAAGCTTTTCAGCAGATGGAAGCATGAAGTGCTCCAAAATCTCCTGATAGCTAGCTGCATTGACCCTGCCCTTGATAAAACACAGTGGACCAACACCAGCAGCTGACATGGCACCCCAGACCATCACTGACTGTGGGTACTTGACACTGGATTTCAGGCATTTTGGCATTTCCTTCTCCCCAGTCTTCCTCCAGACTCTGACACCTTGATTTCCGAATGACATGCAAAATTTGCTTTCATCTGAAAAAAGTACTTTGGACCGCTGAGCAACAGTCCACTGCTGCTTCTCTGTAGCCCAGGTCAGGCGCTTCTGCCGCTGTTTCTGGGTCAAAAGTGGCTTGACCTGGGGAATGCGGCACCTGTAGCCCATTTCCTTCACACGCCTGTGCACGGTGGCTCTGGATGTTTCTACTCCAGACTCAGTCCACTGCTTCCGCAGGTCCCCCAAGGTCTGGAATCGGTCCTTCTCCACAATCTTCCTCAGGGTCCGGTCACCTCTTCTAGTTGTGCAGCGTTTTTTGCCACACTTTTTCCTTCCCACAGACTTCCCACTGAGGTGCCTTGATACAGCACTCTGGGAACAGCCTATTCGTTCAGAAATGTCTTTTTGTGTCTTACCCTCTTGCTTGAGGGTGTCAATGATGGCCTTCTGGACAGCAGTCAGGTCGGCAGTCTTACCCATGATTGCGGTTTTGAGTAATGAACCAGGCTGGGAGTTTTTAAAAGCCTCAGGAATCTTTTGCAGGTGTAATTTTGATTCAGATGATTAGGTTAATAGCTCGTTTAGAGAACCTATTCATGATATGCTAATTTATTGAGATAGGAATTTTGGGTTTTCATGAGCTGTATGCCAAAATCATCAGTATTAAAACAATAAAAGACCTGAAATATTTCAGTTGGTGTGCAATGAATCTAAAATATATGAAAGTTTAATTTTTATCATTACATTATGGAAAATAATGAACTTTATCACAATATGCTAATTTATTGAGAAGGACCTGTATATATATATATATATATATATATATATATAGTAAAATACTAATATTATGGTCTATAACTCCTCCCCGAACCTCCCGCTGTCCGGTATCTTGCTCTCTCATTGGCTCTCTCATTTCACACAGCAAGAGTTTGAATCGCCGACAGGTCCAGATATTTAGCATGCCGACTCATCTGCGATTCTCCCTGATAGCGTCTTTGATCATTCATTCTGCGTGATTGTCACTCACGAGCACCGATTTGCCCATGATTTCGGGCATTTGTCGGCGATTTCGCAAAACCTGTCGGCAAGTCAAAATCGAGGCTAAAATCGGGCAGTGTGAACTAGGCTTAAGTTTGACTGCAGTTTTGTCTTTCTCTCATCTGTCATTCTATGCCTAATTTAATTGAAATTGTCATGTGATATTGTTATATTGAATGACGTCAACTGAACTTGCCATAGCCTACATTGACTTTTAGTGAACTGATGCTTGTCAGTATGGACAGAGAACCTGGGCTCTGTTACCCCTTTTCCACCAAGGCAGTTTGAGTGCTGGTTCGGAGCCAGAGCCTAGTTTCAAATCGGTTCTTTGTCTTTTCGACACCCAAAGCACCAGCTCTGAACCAGGAAAAGTGGTTCTTAAGCGAACACGTTCTTAGAAGGCTTGTCAGTTGAACCAACTCCGAACTGGCACTAGCACTGGCTCTGAACTAGCACCCGGTTCATGCTGGTGGAAAAACCTACTCATTATTGGCTCTGGGGGAGGGGACTAAAATCATTTTGTCCTGGGCTCTGTGAATTTAAGCAATGACCCATGTCCCTGACTCAGCCTACCAATCTACCTCAATATCTCACATTTCTACCTTACACAATTTACCATCATATCTCATTAACCTTACTACTAGATTCCTTAATATCAGTAGTCTTACTCAACGTTAGTACCTCACATTGCTACTTAACAGCATATCTTGACAAATAGGTAGTGTAAAGGAAGAGTTGTAGGTTGGATTTAAAATGAATAATATATATAGTAAGGAATAGCCTACATCACAGGACATGTTTACATTTAAAATATGTTGTGTACAGAGAATTAATGAATAAATGGCTACAAACATATTTTAGGTGTGTGTGTGTGTGTGTGTGTGTGTGTGTGTGTGTGTGTGTGTGTGTGTGTGTGTGTGTGTGTGTGTGTGTGTGTGTGTGTGTGTGTGTGTGTGTTTAAGCTTCACAGGAGCTGCAGTTGACCCTTGACCTCTCCCTACCCTGCAGGTGCATACTGAGAATGTGATTGAGGTCATTCCTGCTACCTTCATTTGCTTCTGTCTCCCAGGCAAAACTCTTCACCTTTCTGGTTTTGGTTCCTGTTGTTGTTAACTGGAATCTGGATTCAGATCTATAGATATTCATCTGTAATCTCCTTAAGCAGCTTTGATTGTTTCAGATGGTTTCAAAACTTTCCCTGCAATTACTAAACAGCTAACCATTAATTTGCCCCATTCACAAACAAAAGAGAGAGTGTGTGCTACAGAGAAACAGATGCTGTCTCACTTGTTAGCTCTCTGTGCGTCACTTGCGCATCGGCTACCGTCTTTAGTCTACTCGTGATAGCTGTTCGTGTCCCTAGAGCGGTAGTGCCGTACAAGGCAGACGGCTCGGGCTCATGCGGCCAGCGGGGTGGATCGAGGGGTGGAGTCGCTCCCGATGTATATAGAGCAATTCCATGTTAGTCTGAGAGAGAGAGAGAGAGAGAGAGAGAGAGAGAGAGAGAGAGAGAGAGAGAGAGAGAGAGAGAGAGAGAGAGAGAGAGAGAGAGAGAGAGAGAGAGAGAGAGAGAGAGAGAGAGAGAGAGAGAGAGAGAGAGAGAGAGAATCCCCTGTCCGAGAGCCGCACGTCACCTAGAACTACTTTAATCCGAGCGTGAGAACGGAGGAAATCAAAACACAGGAATTCATTCACTGCATTGGTGCATGCATGTGGATTATTTGATTCACTAACTACAGGAAACGCCCATTTAGACTGAAACTTCATGATTTCAAAGCCGGGATTCTTCTAAAAACCACTAGCCTATTCCTGTCAGATAATATGTGTTAAATGATTCTTAAAGTCCTATTGACCAAGGTGTCTCAGTGCAGTAAACTTGAAGGGCGGGTTTGACTGTCTCCTTGCTAGACTCGGTACCCGTGTTGGATCGCGAAATTGTGTGTGACTCCGTTACCGAGTATTATCGGTGTGCGGGGCTTATTTCCACACTAGAGGCGCCGCCTTTGCTCTGAACACACACACACGCTCGCGCGCGCGCCATCAGGTGCCAGAGAGACACACACACTTCCGATTGAGTATTCGAGTAAAGGCAGATCAACGAAGATCACCCAGGACTTTACCCGGCACCGAGTTGGATTTATAAAGCAGATTTTTTTTCCCCTGTGGCAAGATGATGGATGCATGAGGGCTCGCGAGATCAATACACCTAATTAATCAATACCCTAGCGCACGTGAAGATCAGCTCCGCTGGATGTGTATGACCGCATCTCTAGCACCAGGTGGTTTTTCAAGTGCGTGTTTCCAAGAGCGTGTCTGGCGTAATTGTGCGCATAAGGTGTTTTTGGAGCCACAAAACAAGCGCAGAGCGACAATGTGCGTACGGGATTAGTTTAAACTTTGGTTTGCGGCGGAATCGTCAGGATCTAGACTCTAAACTCGCGTCCCTGTACAGAAGAGACTACGTAGATCCCAGATGTGAGCTGACCAGGATTGAAGTGCTATTTAGTTCCCTTTGTAAAGAAGAAGGGAAAAAAACATTCCTGTCGGAGGAGATTACAAGTGCTTTTTTCTCAAAGATCATTTGTTGTAACTCCTCTCCTTTTTGGATTTAAAACTCCTGCGCCTGCTTTGGTGCAACTGTTTGGCACCAGGAATTTCGTGTGTTTTATCGGAACTTGGGGAAACAGCAGTGATGTTTGCGTTGAAAGCAGTGGTGCTCTGTGCATTGCTCGGCGGGGCTGGGGCTCAGTCGTGCCCGTCTCAGTGCTCCTGCAGCGGGACAGCGGTGGACTGCCACGGGCAGAGTCTGCGGAGCGTGCCGCGGAACATTCCGCGCAACGCTGAGCGACTGTGAGTGCGCCGAAACACGCTACATTAACACAATTGCAATGACCAGTAGTGCTTTACTATAGTAATAACAGTGTGCATTTATTATAAATTTGGTCCACAAAATAATTAAAACGATTAGTATTAATTCAACAAGGCTACAGCACTAAAGCACGACCAAATAGCATTAATATATAGGTTAATGTTTATTAGTAATACGTAATATATAATATTATGTATTCGTGCCTGTCACACATGAAATTGTACTGTTGTTAATTCTTTATGGATTATAATAAGCAACACAAATTATATATTAATATTATTCTGTTACTCGCATGCTTTTTGGAGTGCTGTCATCAGAACAAAACCAGAGTGTCCTTTTCCATTCCACTCACGAATGTCTCTATCTGTCATTGACTGTCTTTCTGAAGTGGGATTCATTAATTAAACTGGCATGAAGTTTAAACACAACCTGCTCTGCCTTGAGACTGCAAGAGCTGTTGAGCCCCCAAAAGATGCAGTTAAAATCCTGACTTTTACTTAATTATTAGAATTTCAATCATTCCTGGTCTATGCATTTTTTCCCTATGCTTGAAACTACATATGCATTTAATTGGCTTGGTAACTACCTGTCATAAAGAAAAGCAGATTTGAAAGGCTACATGACACCAACATGAATTGGTCAGGATTGCTGAACTCTGCTAAGACTGCTAAGAACTCATCCACAGTTTAGCACATATTTCACCAATGATAAAACACTTCAAAGGATGGTGCATAATGATGATGCAGACAATTTAAGCAATCCAGCATGCTGCTGAACATGTGAAATTCATTGTAGCCAAGGCCAGTGTAATGAAGTGATCATAAAAAAAATGTTCATAGCCTCATTTACCACTTAATGGCCTAAATTAGACTTCTTAATTAGGGATCCATACTTAAGTCATTATTCACAGTTTTACACCCTCTCTTCTTTCCACAGTGACCTGAATGCAAACAATCTGACTAAAATCACTAAAGCAGATTTCGCGGGACTGAAGCACCTCAGAGTTCTGTAAGTATTGAAGAACTAGTTTTTAGTTTTCTTGGTTTTGTTTTATAAAAAAACAAACATTTTTTTAAAGTGTATTTTGCATGCATAATATAGATTGTATCTCCAAAAAACAATTGGCAAATAAAGGTGTAAGTAAAAATGTTCTCTTCATCAGGCCAATTTCAAATGCCACTGTTTTAATATTAATGTGAATATTATCTAATTAAATGAAATTTAAAATGAAATATATATTTTAGATTTACTCCCATTATCCAGTAAGCACGTTGGTCCACAATGGTCCCATTATTCAATTAATGCCAGTGAACGCATCGTTATGCCAAATGCCATGACTTGTCACAAAACACATTGTTCTGAATTCCATTGGTGGTTAAACACTTGTAGTATACGCACCCATTGAGAGAACAAGTTTGAACGGTAAAGCTTAACGAGGCAGTGAGCCCATGATTGTCTAAAACACAAAGACAGCATTTATTCTGAAAAATGATTGCGTTTTCGGAATGTGAAGTGTCTGTCGATATCTTTCTTTCTATCTTCCTCTCTGTCTCTGTGTGAGGTTGTGACAGAGCGGGAGATTTTGTGAATGTAAATGTAAGTGAGATGGAATGTGTGGGTGTGAATGTATGTGTTAGAGAGAGACATATAGAGAGCTCATGTAAGAACAGGTTTGCCCTCCCACTTGGAGGGTAGTATTTCAGTTAAAGACTTTCTCTCTGTGTCTGTCTTTCCTGTCCCTCATAGATGCATTCTTTTTTTTTTAACTCTGTCTTCCTCTCTCTCTGTTACTCTTAATTTTCCCTCTTGCTGGTACATAAGACTGAAATTACCTTTTTTATCAAACCTCAAACACTGCCAAAACATATTCTGATTTATTGATTGAGAGTGTTTTAATATACTTCAACTTAACATCAACTTACGTTAACCGACACTTCAAGACACCGTAGACATAAAACACTTTTACTTTCACCATGTCTCACACATTCAGTCAAACAGAACATTGTGACTTGAGCTGTGATTTTTCATGTAAGGTCAATTTCCAGCTATGTTGGATCTTACAGCACGGAAGGGTTAAATAATGCATCAGTGAACCTTTGAATAATGTTATAAATTCCTATACTGCAAAAGTGTACATATGAAAGTTCACCTGGGTGTCTGTGATGCTGTAATGTACCATAAAAAGGCAAAGTGCAGTAACTGCGCCAAAGCTGGAACTGAGAAAAAAAAGGAGTGTTGTATGATTGAATGATTTGATATGAATCTCCACACTCTTTTTTCTTTAAATCTGTGCGTATTTGAGCCAAACCTGTCTGTCACAGGACAGATCATAGTCTAAGAGACCTGATTTAAGCCAGTTCACTCATTTTTGACAGGCATTTTGCTTTTGTAGGCCAACATAGCTGAAGGAAATGGTGCAGTTAGGTTGTTCATAGTCTAAGTATAGATGTTGTATTTAGACTGGGGTTGAAAGCTTTTATTTACGGTGGTTTTATAATGAGAGGAGGGTCTCAGATTGTGAGATATACTGTGAAATGGTGTTTGTGAAAACTATTTGTGGACATTGAAATGTAAAGCGCTCTCTATAAAAGAGCCAAGTATGCCCAGACATAACTGTTTTAATCATTGAAATTCATGCAATGAGTGACTTATCTTTATTTCAGTCTCTCGCCTTCTCTTTCTTTTCTTAGGCAGCTAATGGAGAACAAGATCAGTTCTATTGAGAGAGGGGCATTTCAGGAGCTGAAAGAGCTGGAAAGACTGTGAGTGACTAACATACATACACACACAGACACACAGACACACACACACACACACACACACACACACACACACACACACACACACACACACACACACACACGGTATGCTGCACTGGCCGGTAGGGCTAAATGTCAGCAGTGCATTTGTGAGTTAACATTACCAGTGTGACCTACTGAGTACAATTTAATTGTAATATGGCATTACACAATCAAGTGTGTGTTTTCATACATTAATAGTGGATATTGTATGTTGTGGGCATGTGTGTGTGCGCGCATTGTGGTCAGGATTTGATGGAGCAACATTTTTGTCTGACAGCCAACCCAGCCTCAGGGGAACACACACATGCGCAACTAACTCTGGCACACACAGCCCTTTAAAAGAATGACACTGGAAGCTGGAATGGAAATGGGAATTACGCTCTTAAGGAACCCCCCCCCCCCCCTCCCATCTTTTCTTTCAAGCTTTTACCCCCCAGCTATTCTCCATTTTCAAACCATATTCATTCTGATGGCCTTTATCTCTTTGTCACTGACTCAGACAAAAGTTTAGGTTTCGTCAGTTTCTTAAAGTGGTGCACTTGGTGTACTGCAGATCTTCCTTAATGCTATGTGTACATATATTATATGATATGAATATGAATTAAAAATGAGCAGACGCTGAATAGAATTAGCATTTTCGAGCCATGGGTTCCCTCAGGAAATTTGAATGTTTTTGTTTTTATTTATTTTTTTAACCAAGCTTTTTATTTATGAGAACAGTAAGGTCTGTGGTTAACAAGTTGCTATGGCTGTCTGGTTTGTCCCTTAAATCATTGTAGTTGCTGTACTGTACGAAACTGACCTTAAGGATTTCATACCTGAAATAAACCTTATATTTTGGTTTGTTGGTATAGCTTAAAGTATTTAGGTTGGTTCAGTGATGTTAAAAATTCAATATATTAATTAAATGTTACAACATGCATATTTTTTGGTTAACATTTATTTCAGTGTAGAAACTTGTCAGCAACTTGTGCTTTTAAAGCACACAATCCGTTTGGAATTCCTTTATGAGATATAACTGTTTATAAACCATGTTGTATAACAACATTCTTTGAACCACTTTATATGAAGTGTTGTTAACTACTATGTACTAACATTTAAATTAATAATTTGATACAATGTACTTAGTGTGTGCATACTTGTTTTACATTACTTATATTTAAAGAAATACCTGCATGTAATTACATCTATAATTACATTGTTGACCCTACTCTTTAAACCATCCATAAAGGGGTCATTAACTTAAAAAAAAAAATTATACTGTTGTCTGAGGTCAACTTATTACGTTTGTGTGGTTTTTACATTCAAAAACATCATAATGAATAAGTAATAGGCTATTTTCTACCCTGGTTTTGAACCTCTCTCCTGGAACGCTCGGTTTTTATGGACGTGCTGCACTGAAGACTTGGAAGTAAATGCCCACTGCTATGATTGGATAACAGTTTTGCATAATAATGAGTTTCGGCTCCCTCGCGCAAAATGTCTTTATCAAACAAACACAAGGATTTATCTCTCATCCACCCACAATTAATATGAATGCGGGTTATATTTTATTACTTGGCCCGCCCGATCGGTGGATATATCCACGAACCGCGCATCAGTAACACACACACACACATACGCCAAGTACGTGCATCAGCAAAACTTCACTGCAGACAAATCAGCATGTTCAAAACTTCAGCAAAATAATCAGTAGATATAGAACGATCTGTAACAATGCAATACTATCACATACAGTGAGGAAAATAAGTATTTGAACACCCTGCTATTTTGCAAGTTCTCCCACTTAGAAATCATGGAGGGGTCTGAAATTGTCATCGTAGGTGCATGTCCACTGTGAGAGACATAATCTAAAAAAAAAAAATCCAGAAATCACAATGTATGATTTTTTTAAACTATTTAT
Organism: Romanogobio albipinnatus; assembly: GCA_023566225.1. Classification (NCBI taxonomy): domain Eukaryota; kingdom Metazoa; phylum Chordata; class Actinopteri; order Cypriniformes; family Gobionidae; genus Romanogobio; species Romanogobio albipinnatus. The sequence goes on from CM042241.1 coordinate 30,326,516, forward strand.
TTGTATGATACAGCTGCAAATAAGTATTTGAACACCTGAGAAAATCAATGTTAATATTTGGTACAGTAGCCTTTGTTTGCAATTACAGATGTCAAACGTTTCCTGTAGTTTGCAGGAGGGATTTTGGCCCACTCCTCCACACAGATCTTCTCTAGATCAGTCAGGTTTCTGGCCTGTCGCTGAGAAACACAGAGTTTGAGCTCCCTCCAAAGATTCTCTATTGGGTTTAGGTCTGGAGACTGGCTAGGCCACGCCAGAACCTTGAAATGCTTCTTACAGAGCCACTCCTTGGTTATCCTGGCTGTGTGCTTTGGGTCATTGTCATGTTGGAAGACCCAGCCTCGACCCATCTTCAATGCTCTAACTGAGGGAAGGAGGTTGTTCCCCAAAATCTTGCAATACATGGCCCCGGTCATCCTTTCCTTAATACAGTGCAGTCGCCCTGTCCCATGTGCAGAAAAACACCCCCAAAGCATGATGCTACCACCCCCATGCTTCACAGTAGGGATGGTGTTCTTGGGATGGTACTCATCATTCTTCTTCCTCCAAACACGTTTAGTGGAATTATGACCAAAAAGTTCTATTTTGGTCTCATCTGACCACATGACTTTCTCCCATGACTCCTCTGGATCATCCAAATGGTCATTGGCAAACTTAAGACGGGCCTTGACATGTGCTGGTTTAAGCAGGGGAACCTTCCGTGCCATGTGTATTACCAACAGTAACCTTGGAAATGGTGGTCCCAGCTCTTTTCAGGTCATTGACCAGCTCCTCCCGTGTAGTTCTGGGCTGATTTCTCACCTTACTTAGGATCATTGAGACCCCACGAGATGAGATCTTGCATGGAGCCCCAGTCCGAGGGAGATTGACATTCATGTTTAGCTTCTTCCATTTTCTAATGATTGCGCCAACACTTTTTTCACCAAGCTGCTTGGCAATTTCCCCCGTAGCCCTTTCCAGCCTTGTGGAGGTGTACAATTTTGTCTCTAGTGTCTTTGGACAGCTCTTTGGTCTTGGCCATGTTAGTAGTTGGATTCTTACTGATTGTATGGGGTGGACAGGTGTCTTTATGCAGCTAACAAACAGGTGCATCTAATTTTATTCTTACTGATTGTATGGGGTGGACAGGTGTCTTTATGCAGCTAACAAACAGGTGCATCTAATTTAGGATAATATATGGAGTGGAGGTGGACATTTTAAAGGCAGACTAACAGGTCTTTGAGGGTCAGAATTCTAGCTGATAGGTGTTCAAATACTTATTTGCAGCTGTATCATACAAATAAATAGTTAAAAAAATCATATATTGTGATTTCTGGATTTTTTTTTTTTTACATTATGTCTCTCACAGTGGACATGCACCTACGATGACAATTTCAGACCCCTCCATGATTTCCAAGTGGGAGAACTTGCAAAATAGCAGGGTGTTCAAATACTTATTTTCCTTACTGTATATAAAATGTTTTTCTTTTATTTTTTATGTTGCACCATTCCTGTCGGATCCAATATAGAAGGCACAGCATTGTGCTTTAATCTCAATCTGTCTGCAAATCCAGTCTCGACCTGTGTCTTGTTTACTTGGTGAAATGAAGCGAACAAGCGTGCAATGTCTTACCCACGTGAGCTGAATCTTCATTAAAAATAAAGTTCAACCACACATTCCTAATATTAGAATCCGAAGGAAGCTTATGCAGCAATTGTGTTCTTCCCCAACCAGGCACAGTGCAATATCTTGCTATCTTCGGCATGTTCTGCAGCACGATCCATCTGGCTCCTCGAGTCGGTGGGAGGGGCTACAGAATCAGGCGTATTCTTCTGTTGAGGCGCCGTTTTACCACACACTGACGTCAAGGGTTGGCATATTCTGAGGTCAAGCGTTTGTTGGGGCTGGTGTCAATAAAAGCTTTTCTTTGACTAACAAGGAAGTTTTCAGCTCTGAAACTTACAGGATATTCTTATATTACAATGAACGTTTATATATATCAAAGGCTGAATGAAAAGTTAATTTCTCAATTCATGACCCCTTTAAACCTAACCATACCACAAACCTGTCTCTAACCATAACCATATCCCACCTAGGTAGCAGCAAAAGTGTTTTGCAATACAATATGAACACAATAATACACAGTACCATACATTTAATATAAAGTGGGATCATATTCTCTTCAAATAATGTTCATTTCTGATCTTATTTTATTCATATATTGTGAATTTGAACTTAGTAACTGCACACTGCACTGCAATTATTTTACTCATAAATTCTAAAACCCATTTGAAGTTCCCAACGGAACCCAGGGCGAATTAGCAATTAATAATGGATTGCAATTAATAAAGATTATTGTGCAGTAACAGTAATGCATTCTACAATGAACGAAGGCTATGCTGATCTTAAATTCCCCACAAAACCACATTTCTCTCCTCAGAGGAGCTTAAACTCTAATCTATGCTATTGCACGATTACTGTCTAGATTCTGATTGTAGAATCAGTATTTAATTTAAGATGATTGACTGTCAATTACCTTCTCTTAATAGTGACTGGCAGATGTTCTGTTTACATGCACAATCACATTAGAGCTGACATTTAGAGCTGCGCCACGTGAGGCTCAGTCAATCATCTGCCCAATGCTATCCTATTTTTCTGCTAGTCATTACCTTCTAATTTGGTGGGGAAATGTTTAATGACTGCAACCAACCCAGCTGAACCACAAATGTCTGATGCCAACTCAGCTCTGTGAGAGACATATAATTCACTCACAAGTATGATAACTTTAGTGTTATAAAGGATTTGTATTAGCTGCGTGTGGCTCTGAATGCTAACTAGCGAAAGGGTCAATGACATTAACCGTGAATGTGGCTTTGTGCGGTAACATATAGCTCATAAAGCAGAGTACAGCTAACTGGTAATAGCTTGTAATAATAGCAAACTTGCTTTCGGCATAAATCGTGCAGTGTTGGCATAACTGAAGGGTTAGGCGGGCGAATGGTGGCGATGAATAGCTCTTTATAGTGATAAGTGTAGGGATAGAGGAGCTAGCGGTAGTGCTGAATAGCACAGCTAAAGTCAGTGTGTAAGATCAGTCCCACTGTGCCGGTACAAAAGCAGGAGTCTAATGCTGGAGGGTGACTGCATAGCTGAGAGGATTAGAACGCACAGGCATTATAATGCCCTTACCAAAGGCCCTTCATAAATATGTGTGAGAGAGAGTGTGTGTGTATGCGTATTGGGGATGCATATAGGTATTGGGTGTGACGACCTCCTGTAGGGAGGAAAAGTGGAGACTCTGTTCCACGTATGACCCCCCCTTTCTTGACACACACACATACGCACAAACACCCTTCGTCACGGCTTGCTAGTCATGAGCAATGCAGTCAGGTAAAGTAAGCCTATGGAGAAGGACTTGAGCAAACGAGCAAGATCCTTTTTTCCTGCTTGTTTGTGCAGTTCTTTTTCCTCCAATCTTTGTTTTGTTTTCTTCTTTTTTTATTTTCAGTCACACAGTTTTTGGTTGAACTGTCCATTTAGACAGGAATAGCAGTGTAATTGAAGCGTTTTGTTTTTACGTGGCATTAAGTTTTTAAATCTAAAATACTGTAGTTTATACCACAAACCTGGGTGAAAAACTTTAATAATGATGTTGTTGTCTCCATGAACAGTTGTTCAGAAAACTTGATTTGAGTTGAGTTGAGAAAAAACTGACTCAGAATATCTGCCTATCCACAACTGATAATTTCACAGAAATAACTCAAAAATCAAAGATGAATATACAGTTCTGCTTGTGGATATCAAAATAACTTGTGATTCAACTATCTTTTGTAGATTGAAAGTAGATTGAAACTAATTTGGAAAACGTAAACAATTATTTCGTCATCAAAAGCGCTCATTGTATCAGCCCGGTACCAGACTTTGTTTCCATCTAGACTGATAAAGACTGTGTACCTATAAGGAAGTTGCACAGATTTAGCCAATCAGATTAGTGCTTGCCAAATGAAGACAGTGCTTTCCAATTTTGTGTGCAATATGCATCAGGCTGTCAGCGTACAGACTGTAGGCGGCCCGTCTGAGCCTACTGATTTCTAAACTAAGCCATAAACTTATGTTGTGCTATAAGTAATTGATTGCGGATCATGTCTGTTGACGCTACAGTAGCTGTGTGTCTTCACACTAACTTTCAATTATTCTTTCCTCTGTTCAGTCTTGTTGCCTGTTTTTTGGCAAGTCATCTCACTTTATAGCCCTCCTTGGAAATGACTGAGTGCATGTCTGTGTGTGTCAGAGTCTGGCTATGTGCATTTCTATCTGTGAGTGTGTATGTCTGTGTGTACTCATCTATTTTAAGGGTCGATCTTATTCGCTTTAAGCACCGTGTGTCTTTGTGTGTTTCTGCAGCGGGGTCCTCAGGGAAGGCTGTCCTCTGTGCCTGAGTGAAACACGTGGGCATTTCTGGAGTGTGCAGCACTGTGTGCCTCGTTATTATTTCATCATTCATTAAATATTCAAATGGAATGATGTAACCCCAGAAGCTCAACGATGATGTCATCGGCTGCGATGTTTGAGTGTGCGAGTGTTTGCGAGAGTGTGTCAGAGAAAGTGAGGGCGTAAAACAGAGGGAGAGTGAGAGCTTGATGGTTTCGTACTTTGTGCTGGCAGAGTTCACTTTAGAACTTCGGCTTGTATGATTGATGTGTGGTAAATCTTGCATGCTGACGTCAGAGTGCAAGTATTGATCGAGTTTTTGTATTATTTTAACGTTCTCCCTTTATCAGCAGGCTTCATAATGTCATTGTAGTAGTTCTCAAAACTCGGATGCTTAATAGGCCTCTCTGAGCGATCTGTATTCTGGTTTTACAAACATTATTGATTAATCTCAAGCCTCATTAATCTAATGCACAGACAGCAGTGGCGCCAGTCTTCATTAATATGCGCACTGGGTATTATATATGTGCTGATTGTCATGCATAATGTCTGTTATACATGCACTAGTCTGCAATATTACTCAGTTTTAATAATATGTCAGAAAATTGAGAGCAAAAGCGGGTGAGAAATTACTTTTTATCACTGAATTGTCGCTGAAAAAAGCAAATATGCATCATGGTCTTTCATGACGTGTGTGCATATGTGTTTGTGTGTGTGTGTGTGTGTATGTGTGTGTGTGTGTATTTGCACTGTAAGTTCTTTCGCTCCACTTTGTGTGAGACGTTCTGTTTGTTTTTCCCACATCTGTTTTTCCGGGCTGTTCTTTGTCTGCGTGTGTTTGCTAGATGCCCCCACACACTGACAGTGTCTGCCAGCCACACACACACACACACACACACACACACACACACACACACACACACACACACACACACACACACACACACACACACACACACACACACACAGTCAAGGCTCAAGTTGATGGCTGGTAGGCCCGAATTAAAATATTTTATAACATTAAATGTTTTTTGAGCGCAACACAGTCTTCTGTAGAATATATTCATAATATTTATTGTGTTCATATTTTTCTGTTGTTTTCTATGATACGTCACTGGGGTGCATTATTCTAGTTGTTTCAGAACTTGATAAATCCAGTAGGTTTTGCGAAGCTGAAATCCCCCCATGTTATTTCAGACTTTCTGCAAACAGTTTAAGGTCTGATACACACCATATATTGTTTCTGGTGCCTCACAGTCATTGAATTTTGCTCTTGTGAATGTACATAAACTGCACCGCTGTGTGTTTTGTGTGATTTCATGTTGCTGCGTGTGTCTGTGTTTGCAGGCGTCTCAACAGGAATAATCTTCAGGTTCTTCCGGAGTTGCTGTTTCTGGGCACGACTAAACTCTTCAGACTGTGAGTCCCTTTATCTTGTAGCCCCTCTCTTTCCTCTCCCTGTTTTTTTCTCACCCCTCTTCTTTCTCTTTGTCTCCTCTTCGCAGTTTCTCTCTTCATTCCTCTTTTGTTGCCTTTTTTTTAAATGGGACTTTTGACTCTTTTCAAAAGTTTATTAATTACTGTAGATTTTTACAAATGTATTTACTTATTTTAGGTACATTATATTGCTTTTTCATTTTGCTCTGCTATAGTTGGATTCGAGATCTTTCCTGCCAAGATGACATACATTTAAATGCCCCTATTTGGTTTCCTTAATGTTCTACTTGATTTGAAAATTTGGGTTTAATAAATTTTTATTAATACCAAAAGATAGTGACATTAAATTACAGCATAAACATTTTGGGATCTGTGTTCCTAATCTTGCTCATTACTCCCAGACCGGAGTGTATGTGTGTGTACGTGTGTGTGCTTATAATTGAGTTATGCAGGACATCTAGGGATCAGCAGTAAGGGAGGTTCAGACCATGAACAGACTAAATTGAGTTAAAAGGAGATACACTCTTAAACATCTGCTGCTCAGAGAGAGCGAGAGGAAGGATAGTGAGCGCTAACAGCTTTACCAGGAAAAACAACATTCTAACGGACTTTGCAGGAGGTTGATGGAGGAAATGTCTGTGTGTGTGTGTGTGTGTGTGTGTGTGTGTGTGTGTGTGTGTGTGTGTGTGTGTGTGTGTGTGTGTGTGTGTGTGCTTGCGCATGTGTGCTGCTGCACATATTGCTCATGTTTCTGCCAGCATACAGGCACTGTTCATGTTCTAGACATGGTATGGTTGTGTGTGTGGTCTCCTAAAAATACACAGTGAACTTCAGGCTCAACTATCAGATGTGTGCGTGTGTGTTTGTGAGACTTAAAGTAAAATGTTGGGTTTAAAATCAAGTCTTAAAGAAAGGCACCCTTTACTTATTTTATTTTTAAAAGCATCAGTGTTGTGTGTGTGTGTGTGTGTGTGTGTGTGTGTGTGTGTGTGTGTGTGTGTAGGGGTCAAGTTTTGCCTACATTGTGGGGACAAATGTCCCCTCAGGGATAATAAAACCAGAAATCAGTTACATTGGGGGACAGACAATGGAAAATGGCATAATAAACCTAAATAAAATGTTAAAATGCAGAATGGTTTGTGTGAGAAAAGTGTGTGTGCAGGCACATATGGGGTTTTATGATTCTTAGGGAGGATTTTTCTGTTCTGTCTGTCAATTCAATTTCAACAAGATGGTAGCAGGTGTGGGGACAGAAAAAAAGACAATGAGGAAAAGAGAGGAAGCACTGCTAGTGTATAATACTTTCTGATAGTATTATTTGATTTGATTTGATGTCACACACACACACACACACACACACACACAGTGTTCACTCCTCATTAGATTATCTCTGCTCGTCTACATCTGTGGCTAACATGTGCAGCTTTTATCTGCCTGCTTCTTTCATCACTCTGTCTATCTCGTTTTGCTTTATTTTGCTTCTTTTCCTGTTCTCTCATCCCTTATTTCTTTTATGCTGCTTTATTCTTTCTTTCTTTCTTTCTTTCTTTCTTTCTTTCTTTCTTTCTTTCTTTCTTTCTTTCTTCCTTTCTTTCTTTCTTCCTTCCTTTCTTTCTTCCTTCCTTCCTTCCTTCGGGTCTGGTCACTGTGCGTCCTCTCACTCTGCCCCTCTGATCAGGTTTGACGTTAATGTGTCTGGATGGAGTGTGTGTGATTTTTTTTTTTTTTTTTTGGAGGGGGATGGTCTGGTAGCGGGTGACAGAACCTTCTAGAGATTGTTTTGTTCATCTTGCCGGGTGCCCTAGTGACCCCGGCTTCTGCTGTACGTGTGTGTGCGCGTATATGTTTGTGTGTGTGTCTGTGTGAATATGAGTTATGGTTACACACATACGGCCGCTGCCACAGTAGCGGCTGAAGTATTTCTGCCTTTTGTCTCCTCAGAGGCCGGGCCTGTTTGAAAACCTTTGAATAACATTGGTTATGTTGGAGAGAACGTTCAGATAACATTTCTCACGGACAGCAGGTCGGTCACAGCTGTGTCTGTTTGGATAGAGAGAAAGTGGGAAAGAAAGAAGAAAGGGACTTGAAGGGGAGGGAAAGAAAGTAAAATGAGAAGGCATGAAGGCAGAGAGAGAGCAAGAGAGAGATTGGTCAGATTTTTGAGTCTATTAAAAAGTCTGTAAAAACTCAACATTAGTTTGAAAATGAGAGTGGCACGCCAATAAAAAAGCAAATAAAGTGAGAAAAAAACATAGAAAGAGAGAGAATTTTGATTACGGTAGATGATAGCCCGAGATTTAAGGAAATATACAGGTGAACAGGTTAAAAAAATGTATAACTAACAGGTATCACTATACTTTCCCAGGTGACTAATCAGAGTACATTAAGACAGTTGTGTTTTGTATTGCAAGTTTTCTGAAATACATTTGCAAAAAATACATTTTTACTGTTTTATGAATAAAATGTTATGTAAATCAGGCAAGATATACAGTCAAATCAAAATTTATTCAGACACCTTCAACATTTTCTCATATTATTACAGTTTATTCGGTATAGTATAGAAAATAGTAATAAAATATGACAAAAACTCAGAGTTAAATTGTGTCAGAAAAAGATTCAACTTGATAATATCTTTGATAGAAAGATATGTAATGTATTACAATAAACCAATCAGCTGTCAGCTGTTAAATTTAAGTACACAATTAGATAATAACAATTTAGGTCAACCATTTACCAAGCAATGCTTAATTTTGTTCAGTCTGTGGTGTAAAAGGTCCCATTAGCAATTAAAGAAAAAACACTTAAAGATCCCGTTCTTCGTGATCCCACTGTTCAAACTTTAGTTAGTGTGTAATGTTGCTGTTAGAGCATAAATAATACCTGTAAAATTATAAAGCTCAAAGTTCAATGCCAAGCGAGATATTTTATTTAACAGAAGTTCCCTTTCAAAGCCTACAGCGAACGGCTGGCTTGGACTACATCCTGGTACTTCCTTCATAAATGACGTTGATAGAACAGTAGAACAGACTAACCTCCGCCCACAAGACTACGTGCAAAAAGGGGGCGTGGTCTTGTTGCTGTCCCACGTGGAGAAGAGGACGTGTCGCGTGGAGAAAAGGAAGTGTTGCGTTTGACTGTGTTTGTCGCCATGTCGTCGAGACGCTGTTATTTTCATCCCGGAGTCAAATCACCTTTGTTTGGCTTTCCCAGGGACGCTGTAGAGATCATTGAGCGCATACATCACCCCGTTAAGAGACGTGACCTTTCCACGTGCGCTAAGCTGCTGTCGAATCACAACACAGGAACCGTGACACGTTCGCTAAGCTGCTGTCCAATCACAACACGGGAACCGCTGGCACAATCAGAACTCGTTACGTATTTCTGAAGGAGGGACTTCATAGAACAAGGAACTCATCAGCCGTTTTTAGGACAGTGAAAACAGCGGTATACAGATAAGTAAATTGTGTTAAAAATACTGTTTTTTTTTACACACGAAACATGAACACGTTATATTGCACACTGTAAACACAATCAAAGCTTCAAAAAACACGAAGAACGGGACCTTTAAGCAAAACATGGTACGGTCAAAGTGCCAAATTTTTATTGGTTTTACTTGTAGTCCACTGTATGATGAATATTTGGGGGTAATATTTCACAGTTTACTTGATTGTTTCTTTATTGTTTGAAAAATTTTAATCTACAGACACTGTGCGAAGCAACTTTCTAAGTGTGTTTGTGGGTGTTTCTGACCACCGAAAGAATTTCTTCAGTTGTGACGTCTGTGCGTGGCTTTTATTTAGGCTGTCACTGGTTATTAAGTCAAATCAAATGCCTTACAGTGGTAATTCTCTTTGTTAGTTGTTTGTGCATAATTAAAAATATATATATATATTAAGAACAGATATTGATCAATATTCTTAAATGTGTGGATGAAGAGATGAAAGATTGTCAGCTGAAGTGTCAAACTAAAATTAAGTTAAAGGGATTGAAAATGTGTCATAATTTACTCACACTCAAGTTGTTCCAAACCTGTATGAATTTCTTTGTTCTGCTGAACACAAAGAAAGATATTTTGAAGACTGTGGGAACCTGAACAGTTCTGAGGCACCATTGACTTCCATAGTATTTTTTTCCTACTATGGAAGTCAATGGTACCCCAAAGCGGCCTGGTTACAAACTCTCTTCAAAATATCTTCCTTTGTGTTCAGCAGAACAAAGAAATTCATACAGGTTTGGTATTACATGAGGATGAGTAAATGATAACAGAATTTTCATTTTTGGGTTAACTATCCCTTTAAAAGTCATCGTTCACTGAAAAATTTGAATTAGGTCATAATTTACATCCTCATGTAAAACCAAACGTGTATGACTTTATTTCTACTGCAGAACACAAAAGAAGATATTCTGAGGTATCAAAACATAGTTTTCTTTGTTGTAGCATCCTGACCAACCTGACCAAACAACATTGACTTAACCAATGTTGTGAGTTTGACTGACCAGTGACAAATGATGGGAGTATTATGTATTATTATGTTTTGCAATTATTTTTGTAATAGTATAATAGACATTACAGCTTTACCCTCAGATCATAAATTAAAAGGATCAGGCCTTTTTGTGTTACAAGCACTTGCAAGCCAAAGCAAAACATTATGAAGTCTCTGGGAACACTGACGTTATGTTATGATAACAGCTTTGTGAGATGATTAGAAACTTAAACACGAAGAAAAAGTGAGAGGTTGAATATGTGAATATGCCAGCAGACGTCTTCATATTCCTGTCATGTCTGTTAGCAGTGGCTTTGGGTTCACACACGCTTAGCTGATTTTAAATATGGCTTTGACTGTGTGGTTTTCTTGAGAAATGTGCCACGAGTTTTCGGGGTGAAAAAATCATAGTGGTTTTCTTGCTTAATCCGCACACCAAACCCTAGACAAGCCAAACTGTTTGCCATCTCAGAGTGTGTGTCTGCGTGTGTGTGTTTACCGAGCTCGGCGTTTCCTAGGTCACAGTGCTGTAGAGAGTTTGGCTTTTGTCTGCGGAGTGGACGCTTAACCCCAGTCCTCTCAGCTCACAAGACACACAACACACACACACACACACACACACACACACACACACTTGCTAAGCCTTGTCTGTTCACACGAGTTGGTGGGAACAGTTTTGAAATTAAAGATGGATACAATGGAGTGAAGTGTTGCCTGTCTGTTAAAGTATAGTGTTATTAGGTGCGGGTGTATATGTTTGTGTGTGTGTGTGTGTGTATTGGGGGGGGGGGGGGGGGGTCATAATCAGATTTTAATGAAGAAAGGAAAATAGTTTATAGCCTGTTGCCATAGTGACAATGACTCATAATGGAAAAACCTCAAGCTTGTAGACATGTGTGTACAGGTATGTCTGAGTCTGTGTGGGTTCTTGTGTTGTTGTGTGTTTATATGCATGCTGTGCATTATGGGCATTTTCATATGTTCTCTCACAAGTTATCAGAAGATCAGAAATAATGTATTTCACAGAGGACTTGTCTTCAGTCATTAAAAACATGCGCTTTTAGATCAGATCACAGCTTTGAGTAGAATAAGTCAATTATTTGTTGAAGCTGCCATTACTATGCTGTCTAAAATATGCAAATGAGAATATTTAAGCAAGATGCAACAGGTAATGGCAGGCTAAATCTGTTGCACACCATTTACTGAACTTCTTCATACATATTTTGAGCATACACCATTGGCAAGCAGTCAATAATTTGAGGAATTGTTTGTGAATATTAATGCAGCTGGCAGCAGATATGATAGATGTCTTAGTGTAAACATTGAGGTTATTGTGTTGATTTAGTATAAAATGTCAAATATTTTCTCAATATTGATTTTTTTAAACAAATATTAATATATGCATTGAGTTAATTGACATGTCATGTAATTACAATTGATTGACAGCCTTAATATGAACATTTTATGCATCGCAAGGAAAGAAAACTAAACTAACTGATACCAAAATATTTTTTTTTCTGCTGTTTTCTGTCATGCAAATTTAAACATTTCAGGAAATTCACTTAGATTATTATTTTTGCTTGCAGGCTGTTTGAATAAGCTTGTTCACATTCATACATGCACGCACACACAGTCACTGGTTTGTATTTTTTGGGTCCAGAGGCATTTATTAATGTAGTAGTGTGTATGTTTTTGTTTATGGCATAATAACATTCAGAATGTAATGGTATTCTGGTGCTACAGAAGAGTTTAAATACAGTTCAATTAATGTTTCGGGTGACAGATATAGCTACATAAATAGCTATAAAAACGAGAATAATCACAGTAGTACAGAGTATGTATGTTATGTATGTTTTGCTTACAGCTGTTTGCAGTAATTCATTTCACCCATTGACTTAGTTTTTAGATATTTGCGGCGTGTGATTTGAGTTTATTTGGCGAAAGAATGAAAGAGGGTTTTTGTAAAACACACAAACGCACACTCACTTACTCACACACTCACACACGCACACACACACACACACACACACACACACACACACACACACACCTGAGCGGTACTCAGGAGAGAGTCTCAGACAGACAGTCTCCAGGCCAGGCATTGAGCCATCAACAATTATAAGAAAAAACACCTGTGTGTGTGTGTGTGTGTGTGTGTGTGTGTGTGTGTGTGTGTGTGTGTGTGTGTGTGTGTGTGTGTGTGTGTGTGTGTGTGTGTGTGTGTGTGTGTGTGTGTGTGTGTGTGTGTGTGTGTGTGTGTGTGTGTGTGTGTGTGTGTGTGTGTGTGTGTGTGTGTGTGTGTGTGTGTGAGAGAGAGAGAGAGAGAGTGAGTGTGTGAGGGATTCACAAGACTGTCATTTATCAGTTGACCACATAGTTATGGCCTTTGACCATTACACTCTTAGTGTTCAGAACCACTTGATAAGTGATTTTGTCTGAACAGCTCAATATGTGTTTTTGATGAGTTTTCAGTATTTGTGGATGCTTTAAAACAATTTTCAGACTGTTTTTTCCTACTGGAATCTGAGACTTTGAACTTATGAAAATGTTTGAAAGCCTCATTGGTGTGCAAATATGTGTGTGTTTTGCTTCATGAGCAGGGTGGGATATCTGGGCTCATCTCTAATCTTTTTCCACATTTATCTGGAAGCTTTTTATGGATTTGACAAAGTTAAAGTGCACCAGATTTGGGAATCACACCACACAACAGCATCATCAATCTCTATTGCTTTTTTGACCTGTCAGACTGCACCACGCGGGGCTTATATTCCTGTCCAAACACGCACCCACATGCACACGTGAGCACGCGCACACACACAGCTGGGTTTTAAAGATGTCCGTTTCAGATTGAGCAAGCCACTTTTTTAATTGTCTTATGTAGCCGAGTGTGTGTCTGAGATTGTTTACGTGTGAGCAAGTGTCTTAGTGACGGGTAACAAGAAGTGGGCAATTTCTCGTTAGCATGTAACTGAAACTCTGGCCGTATCCTAGCAACCATACTGGCCACTCCATGGTCTTTAGTTTCACCTTCACAACACCACGGCAACTAGAACACAATATCACCACGGCTACCGAGCACCACACCACTGGAAGCACTTGAATTAAATAATTAAGGCCCTTGATTAGTGTTATATCAGCTAATCTGTTACATTTAGGGTGTCAGATATCGACTTCCTTTACAAGCAAATCAGTGTAAGGAATCAGCATTACATTTCCATTGAAATGTGAAAAACGGTCCAATGGAGAATTATCACTGAAACTGGAAATATGTAAAGCTATTTCCGTACACTGTTATTAAGAGTATGAATGAAAAAGTCTTTTGAGTACAACAACAACAAAACATTTTGCACAGCGTACAAATTTTACAATAACTTTTAGGGGGTTTGACTTTTTGGTAAATGTTTTTCGTCATTTGTCCATCCCATTATAATCATAACGGAAAGTACTCGAGCAACCTACTGTTTTCAACATGAAAATATGACTAAAGTCCAAAGTATACTTCAGTTTGGATGTGAGCACTTAGCATATGCATACAGCTGAACACATAACCTTTCAAATTATGCAAAGCATGCATGAACACAGGCTTCGACATATGCGCACTAGAAGGTTTCATCTGTGTCCTGTGTCTTCTCTATTTCTCTCCAGAAATGATGACTGAAAAAATGACTCGTTTAAACTAGAGTTGCGAGTTTCTCATAATCTCCTCACTCAAGTGCTTGACGGTTGGCCGTTCCGTCCCCTCTGTTTCTTTTACGACTAAAAAAACAGCCTGGGCCAGCCTTGTAGACATATCAATTCATACAGAGTATGCTCATTTAGAAAAAACAGGTTGCCGTGCATACACATTGAAGTCACATGTCTGTCTGTTTAGTTGAGTTTCTGCTGTGTTTTCATCTGGTCACGTGTTCCTTTGTATTAGTTTCCCTTTACTTGTTTGTTACCACGGTTACCCTCATTAGTTAATTTGTCCCAGCTGGGTCTTGTTAATCATCTTGTTTCTGTTCACTACTTAAGTTACACCCTCGCCTTCAGTCTTTGTCTAGTCACTGTTATGTTAAGTTGGATTCCTGTTGCCTGTTTTGAGGTCTTTGAGATCTTCAGATTAAAGTTTATGTTTGATTATTATTATTGCATATTCATCTATTGCCATTTTTTTTATTTGAAACATTATACATTTTTTTAAAGGCCTGTGCACACCAGGATGATTATTGCACACGCGTAGCGTTTTTCGGCGCATCTTTGTGTTCACACCCAAGCGATTTTCACTGGTGTTGTGCGAGTGAACGTGCAAATTCAGTAGATGGCGCTCCCGGTACACAAGGTAGTGCTGCGCCACTTTATGCTTCTGACACTCGCTTGTCACACAGAAAAAGAAGAGAGACAGTATTTGCGTGCTTGCCAAAAACCATTCACACACTTTTTGCTAACTGGCAAGCAGCATTAGCAGCTCATCTTCTTCTTTGTCTACTTACTTCCTCTTCGTCGTATCAATGAGTGCTTGGCAAGACCGTTTTGTCCTTGAGCGCCACCAAGTAGTGTTTTTTACTGTAACTTCAGCAGCTCCAGGCACATGAACAAAAGCACCGATCTCATTGGTCGGCCAGTTTTTAACTTGGCGTGTCAAACCAAAAAAATTAACCAAGGCATTTTTTTTTTTTTAATTACGCTTTTACACCTGCCATTTTGCACCTCTGTGCGCACTCACATTGGCGCCCTTTATTTAATCACGAGGTGTTAAATGTCAGCGATAAACATGCATGATAATCGTCCCTGTGTGAACAGGCCTTAAAGGGATAAAGGTAAAAAATGCACTGGAAAATCAATTTAAGGGGGAAAATATTGTCCCTTAATGAAAAAAAGATGTGACTGCAGTCTAAAAATTACGTCATCGCAGTGTGGGCGGTCGTGCGCATTTGAGTGTGCGAGACCCCATTTCATGTGTCAGTGTGCACACCATTTTTGTAACTTTTTGTAACTTTCAGAGACAAACTTCGAGGCGATTCTGGCCAAGCAGGTACATCTATACAGGCATCTTACCAGCACCCAGTTTGCGCTTTTCTGCGCTTACATATACTAAATGAGCCTACAATAGCAGAAATAAGTCTTTTTAATGAAAATAAAGACCCAAGATGTCAGCACCCTATTTGGACACTGGCAGCTTCACTTAACTCAGTGGAAGAGAGTGAAGGTGTGTCGTTGATCTTTTTTTACATCATATGGTCACAAGTAATAATCTCAAGATTTACTGGGTTTTACCTGATTCTTTGGTGGTGTGGGTTCGGTGAAGTGTAATAAAAACAAACATCATCATGTGGGTACCTTACTTGTTCTCTCGCTGCCTGATGGTTTAGAGGACAATTACTCTGAGTCGCCCCCTTTCGTTTCAAAGAATAGTACAACTGTGTGTCAAGTATAAATGCCTCGTCCGTTCAGGAATGAGTCAGCTAAAGCTTGCGATGCGAAGCCAGGCGAAAGTATAAACAAGACTTAAGTGGAAGAGAGGGCGTATGCTGAGGGATATTAAATGCCTCAGGGGTACGCCAATCTAAAAAGTTAGGATATGTTTAAAAACTTAAGTATGCATTGGTCATACTTATTCTTATTAATACAATTTTTGTGGTTATTGTAATGTATTGAAAATCCTGTTGAAACCAATACAGATTTAAGGCCCCACCAACCTTTTTGTTTTGATTTTCCTTTTCAGCCATTAATTAGAAGACAATTCAGACTCAGATATAGATGATGTGATTGCTGTGAGTTCACTTGCGGTTTATTATGCAGCTGTATGCAGGGGTGTGAACTCTGAAAGGTGGACTCCATCTTGGCTCCACTTGCTCAGTCGCACAGTCGTCTATTCTGAGTGAAAGCGTGGGAGTGTAATTGCTCTGAAGTGGACTCCATTTTGGCTCTGGTCACACAGTGGCACAGTAGGCCATTCTGAGGGAAAAGGAGTGAGTTCAGCAGTGCTGGAGTGGAATTGTCAGCATTCTTCAGCACTGCTGTCATCTTTAACCTCCTAACAGAGCCTCTTCACTTTGAGTTCTCACACTCACAGTCACACAAACACAAACAAGTGAGCATACACAAAGAAGGACTGACACACACCAGACAGGAGAGGTGTAACAAGCAAATTGCTCGAAAATTACACATGGAGACTGTGTATGAGATCGATAGGGTGACACAAAAGTAAAAGTTTGTGTGTGTGCACGTGTATACATATATGTAATTCAGTAATAACAGGCTTCAGCCACAGCTCTGTCATTATTTAATTACAGCTTCCTTCCATCTCCGTGGCAACGTAATGTTTCCCTGATTGGTGTACAGTTGCCGAGTCACTTCCTCACACCCTGACCTTAGAAGAGTGAGGTCAGGCAGTGGCTGCGTCTCCAAACCTAGCGAGCTGCCTACCTAGACAGCATTTTTGGACATCGTAGACACCTACAAATGTTGTCTAAGAAGGTTGCGCCAAGTATTGAGACACAGCCGGAGAAAAAGGAGACATTGGGATGACTGAATCACACACTTCCTATGGTCAACCAACACTGGATGCAAACACACACTCACGCCCCTCTGTGGTGTTTAGTTTGTCAGGTTTTCAAGTTTGTCAAACACAGCAGTGAGTAGTTTCGGTGGTGTGTGAGAATTTGTGTGTGGGTGTTTGTGTGTGTGTGTACTGTACACTGTATTTTGCTGGTTTGGCCTTTTTCTTGACCAGAGTCTATTTTTCTTTACTCAGGGAAAATGTTGTTTAAATAGACCAAACCTTTTTCTCAGGATGTTCTTGTCTCATTTAGCATTTTAAACTGTGTCAGATGAAGCCATATGAAAACACATAAGCCTGATAATCATATATAAGATAATAAATGATCAAATAAAGCATAAATTAACATTCAAATACTGTTTTGCTTTTTTTGTACCATTACTTGTAAGGATGTTACATTGTGCAGTGCCACCTTTATACTTGTAAGGATGTTACATTGTGCAGTGCCTCCTTTATGTCCTCTTCCTGGGAAATTCCTACTTGCAAGTTGTAATTACAATGTGGTGTGCTTTCAAGTGACTTTGGTCAGAATAAAATAAACAATGGACCATTTCTTTCAATCTGTTTTATTTTACTTCCTGACAAGGATAGAACAGTTTTACAGCCTGTAGAGCCAAATGAAATGATCAAATGTGTAATTGATTTTGCCCTTCAAGTGAAGTTAAAAACGTTGAGTTCTGAGCACATGAATGAGCAAGCAAAGTCATATTTACAAGTGAGAACTCAGATGGACAAGTTACACTGATCTATAATAAAGATAATATATTCATATATATCAGTGAGCGGAAAGCAAGTCTGTAGTGAATGGTTTAAAATGAATCACTCATGGTTTGCTTTATGTAACAAAATCATGTAAAATAAGTGATGAAATGAATACTGTTTACCATTTTGAATTCAAATGTAGTTATTATTATTCACAATATAATTATTTTGTTTTATTTAGGCTATCCTTGTTATGTTTCCGAGTTGAATGTGTGACATGTTATAATAACGAGCGGCCGACTTGGGTTTCCCACATGCCCTTGAAGGCAGCATGTGTTTTATCATTCTCTTACTGCCAAAGAGAATGATGAGAAATGTAGTTTGAGTAAGCCTTCTCAACACCCGGCTAAATGAGTATTGCCTTGCAAGCTTTATATATGACCTTCATATACAGCAAAATGTATACAAATCAAGCATAGCGTCAGTTCTGGCAGGTCACATTAGTCAAGCTTGCACCAGCTGACTGTCAGCTGATCACATCTACATATAGGAATACGATGTCTATCACAGCATACATATATATATATATATATATATATATATATATATATATATA
The DNA here is from genome assembly GCA_023566225.1 of Romanogobio albipinnatus. NCBI lineage: Eukaryota > Metazoa > Chordata > Actinopteri > Cypriniformes > Gobionidae > Romanogobio > Romanogobio albipinnatus. The sequence continues at coordinate 30,344,707 of CM042241.1, forward strand.
TATATATATATAAGCTCCTTCAGTTTATCAGCAGCTATCACGTTTCTCCAGAGCCCATTTACATTTCTCCATCCCCAGCTCCTCTCGTCCAATCTGTAGTATTCTGATTTCCCTTATATCAGACTAAATTCCAAAATTATTTTGTACATTAAATATTGACATTAATGATATCTGCAATAGATTATGTTGGTTCTGTTCTGTTTACCCTATAGGGGTTTATTGCTGCTCTCCCTGCTCTTATCCATGCTAGGCTGCATGGATGCTCAGGGAGTTCTTGCCCAGAACAGAACCATACTGCCAATCCTAACTATATGCTAATAGTCAATCATCTTTAATGATAGTGGTCCTGACAGAAATGAAATTTTACGACCAACATTCACAATGACAAATTAATCTCAATTTGCTTCTGCTGCAATTCTTTAATTGATTTAGAAATATCATCCCAGGTGAAAAATACGTACTATTAAATGCATTATAAATGTACTAAAGTATGTTTTTAGTACAATACAAATATACTATAATGCATCTTTAATACATTTAATAGTACGTCTTTTTCACCTGGGATATTATCCATGTTATCCATTTCGTAAATACGATCATTCCAACATGAGTTGGAGGCAGGATACAATGAGGTGAATAAAAAGGGGGTCAGAAAGGGCTTTATAAGACTTTTTCATTAGAGAGTGTGTCATGTTTGTGGGTCAGACTTGCCCAATTTGAATAGATCATGTCTAAGTGGCATTGTGTGAGAAACATAGAATGGTTCTGAGCTTTTTGTCCTTCTACAGCACCCATAATCACCACCCATTCTGATACACAAAGATCTGAGTTCCCACAGAGTTTTATTTCCAGAGGAATGTAAGCCACCCTGTGTATATATATATATATATATATATATATATATATATATATATATATATATATATATATATATATATATATATATATATATATATATATATATATATATATATATATATATATATATATATATATATATATATATATATATATATATATATATATATATATATATATATATATATATATATATATATGTGTGTGTGTGTGTGTATGTCTTGGATGCTGCGCAAATCAGGAAAGGGCTGAAAGGGCTGAGTCTTTGAATGAAAGCTTAGTGTTGTTCTCTGGCTTACACAGTTGATCCTGTTCAGTGTATGCCCTCTAATCGGCTTTTGCTAATGTGAATTCTCTAACAATCACCCTCACTCTCTTTCTCTGTTCTTTCTCTGTGTCTTAACCCTTCTCTTTTAACCACTAACAACCATCACATCTTTTCTTTTACTTGGTTAATCACTCCGTTGTTTTAGCCAATTAACTGCTGACATGAGGGCAGCAGGGTGTGGAAGTTGTCTCCCTCTCTCTTAACCCTTTTCCACCAAGGCAGTGCTAGAGCTAGATCGGAGCCAGAGCCTAGTTTCAAATCGGTTCTTTGCGTTTCCACACCCAAAGCCCCAGCTCCGAGCCAGGAAAAGTGGTTCTTAAGTAGCACCAAAACATTGCTGGGCTAGAAAAGGGCTAGAAGTAAGAACCGATTACGTCAGGCGCTGGGGGCGGGGTCAACAAGACCAACACAAACTTGAGATCCGCCATTGTTGAAATAGCAGCTAATGGAGCTAACAGCTGCTGCTCGTTTGTAATCTCCGTCTATACAAATTACGGCATACTGCATGAATGCGTTGGATTCGCTGTGTTTTCGTTGTGTTTTGATGCCGATGTAGGATCGTAAAGCCATGTGAATCAATAGTAACGCAACGTTTGCATTGCGGGGCGGCAGTGGCTCAGTGGTTCATGTAGGTTGTCTACAAACCGGAAGGTTGGTGGTTCGATCCCCGGTTCCACCTGACCAAGTGTCGAGGTGTCCATGAGCAAGACACCTAACCCCAGCTGCTCCCGAAGAGCTGGATGGCGCCTTGCATGGCTGACACCGTCGGTGTGTGAATGGGTGAATGTGAGGCAATGTGTAAAGCGCTTTGGATGGCCATTGGTCTGTTAAAGTGCGCTATATAAATGCAGTCCATTTACCAATGTTGATGGAAGGCTTGTTCACAGCGGTGCTGTGCAGAGACCGATCGTCGTATGATAACGAGTCCAGCAAGAGCACACGACTCCTTATGCTTTTGATTCACTCATGCATTTTTTTTTATATCATACATGGTTCATTCTGCGCAGCACCGATGCATCTCGAACAAGCCTGGTGTGTTTGTGTTTCCCCGCTGCCCAGGGTTGCCAGGTTTTCAAAACAAAACCCGCCCAATTGCTACTCAAAACAAGAACAATCACGTTTTAGGGGGGCTTCCCCGGTAAAAATAATTTTTTTTGGCATGGTTGCCTTCTAAAATTCGCATTCCCGGGGCTAAATATCACATAATTGGGGTCGCTTCAACCCGCGGACATGAAAAACAGCCCACGGCAACAGTGATGAAGTAGCCCAATTCCGCGGGAAAACCGCGGACTTGGCAACACTGCCGCTGCCTCGCTAGCGTTGCTGAGAAAAATGAGACGTATACAGTGACATAAGACCTGGCTCTGTTGTGGCTCTCAGCATGTGGAAAAGCAAATGGTTCTTAGAAGGCTCCTCAGTTGAACCAACTATGAACTGGGACTAGTCTCTGAACTAGCTCTAGCACTGCCTTGGTGGAAAAGGGGTATCTGTGTCTGTATACTGTTTTACTAGGTAGTCTCTAGTCACAAACACAAGACCTCCATATGTTCCTTTAAAGGGATTTTCTTTGTACTTGGGAGGGTGTGTGTGTGTGTGTGTGTGTGTGTGTGTGTGTGTGTGTGTGTGTGTGTGTGTGTGTGTGTGTGTGTGTGTGTGTGTGTGTGTGTGTGTGTGTGTGTGTGTGTGTGTGTGTGTGTGTGTGTGTGTGTGTGTGTGTGTGTGTGTGTGTGTGTGTGTGTGTGTGTGTGTGTGTGTGTGTGTGTGTGTGTGTGTGTGTGTGTGTGTGTGTGTGTGTGTGTGTGTGTGTGTGTGTGTGTGTTAAGTTGTAAATTCCTGCGTTTAGCCAGTGTGTGTAAAGTGCCCAGAGGTTAAGTGAGCAAAGGTGAGATGTCCTTAGGGTCACTGGTGAAAGTTGTATGGTGGCTTAACACTGAGCACCTGGGCTTAGCCCTGACTGATAAGGACCACACCTTGTGTGTATGTGCATGTGTGTCTCAATAAAAAAGTTATTACATGATATAAATACATTAATATTACTTGTGACAAATGTTTAAAGTCTTGTACATTCATATTGTGTGGATGTAAATGAGAAAATGCTGTTTAATTATACGTGGAGCGCATCACATCAACAGCTGTCAACTGAGTTTTGCAATTCAACTAGCTGTTAAAAAGTCAATTTCTCTCAAGATACTAATAGTAATAAGCAACCACACCACTGTGCTTCCATGTAGGCTAATGGCCTATTCACACCAAGTGTCAAAAGAAAGTACAAAAAAAAAATCACTGTAACAAGGACTATTCACACAAATATTCGTAGGTTTAAATGGCAACCAATTTCAGTCCTGTACAACAGCTAGCACTCACCAAATTTACTCCAGTACAACATGCAGCATGACACACAACTTTTAGCTCAGGGGTGTGAACATTTTAACAGAATTTTTTAATTAAATACTGTATGTTTAGCCTTGTGAGTTAATTTAGCTAATTTGGAAGCTAGCTGTTTGATTTTGCTTTGTGTAATTCTGCCTATTTTGATCCTGTTATTAAGAGTTTTTAATTAATGTATGAAATTAAACTTGTGAGAAGTCATTTGCCAGTTTTGCCAATATCTTTGGTAAATATGTAAGAAGTCATAAAGTGCTGGGGAAAGCTGTTTAATTTGGGCAATATTTTAGGGTTGCAATGAGTTCAGTTCAAAATGAAATGTTGGCCCATAATGATAGGATAGCATCTTGCAGTTGATGGAGATTTGTGGAATGCACATCCAGGGCACGAAGTTCCAGGGCAGGAATCTCCTTAGATGCTCTATTGGGTTGAGATTTGGTGACTGTGGGGGCCATTTTAGTACAGTGAACTCATTGTCATGTTCAAGAAACCAAATGAGTCGAGCTTTGTGACATGGTGCATTATCCTGCTGGAAGTAGCCCTCAGAGGATGGGTACATGGTGGTCATAAAGGGATGGACATGGTCAGAAACAATGCTCAGGTAGGCCGTGGCATTTAAACGATGCCCAAATGGCACTAAGGAGCCTAAAGTGTGCCAAGAAAACATCCCCCACACCATTACACCACCACCACCAGCCTGCACAGTGGTAACAAGGCATGATGGATCCATGTTCTCATTCTGTTTACGCCAAATTCTGACTCTACCATCTGAATGTCTCAACAGAAATCGAGACTCATCAGACCAGGCAACATTTCTCCAGTCTTCAACTGTCCAATTTTGGTGAGCTCGTGCAAATTGTAGCCTCTTTTTCCTATTTGTAGTGGAGATGAGTGGTACCCGGTGGAGTCTTCTGCTGTTGTAGCCCATCCGCCTCAAGGTTGTGCGTGTTGTGGCTTCACAAATGCTTTGCTGCATACCTCGGTTGTAACGAGTGGTTATTTCAGTCAAAGTTGCTCTTCTATCAGCTTGAATCAGTCGGCCCATTCTCCTCTGTCCTCTAGCATCAACAAGGCATTTTCGCCCACAGGACTGCCGCATACTGGATGTTTTTCCCTTTTCACAGCATTCTTTGTAAACCCTAGAAATGGTTGTGCGTGAAAATCCCAGTAACTGAGCAGATTGTGAAATAACTCAGACCGGCCCGTCTGGCACCAACAACCATGCCACGCTCAAAATTGCTTAAATCACCTTTCTTTCCCATTCTGACATTCAGTTTGGAGTTCAGGAGATTGTCTTGACCAGGACCACACCCCTAAATGCATTGAAGCAAATGCCATGTGATTGGTTGATTAGATAATTGCATTAATGAGAAATTGAACAGGTGTTCCTAATAATCCTTTAGGTTCGTGTATGTATATATTCGGGCTGTCAATGTTAACGCGTTAACGCATCAGATTAATTTAAAGTCCTTAACTCATTAAAATAATGTAACGCAATTAACGCAAATAAATTACAGAGAACGTGAAGCTGCTTCATTCATGTCATTTTCGTCACGCAGTTCAATGATGTTAGAAGTCGAGAGTTTATCACAATCACACTGTGCATCTACAGCACCTGTAACCCTGATAGGAGCTAATTTCCATTCTAACTCTTTAACCCGATTCTGCTTCTTTGTTTGTGATTAGGCCATTTTAAGCCGTTAAACTCTGGGAAAGTGTTCAGTGATCCAGTAATCGAAATCATTCAAACAAACAGTCCAAAACAGTGCTAATGTAAAGAAGGCCAGGCTGATTACATCACACATGAGAGAGAATAAAGACTCGCATTGCGTTTTTAGTGAATTGTTCGTTCCAGTGTGTGCTTTGCTTTAAAACACGTTTTAAACAAGCTTTGTCGTATTCTGCTATTGTTTCTGAAGAGCTAAATTTTGGTGACGTCGTATAGTAATTGGGTGAGTGTCTGACTCACAAACAACAAACCGTGTATGTGCGCGCTCTCAATCACTGATCGCACGCTGCATTCCTGTACAGAAACATGTTTTTTTATGTAATGTTTTTTTAAAAAGGGTGCTTAGATGTGAATAAATGTATTATATAATATAATTATATGGACTCCTTATATTTGGTTATTTGGTGTCCTTTTGGAGTCTCCAATGATCCTTGAAGCTTGCAGAAAATACAGCTTTGTGAGAATCACCCTTCAATCTGATTGTTTACTTTGGATATAGCAAACTATGACAAAATTAATGTGTTTAAAAGATAAATGGCGTATGCTTAATTTCACAGTAAGTGTGCGATTAAGCGTGATTAAATTTTTTAATCTATTGACAGCCCTCATATATATATATATATGTATGACGTGAATAACACTGATTATCTCTTCATCACAGCACCTGTTAGTGGGTGGGATATATTAGGCAGCAAGTGAACATTTTGTCCTCAAAGTTGATGTGTTAGAAGCAGGAAAAATGGGCAAGTGTAAGGATTTGAGTGAGTTTGACAAGGGCCAAATTGTGATGGCTAGATGACTGGGTCAGAGCATCTCCAAAACTGCAGCTTTTGTGGGGTGTTCCTGGTCTGCAGTGGTCAGTATCTATAAAAAATGGTCCAAGGAAGGAACAGTGGTGTACAGGTGACAGGGTCATGGGCGGCCAAGGCTCATTGATGCACGTGGGGAGTGAAGGCTGGCCCGTGTGGTTCGATCAAGCAGACGAGCAACTATAGCTCAGATTGCTCAAGAAGTTAATGCTGGTTCTGATTGAAAGCTGTCAGAATATGCTGACCACTGTCTACTTCCGAATGCACCAACAGTGGGCACATGAGCATCAGAACTGAACCAAGGAGCAATGGAAGAAGGTGGCCTGGTCTGATGAATCACATTTTCTTTTACATCACATGGATGGCCGGGTGCGTGTGCATTGCTTCACTGGGGAACACATGGCACCAGGATGCACTATGGGAAGAAGGCAAGCCAGCAGAGGCAGTGTGATGCTTTGGGCAATGTTCTGCTGGGAAACATTGGGTCCTGCCATCCATGTGAATGTTACTTTGACACGTACCACCTACCTAAGCATTGTTGCATATATATAATGCAACAAAGCAAACCAAATAAGTGAAACAAGCAAAAACTTACTGAGTGCACATAACAAGCTGTTCACAACGCTTTAACAATTGTAAGTTCATTTGGCTTCTCAGAGGAGCTTATCGTCTCATCACATTCTCATAAAAATGCCTCACGAATAAGGCTTACTTTTTACATTTCTTGGAACACTTGAGAGGCTCACTCTTGATTTTTTTCTTATAGCTTTTAAATCAAAGCAAAATGAGTCGTTTACTAAGTCATGTCTCACAGCCCCCTGCTCAGGGCCCTGCACAAGTACGGTGAGGCATTATATCATCATAAAACAGCATCATTATGGCCACCTAAAGAGAGTAGAAGAGCAGGAGGAGAGACATTGTTTTGAAAGAGGGGATATTACCAAATATTTCCTGAAGACCACCCATAGCCTGAAAAGCTGATCCTCTTCTTAGTCTCTGGGGCTCTAAAACTGCCCATTTATGATCAGGCACGGTGGGAGGCAGGCATGTACTGTGACACTTGATTATGTGTCTGTCAGCTCTGTTACTGGCTTCCTGGGTGTGTGTGTGTGTGTCTCTGTGTGTGTCTGTAACAGTAGCTTAAGGGATGATGTAAGCGGGTTTCCTAATTGCAGGGTGAAACAAGGGTGTGTCAGATCTCGCTGCCTCAGGGAGTGCTAGATTTGTGTGTGTGTGTCCTCAGGTAACAGAACAATATAAAGACTCTTTGGTATGCCTTTCTGGAGGTGTTTGCTTGGATACCAGATAAATGTTGGCTTTTTTTCTCGCTTCCACATCCTTTCACTCCTTAAATAACTACTACAGAGCTGCCGCTACACCTGACGAAAATGAGACGCTTGAATTTAACAAGTCAAATGAGAACAAGGGAGATTTATATTGACCTTTTTTCCTTTGGGCTCTGAGGATACAGGGTTGTAATTAGAGTTTTTGGAAAATGTGCCTTTTTTACTCAAGCTGCATTAAAGGCTTAGCTTTAGGGAAAAGTGATATATCTGGCAATGACTCACTTTTCACTTTTCTATCGACAGTATGTGGTCTTCCTTGGCTTTCACAGATAGGTTAAAGTTTTCTAATTAAAACAGCATATTCTGTTGGCACATTCAGTTGGAATGAAATAAATGCATTTAATCGATTTATAAAAAGTAAAAAAAAATGCTATTTTCACTATTTTAGTTTATTATAATTAGATTTGAGTCATTATGTTTAGCTTTATATAAAAACAGCAGTCTATGATATGTCCTCATTTAGAGATCTAAGTGTGTGTGTTCATGTTTTTCAATCCCGGTGGGGACTTCAACCTGAATGCACACTGACTGATGGGGACACGTGTCACCGTGGGGACCTAAATGGAGGTATATGAGCAAATAAATGTATAAATCATAAAATGTAAAAATGTGAAAATGTAAAAATGCAGAAAGTTTTAGGTTAGTGTAAGGGGATAGAATATACAGTTTGTACAGTATACAACCATTATGTCTTATGTCTTCAACGAGCCCAAAAGGACCCACATCACACCTCTCTTCATCTCCCTGCACTGGCTACCACTTGCTGCTCGCATCAAGTTTAAGGCGCTGACACTTGCCTACAGAGCCACCACACGCTCAGCTCCTGCATACTTTGACTCCATTCTACAAATCCACACCCCCACCAGAAGCCTTCGCTCAGCTAAGGAACGACGGCTTGTGGTACCATCACAGAGAGGCAAAAAATCCCTTTCCAGAACATTTTCATTCAACGTTCCCAGCTGGTGGAACGATCTTCCCAATGCCATCCGAAACACAGAATTATTGACATCATTCAAAAGTCAACTAAAAACTCAGCTCTTCCGTGACTACTTAACCTAAACCTTTATAAAAATAAAAAATAAAAAAATAAAAACTTTCCTTTCCTCTGTCTCCTCCTTTTTCCCTCCCTACTCTAGCCTGAGCAATGTACACGGTCTCAGTATTTCAAGCACTTGTTGCGCTTACTCGACTCTTCATGACCAATCGCTTCGTGTACCCGCAAGTTTAAGTCGCTTTGGATAAAAGGGTCTGCTAAATGCATAAATGTAAAATGTAAATGTAATGGAGAGTCCCCACAAAGATAGCGATCCAGACATGAGTTTGTGTGCGTGTGTGTGTGTGTGTGTGTGTGTGTGTGTGTGTGTGTGTGTGTGTGTGTGTGTGTGTGTGTGTGTGTGTGTGTGTGTGTGTGTGTGTGTGTGTGTGTGTGTGTGTGTGTGTGTGTGTGTGTGTGTAATTGCAGGAATGTGCATTTGAAAGGAGGAGAGGAGGAGAGAGGTGGAGGGAGAATGACACCTCTCTACCTGTTGAAACAAAACACAAATGTAATAAGGGCTCTCCTGACTTTTGTCTTGTGTGTGTGTGTGTGTGTGTGTGTGTGTGTGTGTGTGTGTGTGTGTGTGTGTGTGTGTGTGTGTGTGTGTGTGTGGAGGGGTTAACAGGAAAGGTTCAAAAGTTCACTTATAATAGGTTACTGCATGTTTTTATGAGTCATTGCATTGTTATGCCTCTGTGGTGTTTGCACACAAACATACATCCACACACACATTCCCATGTAATAAACACAATTTCTAATGACCCAAACAGCTTCATATGACTGAAGAGTAAATTATGTTTCATTGGTATAATATTACAAAAAAATGATGTCTGATGTTCATTTTATGTTTTTTTGTTGTTGTTTTTTTCATCTCTTCATGGAGGTTGAGGGGGTGAGGGGCAGGGAAAGGGACGATGAGTTTGATGGGGCGGCAGCGGTAAACGAGTGTGACTGCAGTGAGAGTGACGTGCTAAGCAGAGGAGTGGAGACGCTTGTCTTTTCAGAATGAAGGGAATCACCATGGCAGCAATTAAAAGCCTGAGGCTCCCCGCGCTGGGTCAGTGTGCACAGGGAGATGAAAGTGTGTTTGTGCATGCATGTATGTGTGTGTCAGAGAGTAAGTGAACTCCCCAAAAGCCGTTACTCAGCAGGGGGGAGAGAAATGAACTAATGACCTTTTTCGAGGGGCAAATCTTTGAGAGAAGGACAGGTGTCAGCCGTAAAGACTTGATGGACTGATTAAACTGAACTGTAATAGTTGAGAATACTTGCTTTTGGTTTGTGCATCAGTTGTTACTGTATGAAATGAATGATTAAAGATGACATAGACAGCATTCACATTTAAAAATTATGTAATTATTTACTCGCCCTCATGTCTCTTATTGAACCGTTAATAGTAACCAGGGGCTGTCAAGCTCAGAAAAGGGGAGAAAAAAACCCACCAAAAACCTTAAGAACTGTAGTAAGAAACTATTTTATTGGTCAATATTATTTTCAATATTTTATTTACTTTTCAATACAATGCCTTTCCTTTTCAATACTATATTCTCTCTCTCTCTCTCTCTCTCTCTCTCTCTCTCTCTCTCTCTCTCTCTCTCTCTCTCTCTCTCTCTCTCTCTCTCTCTCTCTCTCTCTCTCTCTCTCTCTCTCTCTCTCTCTCTCTCTCTCTCTCTCTCTCTCTCTCTCTCTCTCTCTCTCTCTCTCTCTCTCTCTCTCTCTCTCTCTCTCTCTCTCTCTCTCTAATAGGCCAATATAGTCTTTTAAGTTTTATACACACTCACACACCCTCACTTGCACAAGGCACAGTCACCCGCAGCTGTACCTCTATTGGTTTTTCCAGTGAGGTGGAAATTGCTACGATGGTCTTGACATGGTTGTTGAACATGCATTTATGGAATGTGTCTTTATGCAAGTCTACAATGCTCTATCAGGCTTAGAAATCAGTAGTTTAGATAAGCCTGTCTGTGTGAGAGAGAAAGCGCGAGAGAGTTAAAGGGATAATTCACCCAAAAAATGTATTTTTTTACCCTCAGGTTGTTCTAAACCTATATGAATTTTGAAGGAGAAATTTTGAAGAATGCACTTGAAATTATAAATGTAAATCGAACTGGTTTTCAAACATCAAACAAAAGGAGAAAGTACCATAAAAGTATCAATTGTCTGAAAAGTGACATATTGACCCAGTTGTCTACTATATTCCAAATCTTCCAAAGCCATATGATATATTTTTTCGTGTGAAGAACAAATCAAATTCATTCACTGAAATTTCCTCAGAGATATCATATGGCTTAGAAGATTTGGATAGTAGCCAACAAATTGACCATTTTAGGATACTTTTATGCTGTTTGTGCATCCTTTTTTAAGCTTGAAAACTCCCCATTCATTATAATCGGAAAAGAGCAACCAGTACATTTTTAAAAATGACACCTTTCGTTGACCACAGAAGAAAGAAAGTCATGCGTGTTTGGAACAACATGAGGGTTGTTCGGCTAAGAATGTCTTCTGGCTCAGTAACTTTCTTATCAAGGTCACATTGACAGTTTATGCCACCTGTTCTGACCCAAACAAGCTTGACTTCCTGTGCTACTTAAATATATGTGTGTATAGAGTGTGTCTGAGTGCATGTGTATGTCATGACTTCAGCACCTCAATCGCTCACCTCTTCCTGTCTGTCAGTGTGTGTAGTGCTGAACTGACAGATGTGGACTAATTGGCCTGGATCATTTCAATGGATGTGGATTTGGTGTTTCTCTGTCTCTCTCGTTCTTTCTCACTCACTCTCTTTTCCTCTGCTTTCCTTTCCTCTACTGTATGTTTTCCTTTGGGATAGAAATGTTTTCACTTGGGAATGTGGGTCTAGCAGGTGTTAATTTTATTTTTCCCTTTGTCTCGCTCACTCTGAATCTCTCTCCCAGGAATTCCTCCCATGTTAGGTCACTGTAATCTCACTTCTCCAGTTCACTATTATGATGAAGACATGCAACATAATACCACCATTCGGAAGTGTGTTTGTAGGAAAGAAAAGAAGGAACAGCAAGAGAAAGAGAAAAAGAGATTTGCCGGAGAGACAAAATGTACTTTTAAACCTAAGTTCTTGAAAATAATTTTTCAGATAATCCCCCCTCTCCCGCCACTAAGCCCACTCTCCAGAAAACGTACTTCATTTCCATTGATGATTTCTCTCACGTACGTTACGCTCTGTTTGCCAGCTCCTTCCTAAGAGCCTCAAAGCGTCGGCCATTGCAGTGCCCTTTACAAAACAGATTTCCTCCTCATCACCTTTTTCTCTGTGAGGTCTCTTCCTCTTCTGATGTGTTTCTCATTCTGACTAGAAATCTTTTAGGTTGTGAATGAGTTTGGCCTAGTTATAAGACCCCAGAAGCATGCGGTTCGGACCGCTGAACTTTTCTAATCAACACTTTCCATGCACACCGAGCGTTTATGTGACAATACAAGGGAATTTTTTCAGAAGGCATTGAGTGCAAATGTGAAAAAGGAAATAACAATTTGTCAAAAAACTCAAAGCTAAGGGAAATTTCAAGCATGTTTTGTAGAAGATGATTTGACATCAGTTTAACATTTTTAAAGTTAAAATGAGTAAGATCAACTTGATTTGAACTTGAGTCGGTGCAAAACAGTGTTTCTCTTCGAGGTTTACTGGATGTGTGTGTCTGTGTAAATCCCCCGGCCTCTAAAAATAATGCAGGAACTGTCGGGAATGTGACACACAGATATAACGACTGCAAGAGCTTAACATGGATCAACACCACACAGACAAACACACACACTTACACACCCTATAAAAACACTCTCTCTCAATAAACCTAAACCTGTCGACAACTGCTGTGGTAGTTAGACACACTCACAAAAGTCTAAAGACGAGCCCAAATGCACACACATTGTACACTTCATTGAAGTTCAACTGTACATAAAAGTATCAAACACAATTGTCCACTCATAAGTGCATCTACACAGTGTGGTGTTACAGAGTACATGTGTGTGTATTTGTGTTAGTAACTGTGTGTGTGTTGTTTCACTCTGGGTGGTAATGTCTGTCTGCTCATGTGGGCCAGTTAATTTTAGACGTCTCTTGCTGCTCAGAAGTCTCTCTTGTGTCGCGCCGGTGTCTGTGTTGGAATTTGTCACTGTAAGTGTCAGATGAATGCATGAGGCGTCAGTGATTTAAAACTAAATGCTAATAAGATCACACCTAATGTGCTAAACATTGGAGATGCACTTCTCATACAGTAGATCAGTTCTTAAAGGGTTAGTTCACACAAATACGAAAATTGTCATTTACTCAACCTCGTGTTGTTCCAAAGACATACGACTTTTATATATTTAATGAAACCTGAAATATTTCTGTCCCTTAGTTGAAAGTCCATTCTATCAAAAAAATTGCCATTTCACATTTTCAACATTCATTTAAAAAGACATTTACAAGAACCAACAAGGTTTTTTTTCCTGTGCATTAAGAGCAGTTGAGCTTGTTTACCATATGTGACCTGTGGTGCCAAAAGGAGTTGGAATGCGCATGGGCTAATTTCGAACTACTGGCAAAACAAGTGAAAAATTTGAAAAAAAAAGTTGATTTGAAGGTTTTCTCTAAAACTAGTTAATTTAGCCCTTGTCTAGCTGTCCCAATGCTCCAAATAGCAATTATCTAAAATAATTTAACTTATATAAAATTATCTTTTTTGTATGCTGACTGACAGATCCAACGTATGCACACAGACAGCGCACAATCCAGATATACACTTATACACAGAATTATAGTATTTCAAAATATCTGTCTTGGTGAGTATTCACTCAAACATTATCTGTTGTGTCTTAAGTGAACATTTGGTTAACCTGTTGGCGAAAAACATCTGATGTGTTACAGTATTTTAGATCCATGCGGTGGAGTAAGCAGAGGCAGACAGTAGTGGAGTATTTTTACTCTGCTTAAGTACATTTTTTAAGTGTCTATACTTTATCAGAGTGTTTTTCTTTGGACATCTTTTACTTCACAACATTGCAAAGCATAATGTCATACTTTTACTGCAACACGTTCCATATTGAATATCATTTAATACTTAATTACATAAAAGATTGAGTATTGTATACTTTTACTCAAGTAAAAGTAATAAAAATTTTACTTCAGTACAAGTAAGAAAGTACAATATTGTTTTTTATTTAAAGGTCCCGTTCTTCGTGTTTTTTTGAAGCTTTGATTGTGTTTACAGTGTGCAATATAACATGTGTTCATGTTTCGCGTGTAAAAAAACACAGTATTTTTCACACAATTCACTTATCTGTATACCGCTGTTTTCCCTCTCCTAAAAACGGCTGATGACTTCCTTTATTCTATGAAGTCCCTCCTTCAGAAATACGTAACGAGTTCTGATTGTGCCAGCGGTTCCCGTGTTGTGATTTGACATCAGCTTAGCGCACATGGCCCGGTTCCTGTGTTGTGATTCGACAGCAGCTTAGCGCACGTAACATGCATGGAAAGGTCACGCCTCTTAACGGGAGATATATGCACTTAATGATCTCTACAGCGTCCCTGGGAAAGCCAAACAAAGGTGATTTGACTCCGGGATGAAAATAACAGTGTCTCAACGACATGGCGACAAACACACTCAAACGCACCACTTCCTTTTCTCCAGGCGACCGTCCTCTTCTCCACGTGGGACAGCAACAAGACCTTCGCGTATTCTTGTGGGCGGAGGTTAGTCTGTTCTACTGACTGACGTAATTAATGAAGGAAGTACCAGGATGTAGTCAAAACCGGCCGTTCGCTGTAGGCTTTGAAAGGGATCTTCTGTTAAATAAAATATCTCGCTTGGCATTGAACTTTGAGCTTTATAATTTTACAAGTATTATTTATGCTCTAACAGCAACATTACACACTAACTAAAGTTTGAACAGTGGGATCACGAAGAACGGGACCTTTTATTAACCCCTTTAGTGTCAAGTGATCTGCCCCAGATTACTGTTGTTCAATATTCACTGCACATTAAAACATCTCACACTTTCTTCATCTGGACAAATTTTGTATCATTACATAAAAATAAAGACTCCATCTTCGGTGTCAGGAGTGCAAAATAATCAATCTGTAATGTAGGATATTTTTAATAGAATATCACACGCAAATTAATTCTCTCTCGTCTGCTGCAATTCAGTTGTGTCCACACAGCTGCAATGAACAGCGTTTGCTATGGCTCTTAGATCAGAAGTGTGCATATTTGAAGAAATATTGATTTATTATCACGTTTGCAAAATATTTCGTCATATAGAATACCATTTCTATTAATTTCCCACTGAATTATCTGATCTGATAAGCTGAAACAGTATACACTGCGAGCTCTGTGTCTCCTCTTCCTGATTTGTGTCAGATATGATTCATTACACGCTCATTTGTCCACTGGAGCTGTCAATCATCTTACATGGCTCAATACTGCCCTCCTGCATGACACTGTCCTCTGCACACTTCCTCGTCCTGTGCTCTGTCGAGAATGAACCAATTCTACATTTATAAATAATTAATAAACACATGATAACTATGGCATAAGGTTTTTGTGTGATTTGCATGTGCTTTCAGCTATTATTATATCAATAATGGATGTTTACATAATAAATGCTAAGCAAGTGTAGCAATGAGTTCCATATAAAATGTCAAATATAGCACGTTTTAACATCATATGAATGAAATCCCCATTAGATCATGAGAGGAAGCTAATACAAACACTCGATGGTGCTCTAAAGTGAAGTTTTGAGTGAAAGTGCAATTTTAATCTTTTAAATTGTGTTATGTAGCTTAATGCTAACTGTAGCTCTAATGCACCTGTTGCACCTGAAGCTATATCTATTTCACGATCTATTTTGTTACAAGAAGTTACATAAGGTCTCAAGAATATGCTTTTTAGTTTGTTTGTTTTCTAGAAAGACTTCAGATAATATGTGGATTACTGTATGTGGTTTTAATGGGCAAGCTTTCATGTCAGAAAAAAGGCTAATGGCTGATTACAAACAAAGGAATAACAATAAAATAATGCCGCATACCGACAAAGGTATAAAATGTTGTTCGCTTGAGAACAGAGCATTAATTGAGCGGTTCTCCTCGCCAGACATTAGACAAAAGACTGCAAATTTGTGTTTACAGGGCAATAACATATTGCATTAGCATCTTTATCAGTATTCTGTAAAAACTCCCGACAAGGTCTTACAAACTGCTTAGTAGAATTAATAGTTTTAGAGATATCATCCTCAGATTGAAATTGAGCATGACAACACTTGTGGTTTTACTTTAGTTGTGGTTAGAAGTTGTTGTGCTACATTCACATAATATTTTCTACATTTAAAAATATGTTCTTAATATGTTTTATTTTTGTTTGAGCCTATATATCTCCATATTAATAACAGTCTGAGTAATTCTGAATCTTCAGCTGTAAACTCTCAAGTGCTTTCTAAATATATCTTGGTTATGTGTATTATTACATATTCAGAATGACTTATGAGCAGCAGCCTTTTTATTTTGGGTGTGTCAAAATGCCTCACTTGCCAAAATTGTGTCTGGTAAGCAGTGTTGGGGAAAGTTACTTTGAAAAGTAATACATTACAATATTGCGTTACTCCCTTAAAAAGTAACTAATTGAGTTACTTAGTTACTTTTTAAGAAAAGTAATGCGTTACGTTACTTTTGCGTTACTTTTGCGTTACTTTTTCTCACCTGGGCTGGGCTTGCTTTTTTAGTTTTGTTTTTTAATAGCAAAAAAAGTCCTTTTTTGTGCAAATGTAAAGACCTCTTCATACCAAAATTGAAATAATATACCTCAGGCTGAGGTATAAATGTGCTGCCATTCTGGATAATGGAAGAATAGGACGCAGGAGAAAAACGTTTTACCAATAAAAACAAAAAATCTAGTAATTTTTGCTCATGGCTTAACTGAATCATCAAAGGTCAGCAGCACGACATTGGTCAATAAAGGTAGATTAAATGCATAAAAATATTTGTTCTATTTAACATTTATATATTTGAGGTTCGAGTACTCTGATTTTGCATTTGACTGATTTTATTCATTTTGAGGAGTACAGAATCTTTATTGTGCAAGTGAGATGAGTAAATGCTCACATTTAGTCTAGAACTACAATAACCCTCATGTTTACACACAACGCCTTTCCACTTATTTTTCCCAACATGAGGACAGGAGAGCTGTCAGTCAAATAAATGTGAAAAAGTAACTTGCGTTACTTTTTTGAAAAAGTAACTCAGATATTTTGTTGTAAATTTGAAAAGTAATGCGTTACTTTACTAGTTACTTGAAAAAGTAATATTATTACGTAACTCAAGTTACTTGTAATGCGTTACCCCCAACACTGCTGGTAAGGGGTTAAGTATTAAAAGTAAAAAAAACTTTTATTTATGAAATGTAGAGCTGTAAAAAGTATGACATTATATATTGTGCTTTGGAATGTAGTGAAGTAAACATTTTCCAAAAAAAACAAAAACAAAACACTGATAAAGTATATACTTGAAAAATGTACTTGAGTAGAAAGTAAAAATACTTCACTAGGCAAGGCAAGGCAAGTTTATTTGTATAGCACATTTCATACACAGTGGCAATTCAAAGTGCTTTACACAGAAATTAAATTAAAATATTCGCAGTATAACAGTTATAATATGAATTAAAAGAAATAAAAAATAAAGAAATTAAAATTAAAATTAAAAACAGGGTTAAATTGAAACATAATTAAAGTGCACTCAAAATAAAAACCGGGTTAAATTGAAACATAATTGAAGTGCAGGCAGTTCGGACAGAGCACAGAGCTCATTCAGTAAAAGCATAAGATAAGGTGCAATCAGTCGGATGTACAGTAGCACAATGCTCATTCAGTAAATGCACAGCTGAACAGATGTGTTTTGAGTCTGGATTTGAAAGTGGCTACTGTTGGAGCACATCTGATCTGTTCAGGAAGCTGGTTCCAGCTACGGCTGGCATAATAGCTAAAAGCAGACTCTCCTTGCTTTGAGTGAACCCTTGGTATTTCTAATTGACTTGATCCTGATGATCTGAGTGATCTGTTAGGTTTGTATTTAATCAGCATATCTGCAATGTATTGAGGTCCTAGGTCATTGAGTGACTTATATACAAGTAATAGTACTTTAAAATCGATCCTAAATGTAACTGGAAGCCAGTGTAAAGACCTGAGGACTGGTGTGATATGGTCATATTTTCTGGTTCTGCTCAGGATCCTGGCAGCAGCGTTCTGTATGAGCTGCAGCCGTCTAATGGTCTTTTTTGGAAGGCCGGTGAGAAGACCATTACAATAGTCCACCCTACTGGTGATAAAAGCATGAACGAGTTTCTCTAAGTCTTGCCTGGAAACAAAGCATCTAATTCTTGCAATATTTTTGAGATGATAGTAGGCTGATTTAGTTATTGATATATTTAGGCTGATATATTTACTACTGTCCGCCTCTGGCAGTAGGTCTTAAAATATAGGCTGTCTGTTTCATTAATGTTAATGTTAAGTTGAATATATTTTTTTTTCTATAGATACTTGGTGTTGACTTAGTTTGTGTCAAATTTGGTGTTATTACCAGGGATTTTAAGGTATTATTGCTAGATGATTTTGTTTTAGAGCCTTCAGAAAACAACATTTTCTCAAAAGTGGCTTTGCTGACTCTATCAATTTCAAACAGGTGTAGCTCAGTCATTTTTTCGTGATTACAACAAATCATACATCATTTTGAAATAGAGAATGAAAATAACAATAACTGCTTTTTTGAAAATTAGCTCATTGCGACTCATTTTGCCAGCACAGGTCACATATTTAGAACAGACTTTCAACAGAGGTACAGAAATTAATTGGTCTTAAAGTGTTATGTGTTTGTTTTCTAAATTAATTTTAATGCTTTCGATGACCAATTAAACACTGTGGGTGGTGGCACCTCAAAAAACATGTCCCATATTTTTTATGTTGTCTTTGTAGTATTTTCTTGTTACACAAAATGTGCTTGTTGGAATCTGTCTAATTTGACAACTTCAATTAAGTGAAAGATGAATTTGTGGCCCGGAAATTGTGACCATTTGATGTGTTTTTGTGTCTGTGTGTGTGTGTGTGTAGGCTACTTAACCATTTATTTTGGGGGCAAATTTGTACCCATAAGTGAGCTGAATCTAACAAAACTTCCTTTTTGGGACACCCTCATTTGTATAAAAAAGTTTTCTTGGGGTGTGGTTATAGTATTTATAACTAGCAGTGCATAAGCCTACATTCATCCTGATACATTTTAAAATGGCATTTTCATTTCAAAAAATCCTCCGTCCACAATAGCGTTTTCAAGCATTTTCCAAAAGTTTCTCATCCACACTGAAACATCGGAAAACGCTAAATTCACCTTACTGCACATGCGTAAAACCTAATAAAAAACTCACTGAAATGATACAGATGGAACAGACATAATACAGTTCCCACGCTATTCTTTCAACAGCATGTTATTTAGCTAAATATCTCACCATTCACTGATGCGTGCAGGTCGCAAAATCACCAACTGCTCTCATGTTTTGCCACAGGACAGCACTTGCGAATAATTTTCTGTCATCTTTGCAGGACTGTATTATGAAGAGTGTACAAAGCAACATAACTTAGCAACAGTGTGAAAGTGAATAGCACATAACAGGCACAAAAGCGGTATAAACATTGATGTCTATCAGCTCAATATGCATCACATGACTAAACATGCGTCATCGTTTTCAAATACCTCCGTTTTCACAGTCCACACTTCAAAGACTTTTTCAAATGTATCCACTTGGGAAAGCGTTTTCAAAAAGCTCCGTTTTCTCTGGACAAAAACGCTGTCTCAGTGCAAAAGATGCGTTTTCATATGAAAACAAGGACAAGGCCTAAAACACAATAGAAGTCTACGGAAAGTCCCCATTTAGATAGCTAAGTAAACGTGTCAGTTGGCAGACATGTAGGGGGAGTTATTGATGAGTCATTTATTTTACTGAATGTTGTGTCTAAAAGCATGCATGGATTTGATCTTTCTTTGATTTGGTGTAATAAAACTCTCCACCATGGTGTCTAGCTGCTCTGGAGATATGGGTGTGGTTAGGCAAATATTTGTGTTTGACAGACAGCGGTGACTGACTATTTATTGAAGTTTATGTCTGATGGACAGAACTGGAAAAAGAGCAACACGCCAACTATGAATAATTTTTGGGAGCAAGTGTACAGACTACAGTGGTATGCATTTGTGTAACGTGCATTATTGGCTTCTGGGATTGCAGATGGTGTCCTTCAGCGGTCAATATGTTTTTAGACACACTAAAGCTAGCACACTTTCACAGACACAGCCTTTATCTGTGTGACCCAAGCTCACAAACGCACACACTCACACCAGGTCTTTCTCTCTCGCTCTATAAATGCATGACTTAGGGCCATGTTTTAAGAGGGAGATGGAGAGAGTGGAGAAAAGTAAAAGAGCAGCTGAAGTGAGCATCAATTTGCCTTCCAGCTTTTGAAGGGTTTTTAAGATGCTCAGCTTTCAGTCCATATAAGACATAGAGGAATGACCTCTTAAACCACTAACAAACACAAAAACTTTGTATGTCTGCTCAACCCAACGGTGTTAATAGAATGCCAGCCTGGGTTAGACATTTAAACAACACAATATGAGAAGGTGTAGAACTTAAGGAAAATGTATCCAATAAAACTACATTGTCGTTTTAGATTCACTCAAATACGTGAGTGTAACTTAGTTTTAAAAATGTGTGGGGAAATTATGGCAATATAATGAGTTGTTGATATAGAGGGAAGCTTTTTCCTTAGAATGTGGATTCGAATCCCACATTAATAAAACAAAAATGCATGCAGCTATCAGTGGATGTGTATCTGGAGCATTTATATGCATTCTATTTTCAATACCGCTGGAATGAAGAGTAGACCTGCTGATAAAAGTTGCAAACATGTATAACATTAGTGAAATGGAAGGAGCAACAGATTTTTTTTCTTCCCTATTGAGACATATATCTGAGTGTAAAGGACTATAGAAAAATAAACAAAAATTGGCCGGAGACCGGAGATTGGTTATTTGAATGTGGGCGTTGCACTTAAAAATGAACACAAGCTTACAGTCGATTGTGGAGGAACAGGGCTAAAGCAGTCTAAGAGTCCGAAATATTTAACCAAAAGAGAAGTCTGAGTGTTGATTTGAATTAAACATTACGCGGTCAAAAATATAAAAAAGAAAATTAAACCTGCATGGATGAATCATTCACAATAAGATTAAAATATACGACATGCGTTTATAAAAATTGATTGGATAAATATTTTCATTTCATGTCAACGTTAAATCTTCAAATTCCAGTGCTGACATTGACACTCATATCACACTAACAAAATGAAAAATATTCTTGCAAGTTTTTGTTTTTTTTGCCCATTTTTAAGAAAAAAATCGTTGAATATGTTCACCACAATGCACAATTCAATTGTAGGTGCATAGGTGAAAATGAAAATGAAAATTTTAAACTTATACTACAGTGATATTACTAGCCAACACTACAGCTAAAAAAAAGACAAAAAAAATTCAAGAAAGATAATACAAAAATTAAATACATTATAGTTATTAGACAATGCTAGAAGAAAAATACAGTAAATATATAAAAATAATTTTTAATAAAAAAAGAGTAATTCCAAAACAATAGGTATGTGAATTAACGTGGAAACGTTTTAAAACAGACTTACACAGACAATAATTAATTACATAAGTTAGTATTTTCTATTTTTTCCCCCGATTTTATGTTGGGTGGGTATGCGCTCACTTGCCCACCCTTATTCTAGAAACTATGGACTGATGGACAAATATTGCTATATTCTCTCTCTCTCTCTCTCTCTCTCTCTCTCTCTCTCTCTCTCTCTCTCTCTCTCTCTCTCTCTCTCTCTCTCTCTCACACTCTCTTTCTGAGTGTGTAATCTATTAAGATAGTCAGACAGGGGTTGACAGATACACAAAGGCTTCTGCAGTTCTATTGTGGTGGCAGCCTCACCATACAGTACGATCATTGTGTATGGCCTGCGGGTGGACTGTGTGTGTGTCTGTGTGTGTGTGTGTGTGTGTGTGTGTGTGATCATCGGACTTACACACTGCTCTGTGATGAATTACTCAGAGTGAGCAGATTATGCCGGTATGACATTGATACATTGAGACATCCAGTGAGATTTTATTGCATTCAAAATGTGTGTGTGTCTGTGTGCTCGTGCACGCAAGCGGGTGGATGTATAAGGATTTTTGAGGGTGTAGAGCCACTTGTTATCACACGGGTGAATAATGACATCAAACTGCTCTCCAGACACACACATTCACACACAGTGTATTGTAAAACAGATGTTTGATAACTTTCAATGCCCATGCATACATTAAACAAACATATTTTTGTTTTAATGTTTCAGCAAAATAAAAATAAAAAGGTCTGGCTATCTGAACAGTATCATATGGAGAGAGAAAAAACTGTTTGCATTTATGTGTGTTTGCTTATATAGATGCATTATAGGCCAAATCCAAGTATGTGTGAATGTTTGTGTGTTTTGGTTGGAGGGTATATTGAATTCCTGTCTTTGTGCTTTCTTGCTGTCATGGAAACATGTTTTCTGGGAGTACGGTGGTCCATAGGAATCAAATGAGGCGTGAATAATTTATCTCTTAATGACTTCATTCACATCAATAGCATTGACTCTAATAAACCTCCTGCCATGACTGAAGTGTGTTTGTGTTTGTGTTTGTGTGTGTGTGTGTGTGTGTGTGTGTGTGTGTGTGTGTGTGTGTGTGTGTGTGTGTGTGTGTGTGTGTGTGTGTGTGTGTGTGTGTGTGTGTGTGTGTGTGTGTGTGTGTGTGTGTGTGTGTGTTCCTCCATGTGGCACTGCTGAAAGTAAACACGCTTACGTGTAGGTTTTCATGGTTTTTAATTTAACTGTTGTGAAGTCAGGGGATTTTCCATTGATGCAAGTTTGTGTGAATGTGTATTTTGT
This sequence comes from Romanogobio albipinnatus, assembly GCA_023566225.1. NCBI lineage: Eukaryota > Metazoa > Chordata > Actinopteri > Cypriniformes > Gobionidae > Romanogobio > Romanogobio albipinnatus. The sequence continues at coordinate 30,367,211 of CM042241.1, forward strand.
ACATATTTGTTTTCACTGGCACATTTGCATTCCTCTTTTGAAATTGTATGAATTATGTAGTGGAACATCATTCAAAGACAATCAAAAAGACACACTTGTGTAGTTCATGGTAATTTGATCCCACAGTCTACGGGTTTCTCTGTTGGGGTTTGTTATTACAATTTAAAATATCTGACATGCCTCTTTAGTGTTTGTCTGTACATGTTCAGATGTGTTTTACTATAAAAGTGGGATATGGACCATAGAAATACCAAGTTTGTATAGTTCCATTATGTTTTTTTTTTTTAAAGTATGGTATTTTTTTGGCATAAATACCATGCCACCTAATTATGGTAATAATTCAGAACCATTATATATAGCAAATTTGCATGTTAGTACATTGTAATACATTTACCAAAATGCATCTGAGTTGAGTTTGCTGCAAGATTTTGACTTTGATGCATGAATCTCATATTCAGTTATTTATCATATCATATTCATGTATTGTTTTTAGGAATATGTACTATTGAAACACCCTTTTTTTACATGGTAGTTGTTCTTTAAAGTATGGTATTTTTGGAATAATTACTTTGGTACATAGAATAGAATCATCAAATAAGCATGTTACATTGTAATTACATTGTAATATGTTTCTTAAATGTGCATTGGAGTCAAAAGACAGTTTGATGCTTACTGCAAGAGTTCTCTACATTTTATTTGTATGTTTGCTTTGGCCCTCACACTTACATACGTAACCTCCTGCCTGTGTGCATAAGCATCTGAAATTGCAATAAGAAAATCCCATGACAAGAATTTCAACCACAAAGCAGGCAGGAAAAATGAGCATCAGTTAGAGAAAGCGTTTTTCAAAAATATAAAACACTGCAAACTGTACTAAAGTCATTGAATACATTCAAATGAGGCAGTAAATCAGTGTCTTTACAATCCCCCGAAGTGTCTATATGCGGTTTAGGCATGAGGAATACTGCGCGGGACGGCAGAGCTATTCTGTGATGCTTTATGGCTTGGTCAGGCGTTAACAGAACCTTCCATTAGCCTTCAAACAAAATCTCCCTTCAACCATGATTATTTGTTCCTGATGAACTCGTATGAGTTTGGAATTATGGGAAAGGTCACACAGAGAGAGGGAGATGATAATGTTGACTGTGTTTCCTATGTAATGTAATCAGATATGTAAAGCTGACATCTTAACAGCTGCTCTGGGCTGAGTTTTATTGATTGGTTCATGGTGGTTTAGACCGAGGGAAACTTCTGGTAAGGCTGACTCGCAACCTGCTATTACAAATGCGAGGCGCACACGCACCCGTGCAAACACACACACAAACTGCGGTGATCGTTAAGCAGTAAATTATAGAAGGAAATCCTCGACGGCTGTATGTAATTCCCACTGGCAGATTGAGTGTGACTGGAAAACCACACCGTCTCCCTCCTCTCTTTCTATTCTCTATGAGATTTTCAATCTGTATTTTGTAATTGTAGATTACAGAGAAGCTGAAGTTGGTCTCATCTACTTACTCAACATGTGTGTTTGAGAAACTGAACCTTAAAGCTCCAAAAACAACAGCTCTGACAGACACATCCTTAAAGTGACCCGCTGAAGAAATGGGCTTAACTCTGTGTGCGTGTGTGTGTTTGAATGAGTGTGGAAAGGACTGATGGACTCAAGCAGCTGTGTGTGTAGCCATTGGTCGTGACTGAAGTTTGCGGGTGTGTGAAAGACAACATTGAGGCCTCGTCTGTATTTGAACAGGAATATTTCAGTTTGACTCACCCACACACACATATACTGTCTGCTGGAATCGACGGCAAATAGCTACGAGACTCAAAACATCTTGAAAAGATTTAGAGAGTGAGAGAGGGGGTAGCGAGGGGAAATAGAGTTACTATCTCCTGTCTTTCATCTTCAAGTGTTTCTTTGTCTCAATTGTTTCGATCTGTGTGTCTTAAAGAGAGAGAAAGAGCAACAGATAGACCGACAGAGGCAGAAAGAGAACGAGTCAGAGAGAATGGTACACAGGGAGACACAGACGGAGAGAAAACAAGTAGTTGTGGGAAAGTTGGTGGTTGTCTGTGTGCACCCACACTGGCACAATCAAATCCTGCTCTCTCACATAAACACACACACACACTAGCGTCTGACTGACTTTCTGACCCCTGAACTCAATGTAGTGCTGGATGCACAGTATTGTCATGATTATTCAACAACTTTAACACTAATGATTTTAAATCTGGTTTTTTTTTTTTTTGCCTTTAAGAGTGTTTAGTTAATGTATTGTGAGTGTGAGAGCATAAGACATAAATGCTTATAATAATAACTTATATCATTAGTAATAAAAACAACCAATGATTAAATATCATTCTTCTGCTTATGCCTTTAATTAAGAAGCATTGTTTCGATTATTATTTTACTTTTTGTGTTCTTTTTTAATGTTCTTGTTTGTAATAGCTGTTCAACCCATCCAATATTCAAATTTAATTTCTGCACAATTTAACTCACAAAATACACTACATGAATAAGCAACCCGTTCTCACTCCCAGGGCGTCGATAAACGACGCATGGTCAAGTGCCTTCCGCGTCGCAACGAAGACGCTAAAGGCACCCCTAGGCGTCACTATTTTGACGCGCTGAGTGCTCCATTCATTTCAGTTGTTTACCCAATGCGTCAGATCAAGACGCATTTTATTCTTTGCATTTGTAAAAGCATACATGATTTTATTCATATTTTATTCATATTTAAATGTTACTTTTATATTTTGGAGCAGCTAACCCAACTCCTACACTAAACCTAACCACTCCTAAACAACATAAAACACACAACAGGCAAATACAAGTACAGTCACAGGTATTTATTGCAAAAACTTACCAACAACAGTATAAAACTATTAACTCATGTTGCATTCCAAGTCTTCTGAAGTCACACGATGTCTTCATGTAAAGAACATAGTTGATCTTAATGTTTTAATCGCTGAGATGATGATCCCGCCGCGCCGTTAACGCACTCATTCATATCTCATTCAAATAATACACACGCCTCTTTAGCATGACGCATTCGGTCACAAGACACACGAGAACCAATGAAATTTTACAATCAAAGCTGACGTAATGACGCAATTAGTCACGAGACATACGAGAGGCAATGAAATGTCACTATGAAAACTGACGTAACGGGCGGCAACATTTGAATTTGAAATTGTTTGTGTTCGTGATCTTCTGCGGATGGAGACGCTGATCGCTTTTGGGGATTTCCTTCACACTAATCAATCGCTTGGCCTCGGAATATTTGTATTTTTTTTATAAATTGTGCATGCAGTCGACTCTGCCTGTTATAACTGCGTTTTATACCACACGAATGGGTAGGTTTAGGGTTGGAATGGGGTTGGGTTACATGTTAAAACGTGTCTAGATAGCGTAAATAAAATGATGATGGCTGATTAAATTGAGAATCACAGTCCAACATGTCATAATGGCAAAATCATAACCCAATATATGATCAGCATGACGATAACGTTCCCATGCCCAACGCGTCTGTGTCTGACGCCGAAGGTTTCTCATTGAAATGAATGGAGCACTCAGCGCGTCGATATAGTGACGCCTAGGGGTGCCTTTAGCGTCTTTATTGTGACGCGGAAAGCACTTGACCATGCTTCGTTTTTCGACGCTTTGGGAGTGAGAACGGGTTGCAATAAAGCAGTGTTTCCATTACATTTGTTAAAGAGCCTAAAATTGTCACATTCGGTAAAGGAAATGAAGTTGTTGCCACTGGGAAAGTGCCCGTGGAAAGTGCTCTTTTAATAAATGTAATAAATTACTTATACTTTATAGCATACAGACAAAACGCTGTGACAGTCAGCTGCAGATGATTTATGTTTGGGTACAAGTGTGTGAGAAAGTTCTGGGAAGTAAGAGTGGCCATTCATTTTGATGATGACTATTTGGTATTTCACAATGGCCAGAGCAACATGTTTTCTTCCGTTGGTGAATTGAAAGTGACTTTTTTGATGCTCATCTAGAAATTTCTTTGAAAAATGTATTTTAGTCTTCATTCCTAATAATAAAAAGTCTCAAGCAAGCATTTTTTAATCTAGTATCCAGCATTTTATATGCAACATCTAATTGATATCCCACTAATATTTCCCAGACCTAACAGTTTTGGGAAACTGATTCCATGACTTGATTATATAATCTGGGTTTGCTTTCCAAACTTTTGGTGTAATCTTTATTTATTTGAGTAGAAATTTGAGTGCCCACCTCACCGATATTTCAGTCTGCATTTGTGTGGGTGTGTGTGAGTTTAAGGGAGGGCAGTCTGTGCCCTCAGAGCCAGGCTTACAAGACGAGTGTTGAATGCCTCCAGTTCATAAACACCTCACTAATGAGCCTCTCAGGGGAAAGCAAATGATCAGCGCTCATTTCTTCGCAGATCCCTCTAACATCTGCTAATGTGTGTGTGCGCGTGACATTTTCATGGATGACAGGTGGTCTCCCCAACACCACTGGATGTAAAGAGAGAGAGAAAGTGTGAACCACACATTCACGCTCACAGAGTACTAATCCATTATCAGTGTTTTTAATCAATGTAGTAGCTCAGCTGTTAGTGTAGCCAAATCCCATGTAGTTAGAGGAACAAACTCACAAGTGACAAATTATATTAAAGTTGAGATGAAATGGAAGTAGCAACAACATCTTTTCTTTCTTATTGTGACGTGAGTGACATCAGTTGTTGATTGGACTTTGAGATGTGGATGTTGCACTCCAAAATGAATGTTAAAATGAATGCTTGCAGTCGATTGTGAAGTGGCTGAGTTTAAGCAGACGAAACGATTAGAGAATTCCAGCATAGGTCACTAAAGAAGATCTGGAAGATCCAGTTTTGACATTTTGATGAAACATTATGAGATAAAAAACCCATAAATAAATAAAAATGAAACATAGATGGATGTTCACAACAAGATCTATAACATGCATTTACAAAAAAGTGATTTTTTTTATTTTATTTTAACTTCAAATTTGTCTCAGTATTTACTCAAACTTCAATAAAAAAAGTATAATAAACATTTAAAAAGAGAACATTTTCAATATCTATTTACATGGATGTTGGATTTAGAACTCAAGGAATGCAAGGAAATTGCCAAACAGAAAGCCAAAATGGTCAAAAATCTGCCTATTAATCAATGCTGCTATGTGTGAACCTGGTAAGGAATGTAAAAAAATATATACACAGAATCTTTAAAGAAAGAAAAATAAAGACTTGAAAAATGGTGTACAAATGTAGAATTCATCAACTTGGGGTCTTTCTGGCCAGACGAGCATTGGCAATCGATTGAGAGACTCATATCTGGGACAGTTTCACCCTGGCTCAAACTAAAAATCTCGATGCATGATGCCTGCGTGAAATAAATGTTCCTGATGCTGTCCAAGCAAATCCAAACACTTCCAGCTCTGATGGTTGTGTGCTTATCGTGTCATTTGGTGGGAGTGCGTTGTTTCTTGTTCGTCGTACTGGCGGTAATGTAACGTTTGCTATCAAAGGCTCAAGGATGTGATAGCATCTCTGTCTGTCTGTTTCTCTCTCTCTATCTTTCCTCTCATTCCTGTCAGTTCACTCTTCCCTTTCTTTCCTTCCTTCTCTTCCTCTCTGTATTTGTAAAGCACTATGTGGCAAGGTAGATTCATTTTTGTAGAATTTCTAGGTTTATCACAAACTAGGATGCAAACAAAATTCATGATTTTTTAAAGTGTTGTTTTGCTCATCCACGGTGCAAAGAAAAAAAAAGCAAGTGCCCATGTAAAGCAGCAACAAAAGACCAAGCAGAGTGCTTTTGCCAAGCAATCGGTTACTTAAAGTCTCAGGGCCCAGGACAAAATGTTAATCGGTGGGCCCCCTCTTCCAATGAGAAGGCTATAGCATAGTGCACTTTAGTGGGCCCCCCTCGTCACAGGGCTCGGGACAACATTCTCGGTAGCCCATCCCCCAACAACGGCCCTGGTCGGCGTTGGACAGAACTTAATGGTTGTCCTACTATGGCTTGAGTCCACTTACTGGCCTTTCAACAAGTCAGTTAGGACTTCAGAACGAGTCACATCGCATTACTAAAATTCATCAGTAAAACATATACTTTTTATGTTTTATAATGTGTCCCCCCCCCCCCAACCACAAAGCTGGGTGAAAGTCACTGACACTTTAATTATTTTATTTTTATTTTTTAATTGATATTAAATTATCTTATTATTTAGTCATTGATATCTATAATATCTTTACAAGGTTAATGGACATAAGTAAACCTAAACAAAAACTCTTGGAGTAGTATATGTTTGTGTCTGTATATGGCATGTTGGCAAGATTGCACTGCCCCCTAGTGGATGAAGATGTAATCCATCACTGCGGATACATCCGGACAAATGTGTGCGTTTGAATGAATATTTTTGATATTATAAATACCTGTCCGTCTCCCTGGCATTTTTCATTTAAATCCTGCTGCTCTGTGATTGGGGCTGTCATGTGCCAGTCATGGAAATGACAGGCATCTAGATGAATAGAGCCTTCATCAGACAAACTGGCCTGACCTCGGCACACACACACAGACACAGAGTTGATCTCTTACGGTCAGTGTCTAGTTTTGGAGACTGAGTGTCTGTCTCCCATTATGATTGATGGCTGAGGAATTTGACTGACAGGTCTGGCTAGCTGAACTAGCTATTCACAGTCTGTCAGGGTCCCATGCTGTGTGTGTATGTGTGTGCTGGTGTACGTCTATAAATGAGAGGGTTGTCTTTGAGGGTCTGCTTTGCGTGAGGGAAGACACTTCATTAAAGTCACCCCCTACAGAAACGCACACACAGGAACCGCACGCATACATGGGTGCAAAGGTCAACCCTTGAGAACCCCTTGAACGTTGAATCATGTGACTGGGGCTTAAAATCTGATCATGTGACCACTTAAAAAAAATCAAGTGTTTCGGTTGCGGCTATTATGATAATGGATATTCATTGAAATGAATGGTCATAATTAGTGCAGGTGGCTCTTCGTAACTCATTATGTTCATTCTCACAGTATATGAAAACAGAGACAGAGAGATTATATTCGTTTAACTTCTCTTGTGTTTTATTGTGTTATATGAGGTATTTTTTTTGTCCCTCAGCAGGAGAAAAGAAAGAGTAAAAGTGACAGAAAATGAAGGACAGAGAGCAGGAATAAAGCAAGGATTAAGCTTCTGTTAGTTTTTGTTCATTTATTGAAAAGAGGAAGAGAGCGAGTGAAGCACTTCCTCTGAAGGTGTTCGGGGGTCATCATTCAACCTTCTTTCTCTCTCTTTTGTTCTCAGTTTCTTTCTGAGCTCTCGATTCCCTCCTGGGTGTCCCAATCTATGCTACCCCTGAAGTTGTATATGTGTGTGTGCGTGTATGTGCGTCTCCTCACTAGTTGTCAAGTCCACCTCCCACCATGTCTTTGTGTGTGTGTGTGTAGTGCTTTATTCCGATGTTAGTCGCCCTATTAAACTGGGAACAGGTTTTTTAATTGTTTGGTTTCAATGGTTTGATTGTCTGTGCCTGAATTTATCTCGCTGTCATCTGGGTGACAGCTGGAATGTTTGTGCTGTAATTCAGAAGTACGTTTGATCTCATAAATGCGCACGCAGACCGGTGTCGGTGTCCTGTACAGACGCAGATGAACCTGATTAAAGACAATTCCCATTCAGTTCACGTTCAGGTCATGTCAGGATGACATTTTTAAAGAGCACTGAAGACTTAACCAGGCTGTTTAAATGTCTGTTCTGATGCCTGAAGAAGCTGGGACTTCAGTTAGAATGTTTGTTTAGTCTCATCATAACACAGTTTGCATGAGAGTTTGCTGTGTGTGTGCATGTTTTTGTTGCATTTCTTCTTGCAGAAGTTAAATTTGAAAAAGGGAGTTTTCTCATTCTGTTTTTGTTTTCCTTCCTGCTTTCTTTTTCTTTTGTTGTTTTTCTCCTGCTGACAGTGCGTGCTTATGCCTATGAATGTGTGTCTTTTGTGTGTCATATCTGAATGGCTATTTGTAATGTGTAGGTTTCACCCTGGAGGATTTTTGCTAAAGTGATCAATTATATAATTTTATAAAAATCTAAAAATGTTCTGCTACTGCCTTCTCTTTGTCCTCTTTTCTGTCCTCATATTGACCATATTTATTTAAAGCTGCCGTTTGGGACCAATTTTAGTTACCATAAAACATTTGCTTTGCTGTATAATGAAATCGTTAGTCTTAGACATTTTGTAATTTTTTACTCAACCTCAAAGAAGAAAAAAAAAGAAACGAAAAAAAATCCTGGTGGAACTTTTCCATGCAGTTATGGGGATTGGAGCATCCTAACTTTTTTAAAAAAACAATATGAAAGTATCCTAAAAGTGACCAATACAACTTGGACGTTATATTCCAAGTCTTTGGAAACCATACGATACGAATAGTCATTATTCACTGGAGCTCGGCATTTTCAGGGGGCCCTAAATAATTCCTACACATATTTACATTTTGTTATGTATTAGCATGATATTCATTAAAATCCTAAAAAAACAGATGTACATATTAGCTTAGATAGGAAGGTCTTTGAATATTGTCTGGCACAGAGGGGTGTCTTGGAGTCAAAAAGGGTGAGAACCGAACTGATCTATTGAATTATTTACAAAACTCTGAATGATTCAATCACAAATCAAACTGATCTTCTTCTAAACAGCTCAGATTATCAGTTTATCAGAGATTATCAACCTTAATTTCTTATTGCTTTAGAAGACACATGGACCACTTTTATGCTTCTCTAATGGTGTCATTTGATGATTGAAAGCTCCAGTTCCCATTTACTGTATTATGGCATTCATTTCTTCTTTTGTGTTCCAAGGAAGAAAAAAAGAACATACAATTATGAAATGACATGAGGTGATGACAGAATTTTGACAGTTGATGTCTCACTGTCTGCCTTTTCTTTTATCGTACACAGCCAGAAAGGAGGGAAAAAATCAGAGTACTTTCCACTTTAAAGAGAACTATAGATCATTCAAATACACATCTGTCTTCATAACTGATTATGATTGTGAATGTTCTCTTTTTCTATTTTACAGTGACCTGAGTGAAAATCAAATCCAGGGGATTCCCAGAAAAGCATTCAGAGGAGCTACTGAGATCAAAAACCTGTGAGTTTTCTGTCTATGTTTGAAATAGAGAGAGAGAGAGAGAGAGAGAGAGAGAGAGAGAGAGAGAGAGAGAGAGAGAGAGAGAGAGAGAGAGAGAGAGCCTTGAATTAATGATTGTGTGATTTAATGAGATGCCCAGGCAAACTGACCATCACACACACACACAGATGGGAGGAGTGGGCAGTGCAGGTACACAATAGTGGAGGAGAGCACAGCAGACAGAGTGAGGAGGCTGGAAAGTCAAGAATAGTAATTGGGGGAGAAAGAGAGGAAGACTGTGACAAAAAACGAGTGAGAGAAAAGAAAGACAGATTGAGGAACAGGAGAGTGAAAGATATATGTGGTTTATTAGTAAGGAACACTAGTGTTTCTGAGAGTGTATTACTCTATTACAATAATCATTGAACACCAAACAGAAGATCTTCAAACATTTTCTCTCTGTCTTTTTCCAATCTCAGGCAGCTGGACTATAATCAAATTTCCTGCATTGAAGATGGAGCGTTCAGAGCTCTGCGGGACCTAGAAGTACTGTAAGTGCACTGCATGTGTGTGAACTTGTGTGATTGTGTTCTGTTGAATTAAAGCCACTGCAGAGATCTTTTCAGATATCGAGGTCTCATTAGACTTGGGTCAAAGCTGGGCAAAACCGGTTTTGGGACTGTTCCAGAAACGTTGTTTGATTTTTAGATTGAAATTGAGATTAGAACAATGTATATTCATGTTAAATTGGTATGGATTTCTCTGCATGCTGTGTGACCGACTGTCAGATCATGCCTGTGGGGTGTTGAATAATTGTATAAAATGCATATCTGCTTTTTAAAGTAGGATTAGTGGAATAATCCTGTTAGAGTAAATGGAATCAAGACAGATAAATGGGATTGTGTCAGATTATTTTACTAGGATTATTTTGATGCTTTTTGACAAATGGACAGATGAGGTCTTAGAAGTATTAAATAACAGATATGAATATATGCATATAACCACTCACATGCATGGAGGCATACTGATATACTGCAAAGATATGTCAAATCAACATTATAAGATTGTGTATGGAATATTGTAATAGGACAACATTTAATAGGATAGTTCACCCATCTGTTATCATTTACTCACTCTCATCCAAAGCTTGTCTTTCTTGTTTGGAACACAAAAGGAGTTATTTATCCGAATGTCTAAGATGCTCTTTTTTATGCAGTGAAAGTAGATGGGGACCATTCACTTTTTTATTGTTTAGAGCTGCTTGGAAATTCTACTTCCACACAAGCTAAACATGGGTTTGTATATGTTTGTAATCCAAATAGCTCTATAACATTATTTTTATCTTTCTCTGTCTTTGTTTCACAGCACACTGAACAACAACAATATCTCTCGTTTGTCAGTGGCCAGTTTTAACCACATGCCCAAGCTTAGAACATTGTGAGTATCTGACACACACACAAACTGCTTTAAACCAGTTCTTCAGACTGTCGTTGGCATGTTATCCAGCACTTATCATTGCTGGCCCTTAATAAGTGTGATTATGGGGTAATAAGGTGTAATAACTGCATTAATATGTATGTTTCATTAGCATACATTTTGTAGATTGGAGTCCTTTGTGTGTGATCATGATTTAATCCCATTTACATGATGAACTAAAGTAGCTAATTGCTATTTCAGTATTCTGGGCCTTGTTAGCTGAACGTCAGCAATAGGAAATATAATGGAAAGAAAGCCAGTGAACAACAAGATGGAAAGGACAATGAAGGCTGTGAAACATACTTGGCTAGTGTGAAATTGTTTTTCCCTATCAATTGATAGATACAGTTAGTAAATTGTTGTATACTGTGGTTAACATAACAGTGTTGTTATTGTAAATCTGAAATAAAATATAAATATCAGATGAAAAACCTTGGAATATTGCATTTGCAACTAAATGAAATAAAATATATTTAAGTTGAAGTACTAAAATTACTAAACTAAAACACATTAAAATGACAGTTAATTAGAAATATTAATAAATATTTTAATAGTATATAAATAATACTAAAACGACACTGTTACCACAGTTACACAGTCCATGGAAAAACATTTTTTCCAATAGATAATGGGGATTCAGTCGTGTTTGTTTTTTATTTTTCTTAGTTTCTTAATTAAGATTCTTAATTTTTCAAGTAAAAATCCCAAATTGTATTTTTTTTTCTGTTGAAATCATATAGCAATTCAGTGTCAAAGTGAACTTATTTAATACCTGGTGAAACTTGAAATGGTTGGAGTGCAGTGTTGTGCTGCATTTCAGTGGAACAAAGTGATTTTCATCATTCTCACTTTCGACCCAAACTATTCAAAATCCTTTTCGAGGCCCATTGGGAAGAAAAGAATTCTGGAGAGAGATATAACAAGAGCAGTCCATTTCAGTGCTTTCTCTAGCTCAGTTCAGTGTGAAGTTGGTCCTATGTCTCTGTGATGATTTCTGCCATGACAAAACAAAAAACATGACATTCCACAAAATAAACACTATCCTCTTCTGTCTCAACACATCCTCTACTGACATCATGCCATGCAAAAAAAAAGAGAATTGGCTTATTACATCAGGTTTTTACAGTCAGTTACAACTAAATATGGTTTGAGTTTGTTTATAACATTAATCTTGTAAAGGGAAGGACTCCTAAAGGTGCTGACCGCACAGAAATACCAGAGTTTGCACATTGTTTGCAAGTACAAGACTGTAACACTAACTAGTCGATAACACTACTCTCACACACATGCACACAGGTTTTATCGATATATCAGCTTAGACTGCCAGCGGACCTTCAAATGACTCTTTCTCTCACACTCTCCATTCCTCTAGTCGTCTGCACTCTAATAATCTGCTCTGTGATTGCCATGTGGCCTGGCTCTCTGATTGGCTGAGACAGAGGCCCCGCCTTGGCCTCTACACACAGTGTATGGCCCCGTCCACCCTGAGGGGCCACAACATTGCTGAGGTTCAAAAGAAAGAGTTTACATGTACAGGTGAGTTTGAGCTGTTTTATTGGTGTGGCTTGTTCATAGGAGATAAGGGCTTGTGAGAATAAAGAGAATACATACGTTATTAAGCACAATACATTTTTGCTGTTTTGTTTTGTTTTGTCAAAGCTTTCATATGCTTTTTTTTTTGGCTGTTCTCTTTCTTTGCTCATGCTTTCAAGACTTCAGTGAAGGCAAGTTATTTGTGTTGCAATAACATGGACACATCCATTTACAATTGGTTGCAATATGCAGTCCACAACGTTTTTGCTTGAGAATTTTGTTTTATTTAATTCAACCTTCAAACTCAACCTTCCTTTGTGTAGCACATACCCCTAACATCCCTGTCACCTCCCTGTATGTGTGTTTCAGGGCCACAGTCACACTCGTCCTGTAGTGTGCTGCAGTGTCCTGAGCTGTGCACCTGCAGTAATAACATAGTGGACTGCCGGGGGAAAGGATTGACTGAAATACCTACCAACCTGCCAGAAACCATTACTGAAATGTAAGTGAGGAGCAGACACACACACATCACATTAGGTTTATGTGGACTCTCCATAGGCTTAAAGGTCCCGTTCTTCGTGTTCTTTTGAAGCTTTGATTGTGTTTACAGTGTGCAATATAACATGTGTTCATGTTTCGCGTGTAAAAAAACACAGTATTTTTAACACCGCTGTTTTCACTGTCCTAAAAACGGCTGATGACTTCCTTTATTCTATGAAGTCCCTCCTTCAGAAATACGTAACGAGTTCTGATTGTGCCAGCGGTTCCCGTGTTGTGATTTGTCCGCAGCTTAGCGAACGTGGAAAGGTCACGCCTCTTAACGGAAGATATATATGCGCTTAATGATCTCTACAGCGTCCCTGGGAAAGCCAAACAAAGGTGATTTGACTCCGGGATGAAAATAACAGCGTCAAACACACTCAAACGCAACACTTCCTTTTCTCCACGCGACACGTCCTCTTCTCCACGTGGGACCACAACAAGACCACGCCCCCTTTTTTTGCGTATTCTTGTGGGCGGAGGTTAGTCTGTTCTACTGTTCTACTGACGTCATATATGAAGGAAGTACCAGGATGTAGTCCAAGCCAGCCGTTCACTGTAGGCTTTGAAAGGGAACTTCTGTTAAATAAAATATCTCGCTTCGCACTGAACTTTGAGCTTTATAATTTTACAGGTATTATTTATGCTCTAACAGCAACATTACACACTAACTAAAGTTTGAACAATGGGATCACGAAGAACGGGACCTTTAATGTTTATAAAAACATATATTATAAAACGGTTAGTTCTAGTCCTTGATTCTGATTGCTGTGATTATTCATGATAAAACACAGCTGTGACCGCTTCACTTAAGAGTTCTCTGTATCACTGTACAACACCCCTAGCAACCACTCTTAGCAACGTAAACATATGTTTGTTCATAATAAAAAAACTCAGTTGAATGTCTGTTGCGATATCTTGTTTTTTTACCGGTAAAGGGGTTTTCCTATACTCTAACACTGAGAGCGTTCATTTGTCAGTTGTGACTTTTAACTTTTTAACTTTTTATTCCTTTTAATATAAAAGTCTTCACTATTGAGTGACTCACTCATTAAGACATCTAATGGCGTAATAATGTAACTTCTGTTGCTGTCACTGATCTATATAGGGAACATTTATATAGATCAGTGGTTGCTGTTCACAGTCAGGGACAATTTTTCTAGCGGAAGGAAGGTTTTTAGTGATTTTACTTCCTGAAAGTTACATTGATACATATATTTTGGCTTTAATATTTGTATTTATACACCTCTCCACATCGTGCCTAACGACGCCCCTTAGCTGTTATACATTCACTGTAAACCATGGCTTCTTGGGGCTTCTTGGGGCTTTATTATATCCCCCTGCACTAACCCTACCCCTAAACCTACTCATCACAGAAATCTTTTGCCAATTTTTACATTTCAAAAAATATTTTTTACGCCATTTGGCTTCTGAGGACACAGGAAGTGTCCTCATCAACCTCATAATATTTATGTTGTAATACCCATGTCATTATACACATTTGTGTCCTCATAAACCACATATACCTGCACACACACACACACATTTTGTGAGATTATTTAATCACTTTATGGACCATTTTCCTTTTGAGGGTATCCACAAGGAATAGCTTGACCAGAGAAAAACACACACACACACACACACACACTCACACACACGCTAGCTATCTAAATGGGACATTGCATAGACTTCTATTGTTTTTATTTACAATTAGAATACTATAACCTAACCCAGGTTTTGTCGGGTTTAGCTCACGTCTTTGTAAAAATTTGCCCCTACAATACACACACACACACACATACATAAAGCTGTCACCGATAAGATTATGCTTATATATCTTCCTCAGTCTTCTGTTAGGTTGAGTGTAATGGTGGATTTGTTTACCAAAGTTGGCACTAGTCTGCCTCATTTTTGACAGATGTAACTTCCACATTCCACACACACATACACACAGTGAGGGTTGTATCTGTATCAAATATTTTAACTACGGAGGCCATGCTGAAGTCATGCACATTAATTCAGTGTGGAAATGGATTTATTTCATCAATGGCATCTCTTCTGAGGGCCAGCGCTCTGCCAACAGGGTCTGGATTGAGACGCCACATCTTTTTTTTAACTGTTGTGCCTCTCACTGCCAGGGTCATTGTCTATCTTTTTTTCTTTCCATCCCTCTCTGTCTGTCATCCCTTCGTTTTTCTTCCTCTGAAAGCCGCTTGCAGAGCCTTGGCAGATGAGTCGGATTATCTCATTTGGCTTCGGTTGAATGAAATGTGTGTGTGTGTGTGTGTGTGTGTTCGTCCACCTATGTGGGGGCCTGATTTTCATGCTCTGTCAACTTTGGAGAGCTTATCTGATTTATGACATATTTACTGTCAAAGAGAAGAACAGATGTCTAGAGAGAGGAAGATAGAGAGAGACAGCAAGACGGAGAGATGTTATAAATAAGCATAGCATTCATTTGAATGCAAGATTACTGAATTAATTATATATTTATGATTCTTAATTAATTATTTCTGCCTATTTCTGCAGGTGGAAAAACTACACTTGATGTTGATTTATCTTTTATTGCACTAACATAACATCAACATTGTATCACATTTTGGAAATAAACAAAAATTAAATTTCTTAAGTGTGTAATTTTTACAATGCTATTTTATTTTCTTCAGGTTTTTATTTTGATGTGTGTGCATGTGTCAAATGTGGACTCAAGTAAAAGCAACAGTTTTGGTTTACATTTGTAGAAATACAGTTAGCCATCAGCCATGTATGGAGAAAAAAATAAAATAAGTAAACAATTAAATACAAGTTTAAAATAAGAAATAAAGTAATTGCAAGATGTAATGTTGCTATCATACAATAAGCTTGTATATGACTAATATAACTGGAGTCGTCATCCCATCTTAAATATGGTTTTCTTAAACACTGTTCTTTTAGGGTAAATGTTTTTTTTTTTACTTTTTAAAAACTGAGTGCACATTTAAGGCAATGTAAAATGTCAGTCTGTTTATAATTCAATTTTCATGGAACAGAGATGTTGGATTTGTTCTTAGCAGACATGGTCATGGCCTCAAACTGGAAGTACAGCAAACAGTCACATATGCTACACTGTGATTAAAGTCATCCCAGAGATATTAACATTAATCTTACATTTGTGCCTGTCACATTGATTTTCCTATTCTCTTTCTCTTGGTTCCCCTCTTATTGTATTACATTTCTGTATTATAAAAAAGATTTTAACTTTAACAAAAACAATGAAGCATTCAAAATCTTCACATTTCTTTCAGTTTTCTGGCCCAACATCACGATCATTCTCATGCTCTTCCAATAACTCCTCAATAGTGTTGTCAGTGCCCATCATTTTCCAGTTACCCTCACCTTTTTGCGATTTGAATTATTCCCTCTGCAATGTTCCTTCCATTTGTTGATCTGGTTTATTCTCTCTGTTCACAGTCGACTGGAGCAGAACTCCATCAAGATTATTCCGCCAGGAGCATTCTCACCTTACAAACGGCTGCGGAGAATGTGAGTGTGTGTCTGTGTGAGCACATAATCACACAAAGACACACTTATTCCTCATCCATCTCTAATTTTCTTCTTCTTTTCAGAGATTTGAGTAATAATCAAATAACTGAATTGGCTTCAGACTCCTTTCAAAGTCTCAGATCTTTGAATTCTCTGTGAGTATATATGTATATATTTGTGCGTGTGTGTGTGTGTGTGTGTGTGTGTGTGTGTGTGTGTGTGTGCGTGAGAAGAGAATGTAAGAGTTATATTAAGCTTCCATCATTTTTTCAATTATTGATGATCTGACTCATTCAAGCTTTTAGAGGACAGAGCAGATACATCCCTGCAGGGTCTAAGTCAACCCAACCACCATTCAAATATACAGAACACTTGTCATTTTAATAAATAACTTTTAGAGGCAACCTCAGTAATTGTTCTCTGTTTACATACAGTTTACAATAGTACTTTCAATCCCATCTCACGAGAAAACTATTTACGAGGTGGCGATTTTGTATGAATTTGCACAATGTGATTCATTTTAGAAAGTATGATAAATCCAAGACACACTGAAGAAGGCCTAAGAGCCAAAAAGTTTGTGTTTTCCTCCATGTGTTAAATAAAATAAGTGTGAATCACAACTGAATTCTTGATGTGATTACATGGGTTCACACACCAAAATGAGACAACATATGAGACGAGGTAAACGATATTGTTGAAATTGAATTCCAAGACAAATGAGATAAATAAAATAAAATAATTACTGAACCTTTAAAGAAACTTTATACTCTATATGGCTATAGCCTTAGAATATGAAACGCACTAATATAAGCCTTTGCTCGAATCTATTAAGGTATTTGTTTTGGCCTGGTATTTTCAGTGTGCAAATGTCTATGTGTTTTTTAGGGGATGGGATGTATGTCCTACTTGCTTGGTCTCTGTGTTTTTTTTGGTTTACTTTACTGACTGGGTTCCAATGAGCCAGAACTTAGTGGGCGGAACAGTTCTCCCTCTCTCTCTCGTTCCCTTTGGACCAGCCTCTTAGGAACACCAGCCAGCCATTTAAAATCTGTCCTCCTGAAAAAATACAACTTCAAGCCAGAAGAGTGATCCAATGTGTAACATAAGCGAACACACACATGCAAGTCCTGATATGACATCACAGTAATGAAATACCTCAAATGCAAGCTCAGGTTTTTTATATTTTAGATGTTGGTTTTGGGGGGAAATCTGTGGTATTCTGTTAAAGAGAAATTGAGTGTGCTACACACTGATTCGTAGCTGAAAGCATTATTAAATAAGTACAAATATCTCATGAATAAACAAGAGCACAACTTTGTACAACATTGTGAATGACAGACGTTCTGCAGAGCTTTCTGTGTGGGCCTGCACATATGTTGGATATCAGCATATAGCCACAGTCACAATGCCATTATTCATTCTAAAATAAAAATGCCAAGGAATTTTTTGCATGGTGGCTCTTACAGATTAGTCTTGAATTTCCCAATATTCCTCACCCATTTTTACAACAACCTCAGCTTGAGCACGGTTATGGACCATTAAGATAAAGTAATGAATAGCTGTAATTGATATATTCATCATAAGAAGATTATTGTGCACATGTTTTTCATGATTTTACCTCATGAATCTGGGTCCTCATGATTTTGTTTGTGTTTAAATATGATTTGTCACTGGTTACACTGGGATGATTTGTGGTGGTGTATCTTGTGCTCTTTTTAAGGAACAATTTCTGATGAATGGTTGTGTGTGTGTGGGTGGGTAATGAACATCTTTAATCTTTGCTTTTATTTAACGTTCCCTTGTGTTTATGCCTTTCAGGGTTTTATATGGGAATAAAATCACTGAACTTCCCAAAGGCCTTTTTGATGGACTATTCTCATTGCAGCTACTGTGAGTAATGCACATTCTGTGAATTTATGCTTGAAAATGGCATGAAGGCAGGGCGTTTATTTCTGTGTGTGGGTGGGTCAGGTTTTGCCAATTCTGCGGACCAGCCATTGGAAAATGGCCTAATAAACATAATAAATAATGTCTTAATTCAAATCAAATAATGCAAAAAGGTGTGTGTGCAGGGAAATATCATTACCTCAGTTGTCAAGATACCAAAATTTCAGTAGTTGATACCAATACCAGTAATTCTCCATATCAATTTAAATACCACATGCTGTTAAATGCTAATAAACATATTATTTTATTCAAAATTTAAATATTAAAGGGTTAGTTTCCCCCAAAATCTAAATTCTGTCATCATTTACTCAACCTCAAGTTGTTCCAAACCTGTATGAATTGCTTTCTTCTGCTGAACACAAAGAAGATTATGAGTAAACAAACAGTTGATGGGCCCTATTGACTTCCATAGTATGGAAAAAAAACTTTGGAAGTCAATCAACTGTTTGGTTACTGACATTCTTCAAAATACCTTCTTTTGTGTTTAGCAGAACAAAGACATTTATACAGGTTTGAAACAACTTGAGTGTGAGTAAAGAATGTGAGAAGTTAAATTTTTGGGTGAACTATCCCTTTGATATATAATATAAACCAATTAAACCAATGAAACATAGTCTTCAAGAATTTATCAGAAAGTTAGCACTACTTCAAGTAAACAGTCAATAATAAAAATAATAAAGAAGGAAAGAGCAGAGATTGTTCTCTTTGTATTGTCAATATTGTAATTTAAATGAATATTAATAACATACTAGACAGTGGGAACAAGTCTATTAGGCTGCATTTCCACTTAGGCTGATATTTTGACACAAAGCTTATACCTCACCCAAATTATTTTATTTCAGTATCAACCCTAGGATACCCTTGGTTCTAAAGTTCTGGTAAAATCACAATGAAAACAATAGATACAAACAAACGTGTGTGTTTGCACTGTGAGGATAGGACTGTAAGTCTCACCCATTCACATGACAGACAGCACAACTGGACAGACATTCACACACATACCACACACTTCCGCTGTGTGTGTGGGGGGGATGTGAGGAGTATGTTTAGGAAATGCTTGTTAATCCAATTATTTATAGGGGTTTAACAAGACCATAAGCATTTGGTGCTACTACATAACAGTACAGTTACACATGTGCTCAGACCATGTTGAAAGTGAATATAGATAGAATGTACTCACTCTTGCAGACTCGTGAATTACAACTCACATTTGTGAGAAACTGAACTCACATTTGTGTATGCTCACAAATATAAAAGTTTAGTGCCAATAACTCAAGCACACGCACATTTTTATTATTTTGCAAGAGATGCAGAACATATACGTTCTGTTTACATAAACGCTACTTTGTTAAAAATAAATAAATAAATAAATAAAAAGGCCTCTGTTTATTCACATCTTTGTTCTCCCATTAGGCACTGTAAATGAGTCTGGAGACCACAGGGAATATTTTTTTAAGTCTTGCTCATTTGTTTGTCCATAAATGTTAATCTATTTGTAAATGGCATTTGTAATATCTCAATTTACATCGCATGTATAGATTTTCCTGTTTGCCTGAGAGATTCGTTTAAAATGTCACATGCAAATTTTTATCCCAACAGGTTGCTAAATGCGAACAAGATCAATTGTTTGCGCGTAGATTCTTTCCAAGACCTGCAGAATCTAAATCTTCTGTCACTTTATGACAACAAACTCCAGACCATCGCAAAGGGAACCTTCTCTTCTCTCCGAGCCATCCAAACACTGTGAGTAACATTAAGGTGATGTTTAAGGTATTTTTTGAGCAATGTTGCAGAGCAATGTTGCTTGGGCACATTCCCATTGAGAATCGGAAACAAATTTCTATTTGGATACTTTAGATCTGTAGTGGGCCCTGTGTATCACCTGGTTGCCCGTTGACGGCAACATTGCCCAACAACATTGCTCAAACAGTTGCCCTATGTATCATCACCTTTAGTTGAAAAATGAGTCAAAAAAGCTCACATTTTAAATCGTAAGAAATAAAACAAATATATCTAATTCATTATTTTAGTGCAATGACAACAAGAAAAAAATCTTTATAATATCATGTTTACCTTTTTCTTTTTTTTACACTATTTTCACTCAATAATAATTTGTCTAAGCATGAAAATACATTGCTGCTTTTATATTGTTGGAAAGTAGGTCTCTTGGATCATTATATTTGAGGGAACTTAGAATATAGAATAGAATATCAGGCCCATGTATGATACATTTCACATAGTCATATTTCAGGCTGATCAGTAGATTGACGGTAAAAATGTGAGTGTACCTTTTTTGGTTTGTCAAGAAAATGCACGCATTAACTATCACCGTCATTCACAATTTAAATATATTTAATTCTGTTTATCAGTCATCTGGCCCAGAACCCCTTCATGTGTGACTGCCATTTGAAGTGGTTAGCTGACTACCTGCAAGACAACCCGATTGAGACCAGTGGAGCTCGATGCACCAGTCCCCGCCGCCTTGCTAACAAACGCATTGGCCAGATCAAGAGCAAAAAGTTCCGCTGTTCAGGTACATACACACATGCACATGGGTATTTGCATATATATGTGTAATTATTGGTCATTTGCCGGACTTGCTCACAGATGCTGAGTCGATTGACCCGGCTCTTCCTGTCTGTTCCCAACAATGGACGTCAGTGAGAATGTGTGTTGTTAATGGTGAAAACATCTTAGTCAGCTTTCACTTATACAGACATATAAGCAGTTCCTACGGTCTCAGCATGAGTTATCTTCTCCTGTCTAAGCACATTATAAATCAGAATGCAAATGTGTGCGTGTGTGGGTATTATTAGTTTACTGTCTGTCAGTTGAGCATTGATCGCTGTGGGGTTATAAATTAGCAGGATTCTTTGATCAATATTCATATTCATTTATTGATCTACACACAGCTCTCCTCCTCTCAGTTATCTGTATATCTTTCTTTGTATAGCTAAAGAGCAATACTTTATACCAGGTATGTTCAACTGCTAAATATTTTGTTTGTGTGTGTACTACATAAAAGCTTTTGGACAAATACACTTATGCATGCAAAACTCACATTATAAGGCAGATGAAAAAAAACTTTTGCACACCATTAAAGTTCCTGAGATTTGTGCTGCATTTGCATAGAAGAGGCTCTTACAATGTGTTCTTGTGTTGCACATAGTCAATGACAATATATATATATATACTGAATTTAATAATTCATTTAAAAATACATTAAAAAATGAAACGGCATTCATACAAATAATGACTGGAATATAACTTTTCTTTTAGGAACCTGTTTTTATTTTGTCGATTCAAATTAATTTTGTTGTTTTGAAAATTCAAATGTCAGGGTGATAAAACTGTCCTGATATTATAATGAAGAAAATGTCTCATTAGAATAATGCAATTCTTGAACTGAAATTAGCATTATTATTTCTTACATAAACACTACCATTCAAATGTTTGGGGTCAGTAAGATTTTAAAGTATTTGCAAGAAGCCTCTTATGCTTACCATAACTTTTTTTTTAAATTGTAATATATTTTATAATGTAATTTATTCCTTAACTGAATTTTCAGCATCGTTGCTCCAGTCTTCAGTGTCACATGATGCTTCAAATGTGGATTATGTGGATTTGGTGCTTAAGAAATATGTATTCTTATTATCAATGTTGAGAACAGTTGCGCTACTGATATTTTTGTGGAAACTGTGACACATTCAAGATTATTTGATGAATAGGAGGTTCAAAAGAATAGCATTTGTATGAAATATACTTTTTTGTAATTACTTTTTTACTAATATAATTTTTCTTACAATTTTTCTTACTTTTATTCAACATCTAAAAACTTACTGAGCCCCAACTTTTTTGTGTTTTAAACTAAATTACTAATACAGTATGGTGCATTTTAGCAAGTTGTTAGATGAGCAAACCCACAAATGGCGCTTCAGTCTAATTTTAATTTGTTGTCACCAGCCTGATCAGTGTCACTGTTGCTGTGTGCATGCTCACAAATTGCACACGGTGGCATGGATCTGAAACACAGGTATTCCAGCATTCGTCAGTGCGAGGGTTTGAGTGTTTGTGTATTACATATTCTCTCTCTTCCTTTCTCGCACAAACACTCAGGGATTCATCATATCAATAAGTGTAAGTAACTGACTCAAAACCAGTAAGACGTCACCCAACAAGCCCCTCCCCCTCAACCTCTTCCCCAGCCAATCACAGACCAGGAACCCAAATATATGTGAAAATGTGCTCAGAGGTTTATTAAGCACACAATGTAAATTGAATGTGTATGTGTATGTTTGATGTTGTGTATAAATGCTGGTTCATGTGTTTATTTACTGTACAAAAGCTGCAATGTTCCTTCCACACTCTTCTGTTTCTCTCTTCTCTGTTTTTCCTGGGGCATTTTTCCTCTCTCTGTTCTCTCTCCATCATTCCTACTAGTTTATCCCAGCTAAACAAAGTAGTACCTCATTCTTTATCTCTCAGTCCTATCTATGTTTCTTGTTCTCTTTTTCTCTCTCTGTGTGTCTTGTGGAGGAAATTCAGCGGGGTTTTCCTTTGTGCTTGATCTAACCATGTGGTTGCAGACTCTGACTAATACATGGTTCTGTCAAGCACCATGGAAGGTCTTGCAGCATCTACAGCATGGCAAGCAACAAGAGACAACCTTTGTTGTGTGTGTGTGTGAAAGTTTTTTTTGTCATTGTTTGAATGGATGTCAAGTTAAGAATGTGTGTATGGTCCCCCTTATAAGTGTGTGTGTGTGTGTGTGTGTGTGTGTGTGTGTGTGTGTGTGTGTGTGTGTGTGTGTGTGTGTGTGTGTGTGTGTGTGTGTGTGTGTGTGTGTGTGTGTGTGTGTGTGTGTGTGTGTGTGTGTGTGTGTGTGTGTGTGTGTGTGTGTGTGTGTGTGTACAATCACTCCAAAGTCATGATTACTATGTCAGCATGACTTTATGTGTTAAGAGTGATAATACTGATTGCATGATGCCATGGTGATAACTGAGTTTCCTCTTGTCTAGCACAATTAACATTTAATGTCCTACCTACCAGTGATCCTTTACTTTTACCACTCTACCTTTCTACCAAAACTTCTTTAATCTTACTTATTGTCTTCTCTCTTTCTACCTGTTTCTCTCATACACTCATTTTTTTGGGATTGTGTGGTGTGTAATGGTGTATATGTTTGTGTGTGTATGGTTATGTATATAGGTGTGGAAGACTACCGATCGAAACTAGGTGGGGATTGCTTTGCTGACCTGGCCTGCCCAGAGAAATGTCGCTGTGAAGGAACCACAGTGGACTGCTCTGGACAAAAGCTCACCAAGATCCCAGACCACATACCACAATATACAGCAGAACTGTGAGTGTCTCTTTCTCATTTTAAAGGGATAGTTCACCCAAAAATGAAAATTCTGTCATCATTTTCTCATGTGTCAAGCAAGTACTGTTAAGCTTCTGTTTACCTTATTTGATGTGCTCTATTTCTATGCATGCTGATCAATGTCTATATGTGAATAAAAGCATTAATTAAATATGTTCATATAAAGCAATTAAGAATCTTTGAAAGTCTAGGATTAAACCGCTTGATTCATATGGATTACTTTTACATTGTCTTTATGAACTTTTCGAAGCATCAAATTTTGGTGGAATGGACTATCAGTGAAGAGACAGAAATCTCTCAGGTTTCATTAAAAATATTATCATTTGTGTTTTAAGTCAAGTCACCTTTATTTATATAGCGCTTTATACAATACATATAGTTTCAAAGCAGCTTTACAGTGATAATAGGAAATTAATGCATCTAAGATTGTTTTGGCTGCACAGCAGCTCTAGAAGACAGCCATTGTCTAGCTTAAGTTTTTGATTGATTCATTTTCGTTGTAAAAATAATTTTTTATTATTAATCTATGGGACGATTTCACAACAACGTTTTCAACTGAAAACCAAAAACTTTTAATGCATTCTGGCCGTTCATTTACTAGACAACATCGTTTTGGTGGCCTGAGAATGCAAATGTTGAAATAGGTTCCAAAGTGCAAGTTTTGAAAGTGATACCGTTAACATCTCAGTGTAAACTTCAAAAACATGAAACTATGAACACTGTGACGGCATGCACTTGCACATTAGGTGTTTGGTCTATAGGCATGCGTGTTTGAATGCGAACTGTATGTGCGCGGGCAAGTAGTCTTTCTTTATAAAGTGACCACCAATTACTTGTCTGGCATGCATAAAATGGCGTTTTTAGTTGTTTCTGCTGATCCATGT
This sequence comes from Romanogobio albipinnatus, assembly GCA_023566225.1. NCBI lineage: Eukaryota > Metazoa > Chordata > Actinopteri > Cypriniformes > Gobionidae > Romanogobio > Romanogobio albipinnatus. The sequence goes on from CM042241.1 coordinate 30,391,635, forward strand.
GAACGGGAATCATTTTGATAAAGTTTTCATCTCTACAGAGAAAAAACACGTGTTGTGTCAATGAAGCCTTCACAGGGGATAGTCTAGTTGACATGGTCTCTGCTGACACTTCAGGGCTGCGTTGTGGTCTAAGCGCAGGTCCTCGGGATAAACAGAGAGACTAATATTAGCGTAGATGCCTTTCATTTCAAAGATGAATGAAAGTCTTGTAGGTTTTGAACAAAATGGTGAGTAATTGATGACAATTGTTTTTGGGTGAACTATCTCTTTAAAACTTCATATACATCCACTTGTTTCAAGAGGTGAAATAATACAAATAAATTAAAATCTACTCAAAATGTCTAATAAAGGCAACGCTGCTGGACATTATCACTTATAAACATTATAAGTATTATACATACACTTACACTTGCATACACTTGCATTATACATACACTTGCATTATACATACACTTATAAACAGATTTATTAATTTAGTTGTATGTTGTGTGTTTGATTTGTTTTCCACGCAGCCGCTTGAACAATAATGAATTTACAGTGCTGGAGGCTACAGGAATCTTTAAGAAGCTTCCTCAACTGCGCAAAATGTAAGTCTCTCTCTGTCTTTGTCATCTCTCATTATACAGTTTTAATGACCATCATTACAGTACTTTAATTGTCATGGCAACTTGCTTTGTTTTACAGAAACCTTAGTAACAATAAGATCACAGATATTGAGGAGGGCACATTTGAAGGGGCCAGTGGAGTAAATGAACTCATACTGACCAGCAACCGCTTGGAGGGCGTCCACTACAGCATGCTGAAAGGCCTCAGCGGTCTCCGCGTACTGTGAGTTGCATGTACATATTAGCTCCTTACTGAATCACAATTATGAATCATTCTTCTGAGGAACATTACAAAACGTCAGGGTAGTGAATGCAGATACTGTCAAAAATGTCTAGGTATGATTTTATTCTTAGGTGTGTGCATATTGGTTTTTGTGTTCCAAACCAAATATCATCTGGCTGTTTTAAATGATTGCGTTTGTGTGTGTGTGTGTGTGTGTGTGTGTGTCATGTGTAGGATGTTGAGGAGTAACAAGATAAGCTGTGTCAATAACGGTAGTTTTACTGGTCTGAGCTCTGTGAGGCTGCTCTCCCTCTATGATAACCTGATCACCTCCATGTCGCCGGGAGCCTTTGACACACTGCATTCCCTCTCCACACTGTAAGTATCAAAACCCACAGCAATAACAAAGTTGTTTTTCAGTGCTGTTCCTAACTGCCTTGCTACCGAAATAAATAGGTGACCTAACCTTTAAGGCCTGTTCACACCAAGAAAGGTGACTACACTGAAATAGGTACCCACTTTGTAGGTAACTACAAAATTATAAATGCAACACTTTTGTTTTTGCCCCTAATTTTTCATGAGATGAACTCAAAGATCTAAGACTTTTTCTATGTACACAAAAGGCCTCTTTCTCTCAAATATTGTTCACAAATCTGTCTAAATCTGTTAGTGAGCACTTCTCCTTTGCAGAGATAATTTATTTTATTTCATCCAATTTATTAAAATATGACCGATGGACCGACAACGAGGTTCAGGCTTTATTAAGTGTATTTGCGGAAGACGAAATCCAGTGGGCTCTGGAAAGTTCCTAGTGGAAAGTTCCTGTGGTGGAAACATGGCTTATGAGTGAAACGTCACTTCATCATTGTGTATCAGACATTACCACCTTGTGGAATAAAGTTGAATTGCACTTATTCAGTCGTCAAAGATTCAATTATTGTTGTGCAGAAAAAATATATTTACACTGTTACACACATCGGGTCGTTAGCGACCCTATAAAATTTTCATTTTCTTAAAAATGTTTTCTTGTTATATTGTTTATAATGAATTGATTGAGGAATACTAAGGAAGTTGATGACTAACATTAAAAAATAAATGACGTCCAGGGTCACTAAAGACCAGAGGTATGCGTTTAAGGGTTAAGGAAGTGATCAGTATGAAACATTCCACATAGACAGAAACTTTAGACTCATTGGGTCTAATTCACTAATAATTGCTTGGATTCTTTCGTATTTTACGCACAGGAGAACATCTCAGGAAAAATCTTCGCCTGATTCACAAAACATTTGTACGCACATGAATTTGTTCTTAACCTTGTTCTGATGTTCTAACTGAGCGGCCACGTGCACAAGGTTCATCATTTACATAAAACACACCCAAACCATCTCCATATAAGGGCTTTCCGCACACGCTTTCCTCACAGCCTTTTGACACTCTCGTCAAATCCTTGAGCAATGGCAAGTGTGCCATTCTCACCAGTTCTCACAATAAACACTTTTTATAAAGACCCAGATTACAGACTCTCATTAGCCAGCTGTACATACGCCTATATCTGTGTTATTCAGAGAAACCTCGCAGCTGAAAGATTAAATTAAATTGTATTATTTAATATTTTCATTATATAATTTTATATATGGATTATATAATACAATTAATGCAATATACTTCAATGTACTTATAGTCATGTTAGGATGAAATATAACTTCTTATAAATATTCACGATTATAAAGCCATTCAGTGTCTTTTTGCGTATGTTGTTTCATTTTGTTCCTATATTTTTTCGTAAATTTAGAGAGAAAAAAAATTACTTGAATTGTGATTTGTTCTTAAAATGCACATTCCACGCACAAATTTGTGCATACGCGTGCTTAGTGAATGAGCCCATTCAGACTGTCAGTCCAAATCTGATTTATTTGCATATCCGACTGAAATCCAATCAGATTTAGCAAATGCGAATGGCAAAAAATTTCTAGAAATCCATTTCAGTGTGACTGCTCTGATTGGATTTTGCATGGTTTATGTGACTTTCTCAAGCAATGTAAAACGTGTCAGACGTTGTTATAGGAAACATGCTGAAAGTTGTTGTAGAAACAAGGTTGTGTTTTTGCAAAGTGCTGGACTGGCATAAAATGACAATATAACGGAGACATGTTTTGAAACCGATGGCACACTAGCATCTTGAAAGGTAGGCAACTTTAACAAATCAAAGATGATGAACAAGGCAAGAGAAATGTTTATTCTAAATATAAACTTATATTTGGGTCAATGACATGACATGTATTTTTTGTGTCCGAATTCACTATTTCCCCCCCAAAAAAAATGATTGTCTTTCTTATTTGTCATTGACCCATTTATAAATATATAATTTCTCTCGCCTTGTCCATCATCTTTGCTTTGTTAAAGTCGCCTACCTTTCAGGATGCTGTGTGCCTACGATGCCTTAACATGCTGCCTACATACACTCTTAAAAATAAAGGTTCTTTATTGGCATCAGTTGTTCCATAAACAACCTTTAACTTCCATGGAACATTTTCATTGTACAAATGTTCTTTACAGTGAAAAAAAGTTAGATTATTCTTTAGATTATTAAAATGTTCTTCACACACTAAGGGAAAAAGCTTCTGTTAAGAATTAAGAATTACTTTGAGGAACCAAAAATGGCTCTTCTACAGCATTGCTGCGAAAACCCCCTTTTCAAATCATTGTTTTTAAGAGTGAAGCAGCTCATTAGTTTTCGGAACACTGAATTTGTTTGTTGAATGATTTGCTAAATATTTGCCACAATTTTTTTTATGCAATCCCACAGGAACTTGCTGGCCAATCCATTTAACTGTAACTGTCATCTGGCTTGGCTGGGGGAATGGCTCCGTAAGAAACGGATTGTCACGGGCAACCCCCGCTGTCAGAGCCCCTACTTTCTTAAAGAGATCCCGATTCAAGATGTAGCCGTACAAGACTTTGCCTGCGAAAACGGTACGGCTATGAGCATGTGTGGGGGTGTTTAGTATGTATGCGTGTGTGTAAAAAGATCTTGTCTCTAGCTCTTAATAGGGCTTTGATAAGATCTGTTATGCTAACTTGAGCAAAGCTCAGTGTTATCTTTCTTTTACACAAACAAGCTTACAATAACAATCACCCTGGCATATCTTCACATCTAAAAGCTCATTTCGAATTTAATTATTCTCTACTTTTGATAAATGAGAACATGAAAATGATGATTCATTTTTCAGGTAATGATGAGAATAGCTGTTCACCCCTGGCTCGCTGTCCTGCCGAGTGTTCATGTTTGGATACGGTGGTGCGCTGCAGTAATAAAGGACTAAATGTTTTACCCAAGGGCATTCCTAAAGACGTTACAGAACTGTGAGTGTACACAAACACACTATGGTCTCAAACCTCACAGCAATTCTATAATAAATGGTTATTTTCAAAAATCCCCTTATCTGATCCAGGCACACCTTTTTATAAACCCAGCTGCCTCCCAAAACACATATTTGATGTCTAAAACAATACACGGCTGCTGTATATACATCTTTGAAGTTTCTCGTATTACACTGTTGCTAATGTGCTATTTCCTCTGTGTTTGAGTAATAACTTGTTTGTCTTTTTCTGATAGCTATCTCGATGGCAACCAGTTCACGCAAGTCCCTCTGGAACTATCCAATTATAAACACCTCACACTCATGTAGGTACAGCCCTCTTTGGAGTCACCCAATCACAAATAGTTTACTGTTATCAGGGCCCTGCCCCTTTGAAACTAGCCAGTAGTAACAGACCTGCACTCTTTTAAACGGACAGGGTTAGCTTGTACATATGGTGTTTGATTAATTTTCTCATCCTGCCAATGCCAGAAAATCCAAATGTTTGTAGCTGTATTTTGAGGGGAATTTTTTTGGTGGCATTTACACGTTTGCTTTCCTGCACTATGAGTGATCCACAATATCCCATCTCCACCAAACATAATAAATTAATTAAGCACTAATGAACAACCACCATTATACATACACACCCACACAAATATGCAAATTCATCAATTAAATATGACTGTGAGTTAAGTATTTAGTGATTGCTCATTACTTTAGTCTACATTAGTGAAGTTATTGTATGCACATGAAAAAAGATCAAATGTTGTTTTAAATAATTTATAGGACTGAAAATGTTTTTTGTAGGTTCATTATTTTAACATATTGTATTCATTTTCTGAATGCAAATTAAATAGGCTAATCAATCACACCGAACAGAAAAGTCAATTCGAGTGAAGCAATGCATCATGGCTGTTGAATGCTTCTGTATAATGTATTACGACTTTAGGCTTAACGCATAACTATTGTACATGCTTTGTGTTTGCCGTTTGCAGTTTTAAAGCTCACTGCACTGATATGTTCAACCTTCTAAATGTCCTAACATGGAAGTTCACATGTGTGCATTGTCTTTTGCCATGCATTGAATCATGTAATGTAAACTGTAATATTGCAGTTTATGTCAATTTTTAAATATCGCATCCCTGCAATAGTTTATTTTTTACTTTATTTTTGGTTGCAGTAAAACTGCATTCAGCTCTGGTCAGTTTGGCTTTGATTGAGTATACAATTCAAGCATAGCGTCAGTTCTGGCAGGTCACGTTAGTCAAGCTCGCATCAGCTGACTGTCAGCTGATCACGTCTACCTATGGAAATACGATGTCTATCACAGCATACGTATATATATAAGCTCCTTCAGTTTTATCAGAAGCTATCGCGTTTCTCCAGAGCTCATTTACCCTCTTCCATCCCCAGCTCCTCCTCTCGTCCAGTAAGGATTTGGTATTCTGATTCCCCTTGAATCAGACTAAATTCACAAATTATTTTGTACATTAAATATGCAATAGATTATGTTGGTTCTGTTCTGTTTACCCTAAGGGGGGTTATTGCTGCTCTCCCTGCTCTTATCCATGCTAGGCTGCATGGATGCGCAGGAAGTTCTTGCCCAGAACAGAACCATACCGCCAATCCTAACTATATGCTAATAGTCAATCAATCATCTTTGACAATAGTAGTCCTGACAGAAACAGCTCAAGTGAATTACAAAATGAATTAATTGATCTTAAATATAAAGAATCTTTTTGATGCAGTGCAACATTTTGTTATTGCTATGTACCATAAATGTTGGCTTTAAGTGTCCGATTTCCTGTGGCTTATAACACTCTGCCTTTGTTTGTTTGTTTGTTTGTGTGTGTGTGTGTGTGTGTGTGTGTGTGTGTGTGTGTGTGTGTGTGTGTGTGTGTGTGTGTGTGTGTGTGTGTGTGTGTGTGTGTGTGTGTGTGTGTGTGTGTGTGTGTGTGTGTGTGTGTGTGTGTGTGTGTGTGTGTGTTTTCTTGCAGTGATTTGAGTAATAACCAGATCAGCACATTATCCAACCACAGCTTCAGTAACATGTCCGAGCTTCTCACCCTGTGAGTGTCAATATGATTTATGGCTTCGGTTTGTGTGTGTTTTTTTGTGCAAACACTAGTGTGGTTGTGTGTGTTTGTAGCTGTGCATTGTGTGGGTGTGATTTTTTTTTAACAACTTTTTAAGTTCTTGAAATTACATGTACACTTAAGTGTATATGCTGTGGTAGTCCAGGCTCATTCGAAAAGCAGTAATTTGGTTTAAATTTAGACGTGTGAATGAGTAATTTTTTGCCATAGAATTTTAGACACTTTTTCTTAACATATTTTTTTAATTAACTGAATTTTCCTATTATTTTTATTTTATTTCATTCATTTATTTCATAATACAAAATCCACTTGATTTATTTGTATTATTTATTTATTTTGTATAGCTGTGTAAATATATGTTTTTGCAATTATTATAATATTTTTTGTTTCATCCCAGAATTTTAAGCTACAACAGACTGAGGTGTATTCCTGTAAAAGCTTTTGACGGCCTCAAATCTCTGCGCCTGTTGTGAGTACCTTATTAATGTGTGTGTGTGGTTGTGTGTGTGCGTGTGTGTTTGCTATTTGACTTTGATTTATGTGTTTTGGACTCTCTTGGATGGCTTCATTTCTCTATTCTCTCCGCAGGTCTCTTCATGGTAATGATATTGCTGTGATCCCAGATGGAGCTTTCAAAGATCTGTCCTCGCTCTCCCACCTGTAAGTACCTTAGAATGAGCACACACATACACACACAAGCACTTATGAGTGCACCAAATAGGTTTTGACAGCTGGATGTACTTTGGTTCTTTCTTTACTCTCACACAGACACACTGAAACACTTTCTTTGTCTGAACTTGGGGCTCTGCAGGCACAGATTGGTTGAGTTTTTGGTCTCCCATAATGACCCCTTTTTTTATAATTCTCATGGATCAATTTCACAAGTGTAATTATGACTGACAGCCGAGTAGAACAAATCTACACATTACCTTACACAGGAGACTGTCAAGCAGCCAATATCATAATATTTTTATATCTTTTTATCAAAATACTATTTATTAAAACCAAATGACTTGAAAGTCAAAAAAATTTCCCCATTGCTTCAAAAATAGTAACGGCTCTGAAAAAATTGTGAGGGCTCTAAAAAAACTTGCTCACTTAGAGACTATTTTGTGTGCCATGAAGTAACCAAAAGTAGCGATGTTCAGTTGCGTGAGTTGTAAACTCCATAAGTAGTCTATTAATTTCCACAGGTTCGAAACAATTAGGCTTATTCGCGGACTGGTGAATGTGATAGGTGAGGATTATCACAATGACAGCCAATCAGAGCAGCATAAAGGAACTACCCCCCATCAAACTCACGCTCTATTAGAACTTGATGATCTGAAGTGCGATCATATGAAACTTTATCCACTAATGTCACTGTTGTAAGGTGTTGCTTTTAGAAAAATGAGTGAATATACACTATTTCATATGTTTGATGTCTGATTATTTTATCATCCACATTTTTGGAGAAGGTTCGTAATGTGTTCTTGGTGTTTCCTGCAGGGCTCTGGGAGCAAACCCTCTGTACTGTGATTGTCACATGCAGTGGCTCTCTGACTGGGTAAAGAGCGGCTACAAGGAGCCTGGAATCGCACGCTGTACCGGTCCTGGAGAGATGACCGACAAACTACTGTTGACTACACCCTCCAAGAAATTCACATGCACAGGTAAACCTACCCGTGCACTTCGGAGTCACTCATGTCACAGCGAGGGCATTAGTATATACTGTACTTTATATTCTCAGATGTTAATATTGAAAGTAATGTGATTTGATTGGTACATTTTTAGAGGTGCCGGGGACTTGTGGTTTTCCTGTGCCAGGTAAGGAAGCCAATCAGAGCCCAGTGTGGGCTCTTAAACCCCGGCTCCCTCTATCTGCCACCCAACCTTTCCTCAGGTTTAAAGTGACCTTTGACTTGTTTGAGTTTTGTGATGCCTTACCTGTTCAATCCTATCTGTGTTTGTATAAGTCTGTGACTGTTATATATGTTTGTTTATAACATGCTGTATAATTTATTTTTCTCTGTATTTTACACAGGTCCAGTGGATGTGAGCATTTTGGCTAAATGTAACCCTTGTTTATCCAATCCATGCAAGAATGATGGAACCTGCAGTAACCACCCCGTTGATTTTTACCGATGCTCCTGTCCATATGGTTTTAAGGTACATACACACTTAAACACAAACAAGAATATCTTAAACTTCGTACACACAACTTGTCTTTGTGATACAATGGTACAAGTCGAGATTGTGTGGTTTGAGAAAGTATATTTCTAAGACAGTAGACTTTTCACCTGGCAGGCAGTTAAAATGGCAACTAAATAATAATATATATAAATGATAACCTTATATTGAAGGAGGGCTTGGAGTCATATAGGGAGCTAAATATCATACTTTTGCATGAGCAAAATGTTCTTCCGAACATGCAGAAATCATGTTTCATCTTGCTCTCTGGATGATTAAGATTACCCTATAAAATTGTTCATCTACACATTGAGAACTTCTGAAATGTCTCTGCTTGTGTGCGCATTTTCACATGTTTGTATAGAATATCATTTGTATGTGAGAATAAGCGAGTATTGGAGATGCATGCTAGACTGTGTAAACCCAGCCCGATCTGCCGGCGATTTGATTTCGCCCTGCAGCTCAGGCTGGAAACCTGTACATTTTTCTATCCTGCTTCTGTTACAATTCTGCGGGGACCAATCACAAACTGGCTTATCCACCTGGCTCGCTATTGGCGGGTTTAACGCGATGATGATAGAGAAGCGATGGCAAGCAGCTTTTTTGTTTACATTCAACATGGCGGCCACCGAAGCGCAGCAACCCGTTGATTCCGCTGTCGCTGCTGTTTTAAAAGATTTCAAAGGCAAGAAACTGAACAGAAACTTGCCCTCGAACAATTCCTACAAAAGAAGGATGTGTTTGCCTTACTACCTACCATTTTGCAAAGTATGTCACCTGGATCGTTGGTCTGATTGGTTGAAGGACTATCCAATTGCGTACAGAGTCATTTGAACTATGCCCATTGATCACGCCTCTTGTGCAGTAGAAAATACAGATCAGACTCCCCAGACTAATGTTCAATCTTAAAATACTGTCTGGTGATAGCCAGACAAGATGCATGCATGGATGGACATAACATTTGTATGTAATGCAACATGCTGTTCATATAGGGTCAAGACTGCGAGGAACCAATTCATGCGTGCATCAGTAACCCCTGTCAGAATGGAGGCACCTGTCATCTAAAGGATGGAGAGGAAAACACTCACTGGTGAGACAGACATTCATCATCAGTTCAAAATGCAGAACTGTTTGAAATTACAAATTATATGTGTATGAGGCGGATAAAGAGATTCTTTATTATATCCAGGCCCTGTTGAATGTGGCTTTCATTTAGTACATTAAGTAAATGATCATGTGTGTGTGTGTGTGTGTGTCCCTGCTGCTCTGGTAATGAATATACTTTATGGACAGAGTGTTTCTAATCTGTCTTAATCAGACTGAAGTGTCTGAAACTGATCTGAGCTCTCTCATGCACTTAATCAGCCAATCAAGTGTCTTTCTGTGGACACACACAGCAGAGACGTGTGTGTGTGGTGAGCTTAGATACAGCTGTAGTCATATACACTGATCATTGCTAATAAATCTGTTGTATTGGTGAATAAGAAGAGTTTCATTTGAGAACTTATGCTTTACATTTTGATTAGCTAATGTAATGTAATACACCCACAGATGCACATACGCACGCTGCATAAAATTCTTTCCTCTATACTAGTTTAATGTGCAGAGACAACCGTAAGTAAGCCATTCATAGGTCAATTTTCCAAAGAGCAAAAACACTGCTGCTCTGTAGTGCTTTCAAATATTCAGTCAACTTTGTGTTCAAGCAATGGCATGAATTTGGAACCTGATAATGTACAGTGAGGAAAATAAGTATTTGAACACCCTGCTATTTTGCATGTTCTCCCACTTGGAAATCATGGAGGGGTCTAAAATTGTCATTGTAGGTGCATGTCCACTGTGAGAGACATAATCTAAAAAAAAAATCCAGAAATCACAATATATGATTTTTTAACTATTAATTTGTATGATACAGCTGCAAATAAGTATTTGAACACCTGTCTATCAGCTAGAATTCTGATCCTCAAAGACCTGTTATTCTGCCTTTAAAATGTCCACCTCCACTCCATTTATTATCCTAAATTAGATGCACCTGTTTGAGGTCGTTAGCTGCATAAAGACACCTGTCCACCCCATACAATCAGTAAGAATCCAACTACTAACATGGCCAAGACCAAAGAGCTGTCCAAAGACACTAGAGACAAAATTGTACACCTCCACAAGGCTGGAAAGGGCTACGGGGAAATTGCCAAGCAGCTTGGTGAAAAAAGGTCCACTGTTGGAGCAATCATTAGAAAATGGAAGAAGCTAAACATGACTGTCAATCTCACTCGGACCGGGGCTCCATGCAAGATCTCACCTCGTGGGGTCTCAATGATCCTAAGAAAGGTGAGAAATCAGCCCAGAACTACACGGGAGCAGCTGGTCAATGACCTGAAAAGAGCTGGGACCACCGTTTCCAAGGTTACTGTTGGTAATACACTAATGCTGTGTTCACACCGGAAGCGATTTGCGCGATTTGCGCGAGTGATTTACATGTTAAGTCAATGCAGAGACGCGAAATGGCATTCTGCGGCGCGATTCGCGCGAATGAGGCGGTGAGATTCGCGCGATTGAGGCGGCGCGAATGACGCGAATTGAGCGTTTTGAACGCGTGATTCGCGCGAATCGCGCGTTTCGCGCGAATCGCTCAAGTTGAAAAATCGGAACTTTGGCGGATATTTCGCGCCGCATTAACCAATCGCGAGCTTGCTCTAGTAGTGACGCATTTACAAGCGGAGGCAGAAATCCCAACAACAATGGAGGACAAGATAATGGTGGCCGTATGTGGAGACCCGGAGCTGTACAATACATCATCCTATCACTACAGGAACAGGAATAAAAGGAATAAAAAGGATCTTGCTTGGAAGAAAGTGAGTTATTGTGAGTTATTGTGAGCCATTGTGAGCCAAGTGAGCCATTTCACAACGAGACAGGAGCAGAAAAAAAGAGCCAGAGCCAGCGGCAAATGTGAGAAGGACTAGCCGAGGGAAGGCGGGTCTTGCCGGGTACACGAGCGCTGAGCGCCGCCGATCCCCTGGATCTCACAACTCCGAAAACGCCAGATAAAATGCTCAAATAGGCACTCTTTTTATAAATTAACCACAGATTTGAGCTTTAAACAACTATATTATCGCCTGAAAAAGTCTTTAAACTACGTTTTGTCGCACATTAATAGTAGTATTTTTTACAAAAAAGCTCATATAGGCTCATATAGAGCAGAAGCCCCGCCCATGACGCGAATTCGCGTCTGGTGTGTAGTTGTCACACGCGTTTTTCACGCGCGATTTACACGCGCGAATGAAGCGAGTGAACTCAAAATGTTCAAGCGTCCACCTTCGCGCGATCAGCGCGAATTATTCGCGCGAATCGCGTCCGGTGTGAACGCCACATAAGACGTCATGGTTTGAAATCATGCATGGCACGGAAGGTTCCCCTGCTTAAACCAGCACATGTCAAGGCCCGTCTTAAGTTTGCCAATGACCATTTGGATGATCCAGAGGAGTCATGGGAGAAAGTCATGCGGTCAGATGAGACCAAAATATAACTTTTTGGTCATAATTCCACTAAACATGTTTGGAGGAAGAAGAATGATGAGTACCATCCCAAGAACACCATCCCTACTGTGAAGCATGGGGGTGGTAGCATCATGCTTTGGGGTGTTTTTCTGCACATGGGACAGGGCGACTGCACTTTATTAAGGAGAAGATGACCGGGGCCATGTATTGCGAGATTTTGGGGAACAACCTCCTTCCCTCAGTTAGAGCATTGAAGATGGGTCGAGGCTGGGTCTTCCAACATGACAATGACCCGAAGCACACAGCCACGATAACCAAGGAGTGGCTCTGTAAGAAGCATATTAAGGTTCTGGCGTGGCCTAGCCAGTCTCCAGACCTTAACCCAATAGAGAATCTTTGGAGGGAGCTCAAACTCCGTGTTTCTCAGCGAAGATCTGTGTGGAGGAGTGGGCCAAAATCCCTCCTGCAGTGTGTGCAAACCTGGTGAAAAACTACAGGAAACGTTTGACCTCTGTAATTGCAAACAAAGGCTACTGTACCAAATATTAACATTGATTTTCGCAGGTGTTCAAATACTTATTTGCAGCTGTATCATACAAATAAATAGTTAAAAAATCATACATTGTGATTTCTGGATTTTCTTTTTAGATTATGTCTCTCACAGTGGACATGCACCTACGATGACAATTTCAGACCCCTCCATGATTTCCAAGTGGGAAAACTTGCAAAATAGCAGGGTGTTCAAATACTTATTTTCCTCACTGTATATAACTGTTTAATGTATTATCCTCAGTGCAAAGCATCATAAATCATAAATTAATTCAAACCATCTTAAAGGGATAGTTCACCCAAAAATGAAAATTCTGCCATCATTTACTCACCCTCAAGCTGTTCCAAACCTGTATGAGTTTCTTTGTTCTGCTGAACACAAAAGAAGATATTTTGAAGAATGTTTGTAACCAAGCAGATCCAAGCAACCATTGACTACCATAGTAGGGAAAAAAATACTATGGTAGTCAATGGTTGCTAGGATCTGCTTGGTTATGAAATTTTTTCTAAATATCTTCTTATGTGTTCAGCAGAACAAAGAAACTCATACAGGTTTGAACTTGAGGGTGAGTAAATGATGACAAATTCATTTTTGGGTGAACTATCCCTTTAAAGGGGTGGTAAAGGACAGTCTTTTGAAGGCTTGATTGTGTTTGTGGGGAACACTGTAACGTGTTCATGCGTCGTTTTTAAAAAATTGAATTTTTTTCATATATTTTACCTTTATTCTACACTGCTCTGTCCCTCCTTTTAAAAATGGTCTGATGGTTTCCGGGTTGTATGAAGCCAGTCCCTCAAAAATACGCAATGGGCTCAGATTGGTTAGCTGGCCCAGTGTGTTGTGATTCGCTAACCGCCTAGTGCACGTTTGTCGGAAACATCACGCCCCTTACCTTTACCGGTAGCCTGTGCTTTGGGTAGTATTAGAAACAATGGCGTCAATAAAACCATACCAATTTGAGCCCGAATCAGACCCAGACAATTTTAGTGAAGATGATCGAGCAGAATCTGACTGCGGATCTATAGTAATCGCTACTGAATGGCACTGTTACTTTTGTATTTTTAGAACGATTATAGCCAAATATCTGTCGCAAGAACTATTAACCCAAAACAAACACTAAACATTGGCTTTACTAGTAGCCAAATCAAACACAGAACCATGTTTAGCATGCCTGTAGATAAACAATACATAAAAGCTCTAATCAAAGAATAATTTACACTAATCCCATGTTCGCTTTTGAAATTTAAAAAAAAGGTTGTAACGTTAGGTGTTTGTCGGATAACGTTAAGTATGAATGAGCATTTAACAAACTGGTTTGCAGAGCCAAATGAGCGTTGTCATCTGTTTACTTCCTTGCTACAACGTACAATTAACAACACGAACTATTACAGGAAAACACATCGACGAAAAATAAATCATACTTACAGGTTGTGGCCCGTAAACAGCTTCTGTTTTTAAATCTTTCAGGACAAGTCATTGTGTGAATCCTGCATTGAACTCGCAAAGATTGTGGAAGCTTTCCTCCGTGAAATGTGCAGTGGGAGCCGCTCACGCCCGTTGTGCATTCACACTGGCAGCGTTTGTCTCACGCAGCTGAACCGCGGCTTGTGTATTGCAAATACAGACGAATATTGTCCATTATGTCACATTTTCCGGTCTTCTCCTCCAACCCCTGTCTGTCTCGTGCTTTGATTTATGATGGGCAGCATATATCTGCTGCAAATGCGACCTGTTCCCCTCTGTCTCATACACACATGCATATAACATGTTGTATGTTAAACGTACTGCAACGCACCCCCGTCCCTAGGAAGGCTGAAAAAAGTGGACCTGCAATCCGGATGAAAATAACAGCGTTTCGTCGCTATTGTGGCAACAACACTCCAGCCTACTAACCACAACAACGCTTCCCCGCAGCGATACAAAATGGCCTCGCCCCTCCTTATTTAATATTCTTGGAGGAGGGGTTTATGTAAATATTGGGGCTGGTGATGTCAGAGACCCTGGAGGAATGTGTAGTAGTCCCTAGCAGCCGTTTGCTGTAGTCCTTAGAAATCGATTTCTTTAAAAGCAAATATCTCCCTTTGCTTTAAACTTTGAACGTTGTAACTTTGCAGATGTTGTTTATGCTCGAACAGCAGCATTACACACTAGCTAAAGTTAGAAAATTGAAATCATGGTTTACCACCCCTTTAATTGAATGAGGCACTGTATAGTTTAAATCAATCTTCACTCACGCATACATACATGAAACACTTGCATTCTTAGCACTGAATGCTCAAACAAACAAACAAAGTAAATTTAAATACTTAACTCATTCTGTTTGTGCTTTGGGCATGAATGATACCTTAAATTGTGCAGCTTGTTGAAGTGAGATGATTTGATGATTCCTAAGCACTCATACTTAATATTTTCTGAAGAAATAGTGAAAAAAAAATTGACACAGGGACCCGTCCTGAACCATGCTGTATGTAGGCATCACAATATCTAGAATAATGAACTGCCAGAGAAATGTAGTAGTTTGGAAACAAACAATTATAGACAATTATGGAATATCAATACTGTTCGTTGAGTTTGTCTTGTTCAAAAGGATTAAAAGGTCTTACGCAGCCATCATGTGTGTATGTTCAGGTGTGTTTGTCCAGATGGATTTGAGGGTGACGAATGTGAGATAAATATCGATGACTGTGAAGATAATGACTGTGAGAATAACTCTACGTGTGTGGATGGTATCAACAACTACACCTGTCTCTGCTCACCTGAATACACAGGTAATGAACACACATACACACGCACAGTCACACGCAAAATGCTCTGTGTTCTCTGTGCTTTATGTGTTTAACTGTCTTATGCTAACATGCAAATGTGCTGCTTGAGCTAACATGCTAACATGTCAAACACGTCCTCTGTACTTCTTTGTTTTTCTGTCTTTCTCTCGCTGCTTGTTTCTCTTTTCTACTAGCGGCTAATAATAATGAGGTGGAGAAAGGTTAGTTTACTTTCCTTCACTTCATCCTCCCATTGTCTGTCTCTTTCCTTTGCTGTTTCTGGCTAGTGTGTCCTCTGTGCTTGCTGAAGTATGAAATGCACACATACACATGCATTGATGTTTTTCTTGCTGGTACACTGTCAATAGAGGTGTATTGTATTGTTGTTCTTCAGAGTATTGGTATTCTGTCATCTTCCCCTCTGTAAGATGATTAATCAGAAACTACACTGGACATGCTAACAATCTACTGGTTTAATGGGATGCAACTAATGTTTTCTTACAGTAAACACTACTGTGATTATCCATACTCTTCCCACTCTTTCTGACTGTTCTTAATGAGTATGTGTATGTTCAGGGGAGCTATGTGAAGATAAGCTGGATTTCTGCGCTTCAGAGCTGAATCTGTGTCAGCACGACTCCAAATGTATTCTGACCACTAAGGGCTTCATGTAAGTCACTAAAATCCACACTACATGTGTTATAGACTATAAATCCACTGTCTTGTGATCATTTGAAACATATTGGCAAAAACAGGTCCACAGGTTATTATCAGTTAATCTGGAAACAAAGTTGTTATACTGTGCCACTTTTGGGGACGAATTTACCACTAAATTTGGCAAAATATTCAAGGCCCTTAATAACAAATAAACTAGATAAACAGACTGTCCACAAACAGAACTGTGTATTACACACAATATTTACATAAACATCACTACCGTTTAAAAGACGGAAGTCTTTTATGCTCACCAATGCTGCATTTTATTTAAAGGGTGGGGGGGTCTAATGCTATTTCCTGCATTCTGACTTATTTACACTGTTAAAGAGTTGGATTCTCATTCTAAACATGGCCAAAATGTCAAATAATGAGTTGTATTTCTGTGCCAAATTCACTCATACACATTAGAGTATAGCTCTGTATGATGTCATAAATGGCGGAATTGCTTGTATGGGCACTCTATTGCTTGTATGGGCACTATATATATATATATATATATATATATATATATATATATATATATATATATATATATATATATATATATATATATATATATATATATACACACACTACCGGTCAAAAGTTTGGAATAATTATGATTTTTAATTATGATTATGTTAAAACCCAGGTTGCATAAAACAGTAGTATTCTAAAAAATTATAACAATTTAACTGCTTTTTTTTTTCTTTCTATTTGAATATATAATTTATTCCTGTGATGGCAAAGCTGTATTTTTAGTATCCAGTCGTCAGTCACATGATCCTTCAGAACTCATTCTAATATACTGATTTGCTGCTCAAGAAACATTGAAAACCTTTGAATGGTAGTGTATCACAGCTTCCACAAAAAATATAAAGCAGCACAACTGTTTTCAACATTGATAATAAAAAGAAATGTTTTTGAGCATCACAGGAATACATAACATTTTAAAATATATTAAAATGGAAACCAGTTATTTAAATTGGATGAATATTTCCCAAAATTATTGTTTTACTGTATTTCTGATCAAATAAATGGTTGAGCAAAATAGACTTTAAAAAGAAAAACAGTAACACTTTACAATAAGGTTGTATTATTTAACATTAGTTAATGCATTAGTTAACATGAACTAACCAAGGACAACACCTCTGTTCAGCATTAGTTAATCTTTGTTAACATTAGTTTGAAACCTTTGAATGCTGGTATATGTATGTATATATATATGTATATTTGAACTCTTATAGACCAATCATATCATGACAATATCTCTGCTTACTCTTCTGACTGCATTAGTGCTGTACAGACATTTAGATTCCTATATGAACAGGACATTTAAATCCTTGCCTATAAAAACTGCCCTTCTGCAGTCACTCAAGCCTGTTGGATCCAAATCCTTTTTGGATTCAGTTTCATCACTCTTTCCCCTCCAGATGCCCCCTTCTCTCACTCTCTCTCTCTCTCTCTCATCTCATCTTTTATTTCATCCCTCTCTCCACTAGACCAAAACAATCTCCATGTTAGAAACCATCAGGTGTGTTTCCTTCTCTGCTGATATGTGTGTGAGCAGCAGACCACATAAGTTCATTTGTGTGTTTTTATGCCCATTGGTGCAGATGTTAACACAACACTAGAGCTGTGTGGAATGCAGCTGGAGACTCTGAGGTTCTGCTCTGTGTTTGTGTTCTGATATTCAATTACAGCTCTCCCGTTGGGTTTACTATAAAAATGAGTTGGAGGGGGGTGTTTTAAATATGATATGATGCGATACGAAGGGATGATGAATGTGTTTATGTAGCGCTTTAGGGTGTGTAAATTCATGAAAAAGAATGTCAATTTCAGTGGTTAAGTAACTAAACTTTTGTAATTAGAGAAGTCTAATCTCACAACACAATAGATTTCACTGTTCATATACTGTATGTACAGTATATATTTTTTAAAAGAAGCATGATCCAAACCGCACCACTGAACCTACAACAGATGTTGGCATGTTCAGGTCAACTTTAGACCCCAATCCTAGTTAGATGGACCTTAAGGTACTAAGTTACTATGCGTTTTAAACTTATGGGTTCTGCACTTTGACTTACTTTCAATTAAAGTAAGTTTTGTGGCTTTTAGTCCACACCTATTCACTTTGAGGCATCTAAAAGCTAGTAAAGGGGGGTTCAAACTTTTGTTTTTAATATTTAGTCTATGTAAATGTACTTTCATTAAATTGTAAATGTTTTCTGCATTCTGCAATAAATATTTTTTAGGATTTTCTAGACTATTTTAATTCATAAAGTGAGCAGGATATATTACAATTTAGTGCATGGATTCGACAGGCATGTATTTTGATACTAAGCAGGGCAGCCGGTCTCTGAGCCCTCCCCAGATCTACAGCGCCCCACTGTTTTCCAATGTAAATCTGTGGTGAAAAATGGAACTGCAACGTGCTCTAATTCCCAATTGGGGCAGATTTCAGACTGCCTCGCTTATTTTCACGCCGCCTCATGTAAACCTCGCTCCAGACCAAGATATCAATGCGTTTCAGCTATGTGTATATTACTTTGCGTCAGGTCAGTAACTAGTTGGCATGTCTGTTCTTCCTATGTGGAGTAGCGTATCAGATTAATGAAAGTATAAATCCTTTAGTTTAACACATGTGCTCATGTGAATATACAGTCGTTCTGTTGTGTTTGTTTTATGTTTGTTCTGAGAAAAGACATGACTTTGTTTTCCTCACCTACACAACTTGCAACATTCGGAGGCAATAAATACTACATAAAGGAAATTCTAAGATGGCAATCTATGCGTTTGTCGTGTGTACTAAAGTCTGTCAATCGCCATTAGAGCGCCACCCTCAGGCTTAATAATGCAAGGACACTAGAATGATGTGTTCAGCATAAACAAGCGCTAAGAATCTGCCATACCTAAATTTACGGCCAGGAGACGCGACTGTCTGACAGTGCGACTGAGTTAGGACTCTAATCTTATTCAGATTTACCATGGTAACCAGAGGTAAAACCCTGCATGGCTCCTTACTACTGTAGTACAAATGAACTACTGTATATGTGGTTTCTATAAAATTATGAAAAACAGGAGGCTAAACAGCGCTGATTCAATAAGTGTTTGAATTCACCTCAGAAATGATGAAAGGCTTGAATTCAGCAAAGAGTTCTGTTATCTAGTTTAAAGCCTGATGAAAGAGCACTAACATTCTCAACAGCATTAACAAGTTAGAATGCTTTCCAATCCACAAATCGCCAACATTTACCATAGATTGTTAGAGCCAATAATTGTAACCATTGTATTTTGGCAGAAAGATGGTATATTTATATTGAATGTGAATCTGCAGCCCTTATATTATTGGAGTTAAAGATGAAGACGTGAGTTTTGAATGTTAAATGTGATGATGATGATGTTGTTTTGTGTGTGTGTTTGTGTAGGTGCGAGTGTACTCCAGGTTACACCGGGGAGCACTGTGAAGTGGATTTTGATGATTGTGAAGATAATAAGTGTAAAAACGGGGCTCAGTGTATTGATGCTGTGAATGGCTACACGTGTGTATGCCCAGAAGGATACAGGTGAGCATGAATACACAAACACACTACAGTCATCAGGCACAGATCATCAGAGATCACCATGTGGAAAATGTGTCTCACTGTGTGTGTGTGCAGTGGGTTGTTCTGCGAGTTCTCTCCTCCAATGGTCCTGCCGAGAACAAGTCCATGTGACCACTATGACTGTGCCAACGGTGCACAGTGTGTTGTCAAGGACACAGATCCTGTGTGTCAGTGTCTCCATGGTTACGAGGGCGTACACTGTGAGAGGCTGGTCAGCGTCAACTTCATCAATAGAGAATCGTTCCTGCAGATCCCTTCCAACCTCATTACAGAACAGGCCAATATATCACTACAGGTACATATCATTAAAACAAAGATTGTTTGTGTGTGAGAGAGAGATTGTTAATTCTTCATCAAAGATGCATATACACACACTCATGTGGTCTGTATGCGTGTAATAGATCGCTACAGATGAGGATAATGGAGTGTTGCTGTATAAAGGAGATAATGAGCACATCGCTGTGGAGCTCTACAGAGGCAGACTGAGAGTCAGTTATGATTCTGGATCATACCCTCCATCTGCCATCTACAGGTACACACTTGTTTTAGATGCTGTAGGCATTTTACAACAGCACTGATTCACTCAGAATTTAGAGTTGGAACTATCCATTTTACAATATGCTAAATCAAAGCCAGGACAAAATATTAGGCAGCACAATTATTTTCACCATTGATAATAAAAATGTTTCTGTACACCAAATCAGCATATTAGAATGATTTCTGAAGGATCATGTGACTCAAAGACATTATTTTCAGTGATACACTTGTACGTTAGAATGTCATTTTACTTCAGACATTTTAATGTAGGAGCAATAATGAAATATTAAATATTGCCATATTGCACCATATTGCAGTATTTGTTATAAATTATTTATTTGTGAATGTTTTTTATTTAATTAATGCGAATCTTCTCTTCACTGATGACGTGTTTCCGGGCACGTGTCACTCACATTAACAACTTTAACACATTCGCATTAACAAACCACAACAACCCAACGATCCAATAAATTCCCAATGGACAAAATCAAGTCCCGGCCTACTTTTTTTTTCTTGTTCATTAAGCTGTTTCAAGGATAACAGTCACAGAAGCTGCTGTTTTATACTCAACTTTAGCATTGGTTGGAGTTATTTTCATTTTACACAAAAATTAGACTGAGATCAAAAAGTCGTTGGCAAAGGGTCCCAGACCTCTTTTGAAGATCTCTGGTATAAGCAAAACCTAAAAAGCTTTTTTCAACAGTAATGAGGAAAAATCACTGAAGAAAATCATTTTTCATGAACTGCCTTTATTATAATGTTCTTTGAGGTCCTCTTATAATGTTTAATCAAGATTTTTTTTTACATCAAAAACATCCTAATTTAGAAGTAACAGGCTACTTTCTATCCTGATTGTGACCCTCACTTTCGAACACAAGTAAATGCTCACTGCTATGACGGACTGCCCCAACATTACACATGTGAAATTGTTTTGAAAACTTCAGATTTTTTAAAAATATCTTGTTACATAGTTGAAACATTTGCCAACAATTTGAAACATTTATGCATATTACATTCTCCAGTAGCTCAACAAATAAAAAACTGTGGGCAGGTATTACCCTCTCTGTTCTCTCCCTAGTGTTGAGACGATAAATGATGGCAGTTTTCATGTAGTGGAGCTGGTGGCAAAGGATCAGTCTCTGTCTCTCTCCATTGATGGAGGAAGCCCCAAATCCATCAACACTGCAAACAGTCCCAGCCCAGTACCCAGCCCTGCTCCGCTTTATCTTGGTGGTATGTACAACACAGCTGCCACTTTAAAACGTGGTTAGGACTGCTTCTAAATCTGGATCTTCCCAGAATTAGTTTACAGCAATTTAATCTAAATCTAAAGCCAAATAATAAGCTCCTCTTTTCTCAGGTATTCCTCAGCAGTCTGGATTGGCCTCATTGCGTCAGGGCTCCGGGAGGAACGGCTCTAGTTTCCACGGCTGTATCCGAAACCTCTACATTAATGACCAGCTCCAGGACCTCACTCAGTTCCTGCTGCAGGAGGGGGTGGTGCCCGGATGCCAGCCCTGCCAGAGGAGTGTGTGCGCTCATGGGCAGTGCCATGCCACCGGACAATCCTCCTTCAGCTGTGAGTGTGAAGCGGGATGGACTGGCCCACTGTGTGACCAGCAGCTCAACAACCCATGTGACGGGAACAAGTAAGAGACCGAAAAATGCACGCACACACACACACACACACACACTGGTTTCATTATATTAGTGTGGTGGACATCTCATTTTATTTGTCATTTTGTGTGTGTGTGTCTGTCTCAGGTGTATCCACGGCTCCTGTTTGCCCATAAACTCATACTCGTACAGCTGTCGCTGTCATCCAGGCTTTGCAGGTGTATTGTGTGATGAAGAGGAGCAGTTGAGTCCCTGTCAGTACATAGCATGTAAACACGGGCGCTGTCGTGTGTCTGGGCTTGGGAAAGCCTACTGTGAGTGCAACAGCGGCTACACAGGGCAAAGCTGTGATAGAGGTACGGCGAGTGCTTTCAAACTTTAGTTGAAACTGATCTCATGAAAAAAAATGTGACATCGCATTTTTGAAACGTATTGTTGTAGCGACAAGTAATTGCAGTTTCCAAGTGAAATGTCCACTAAGTAATATTTTCTCCAATACAGCCGAGGCTTTAATAATGTAAAAATATTTTTAAATAATGTCTTTTAAATCAAGCAACAGGAAAGTATTTTCCCTAAACCTTACCTAGGGTTACACACTGTGTCAGTAGTCCTAACAAATTTTAAATTGATTGGTATTGGTTGATATGTGATCTTTAATCGTGCTCTATTGCTCACTTAAAATGAATCTTTAAAAACATTTAAATACTTTGTTTTTTTAAAGCTTTTGAAAATCTCGAAATTAATTCTTATGTACATTATGATGGCTAAAATCACTTAAACCATTATGGATTTGTGTGTTTTATGATTTCATTTTTTGACAAAATAGTGTAGAATCGTAATATTGGCCATTTATCAGTTATTGGCCATAAGATATTATTTAATAGGCTGATATTATAAACTGATAATAATAGGCTATATTATAGACTTGGTGGACGTATTGGTGTTGGCCAGTATTGTAATATTGTGTATCCTTAGCCT
Organism: Romanogobio albipinnatus; assembly: GCA_023566225.1. NCBI lineage: Eukaryota > Metazoa > Chordata > Actinopteri > Cypriniformes > Gobionidae > Romanogobio > Romanogobio albipinnatus. Next base: position 30,414,335 of record CM042241.1, read on the forward strand.
CATCCCAAACCCTAACATTGGATTTTAAATTGAATTTTAAATTGAAAATTACTGTAGAATTTCTTGAATCATTTATGGCACTTACAGTGAATTTAAGCTACTCATGTAATTTGTGGTTTCTCGGATTCAAAGCCCATGACCTTTGTCAAGTTAGGCTCCACAAAAAAAACAGCAACTGAATCTTTGTCATCAAATGGAATATAAATTAGGACTACAACCACATCTGTCCCCTACTAAGCCTCAGACTGCTCTTGTCCATACAACTTGTGCTCTGTATTCTGAGTCTTCTAAAGCTACGATAGCGTTATGTGAGGAAAACACTGAAGACTTCTCTATAGGAAACAAAAGTCGTAGCGTTTTACCACCACTGGTAGTCGTGTCACCTGGAAACTGTAGAAATGTGTACCTGCGATCACATATTTCAAGTTTCATAAAGGCATATGCATGGTCTCTATTTTTACCATGAGGACAGGTACTCGCCTATACTGGAACTTGTGCTTGCATGTGTCTTTAATGCTTCCACAGTACGTTGTTAAGTTGTGCTTTCACTCTAAACTTCTGTTGAAATGCTAACCCTGTGAGGAGCTAATCCTGCGTTGTTATTGTTGTTGTTGTTTTACTAACGTTCCTTTTTAAACTTCCTGTAACCTTCAAGCTGCTACTGAAAGCGGTGTGGACCCCACTCAGGTCCGCCAGGTGAGGGATGCATGTTAGTGTTCCTCTTAAATTTCTTCCTTTCTTGAGTCGCTAATAAAGCTTTGAGAAACCCATATTCCTGCAGCCCCTACAATCATCGTCTCTCCTTCCTTTTTCTGCTTTCACACTGTATTTTCTTAGGAGTTACCTTTCAATTTCACAGTAAAGATTTCATGAAAAAGATCACGACTGATATACTATATATGCAATATAGTGCTCAATCATTTTCTCTCTCTCTCTCTCTGTAGAGATGGCGTGTCGGGGGGAACGGGTCCGAGATCACTATCAGACGCAGCAGGGCTACGCAGCGTGCCAAAGCACAGAGAAGGTCTCCCGTTTAGAGTGTCGGGGCAGCTGTGGGGACGGGACCTCCTGCTGTGCCCCTCTCCGCAGCAAACGCAGGAAATACACCTTCCAATGCACAGACGGATCCTCTTTTGTACAGGAGGTGGAAAAGGTCGTCAAGTGTGGCTGCACAAAATGTCCATCCTAAAATCGAAAAAGAAGAAATACATCCTCACACCCCCCCTTGTTTGAAGTCCCCTGTTTTACCTTTTTTGTCAGTGTTGGACTAATGTTTTTTCCTTCAAAGGAGATAATGGATTACTGTAAGATAAAGAACAAACCTATTTTTTATTATGAAGTGGAGAAAAAAAAAAGACAAAAAATTTTTAGAGTTTTTTTTTTTATTTGCCATCATTTTAGGTACTGTGACATTTTTGATTACATTTGTTTTTTTGTTTGGCAAAATCACCTCAGACCAGAATGGAAAGCAAACACACCCTGACGTTTTACTTTTTTGTGTCTTTTTCTTTGTGCCATTCTTTTACACGGTTTTCTGGACTGCCGTAACTCATTTCACCTGGACTTTGTGAAGGTGAGATAAAGTATCACTATGGAGACTGCAGGGGGATTCGCTGAGAGAGGAGGTCATTCCTCCTACTTCCTTACAGTGTACCACACAAACACACTATCATAGCTGCTCCTATTCACACACACATACACACGCACACACACACACACACACTAAGTGTACACAGATGATCTCTTCCAGCATGCACACACGCACATACACACTCTTCTGATCCACATTATAAATCATGTGTATTTATTGTATCAAAAATACCGTCACATTACTTATACTCGGTATAGCTCTTCGTTTCCCTGGAGTTACAGTTGGAATTTCTTAATATATATTAATTTATATTCCTCTTACCAATTTAAATCACTCATAACTTACTGACTAGAATAACTAACGTTGTGTCTCCTTCATTTGGTTGGTTTGACCAATGGGACTGTTGTATTTACCATAAAAAAAGAGACAAAAAAGAAGAAAAAAAGAACCTAGTGGTGTTATAAATCTTCAAATGTGAAGTGAAAACATTGTATATTTTTGTTGAATCTCCTAAAAATTTGTATGGTGACACAGACGTGCTTTATATTAGAGTTTAAATGTATAGTTAAAATCTCCCCATGTATTCTGTATAGAGCACATGCCATAGTTCAAAAAAATAACAGTAGCATCCATAGCCGTCAATAAACCTCTTTTTAAAAATATCCTCCTTGCGAATCCTTTTTAATGAGACAGATAGAAAGAAAAACTGTGACTTTTTTTCTAAATGATACTACTTTGTTACCACTCTGTTTCCCCCATGTTAACTTGTTGCTGCTAAATTGGTATTGTAGACTTTGGATGATGATGATGATGATGATGATGATGATGTTTATTGTAGAGGACGTTGCTCATTCATTGAGCAAATTGTTTTACTGATCAATGAATAAAGATGTCCCCTCCCTCTTCAAGCTTGTTCCTCTGTATGTAACGCTTATGTAGCCTCAAAGTCCACGTGCACAACACTTACATCAGGGGTGTTCAATCCTGCTCCTTAATATCAATTTCATATAAAATTATTGTGTTTGCCACACTTATAAGCTAAATAATGCACAGGCCATTGTGGTAGTGATCACTGATTTTAAGCACATAATTTAAAAAATAAAATAAAAATCTCAATGTGGCCAGCAGGTGGCGATATAGTTCACTCATTACTGCGTTTTTCTGGCTGCTGCTCCCTCAGTCGGTTATTTGGCACACCATATTCACAGACAGATTGAACAATCTTCCACCAAAGCATCTTGGATAAACAAGAAATGAAAGATGAATTTTACTAATCTGAAAAAGGAGCCATGATAGTAATGAGCTGTTAATTTGAATCGCTGTGATCGCTCAAGATCTTCCCGGATTCAAATACTAATTAGTCTTTGTTATTTGCGTGCTATTAAGTTATCTGACCGAAATATAAAAAAGTTCGATGTTTTACATTTATTATAGACCACAATATGGTTTGGCAAACATCAAAATTCAACAAACAATTAAAATAATGTGGCAGTCCTCAAAACCAATTCTAGTCAAAACAGCTCGAGTGGAAAATATAGACTGTGATACTGATTTTCTTCCACAGAAACCGCTACAACAAATCATATAGTCAGAGAGTGTGTAGTGAAGGCAATGTTTAGGTTTTTAAGGGCACTGTCTAAGGTTTGCATTTGTAAGGCTGTGATGGTTTTGTTGTTGTTGTTTTTTGTACAATCACTGTGGCACTGGCACTGGACTTGAAGTCATTTTTAAAAACCCTATACAACTAACAACCAATTATATATATATTTTTCTTGTAACACTCTTTCCAATTGCTTGTAATACAACACAAATAAGGCCATTTTTCTGTTCATTGAACTAAATCCCGGTGTTCAGAATGACAATATAACACCAAAGTATTACCATCTCAAAATGCAATTGATTTGAGATAACTATTTATTGCATTTCATTACAGTGATATATCAAGAGATATAATTGCTCAACATAAATAAGTGCATTACTCTTCATGAATAGTTTTATGGAAACCGACATCACACCTGCTTCAATGGGGTGGTAATAATTTGGCAGGAAGTCGAAACGGGCGCAACACCTGTTCCCTTTCGAGAGGTCTCTCGTATTGCGTTATGGGAAAACTCCTTTTCTCGAGAATACGAAGCAAAAACGTTATTATATAAAGTGTCTATGTAAAACGCAGTGCAGCCGCACAGCCGATAGAACAGCGTGAGCTGCGCGCTGATTGGCTGTGCCACGGCAACTGCAGGAGCCTATGGCGAGGCGGCCGAGAGAGCGGACCCAATAGGGGGCGCTAGAATTCCCGCCGAACAAGGTCACCTGAATTTGCATATTCGAGGCTATATATAGGACCGTGTTTCGCCATAGGAATCAGATTTAATCTCCTTCAGCGATACCTTCGTTGACCTTCGGAATTGAAGCCCCGCCGTCGAAAAGCACCAAGCGGAATGACCTGCAGCTCTGAGGACGCCGGATTCCCCACCTGGTCTCCGCCTTCAGCCACCTGCCGTTCCAGCTTCGCCATCCGGCGTTATATCCTTTTTTCTGTGTCTGTGTGTTTTAGCGCGTGCGTTGCCGCTGCAACCCCGCTTTCATAAAAGAGCAGCGAGGCGTTGTTGCAAACGCCTCGCCCTTCCTGTGCTTTGTGCAGAGCACCTCTCAAAGAGGCCGCATCATTCAAGATGCTGACAGTGAAACAAATCCTCGCGCACATTCGCCCGGGGGACTGTTTTTTTCACGGTCGACCTGAAAGATGCCTACTTTCACATTCAGATAGCACCTCGTCACAGGCCATTCTTGAGATTCGCCTTCGAGAGTCAAGCTTATCAATATACAGTCATGCCATTCGGGTTATCTCTGGCGCCCCGCACTTTCACGAAGTGCATGGACGCAGCCACAGCCCCGCTGAGACTGAAAGGCATGCGGGTACTCAACTACCTAGACGATTGGCTTGTCATAGCCCAATCAGAGGCACAGTTGATGATACACAAGTCCTGGCTCCTCAACCATCTAGAATGTTTGGGTCTCAGGATCAATACCGCCAAGAGCTCAATGTCTCCCACCCAGACGATATCTTTTCTGGGTATGGTCTTAATACAGATGAGGGCTCGGCTTACGTCACAGCGCGCCCTCTCTATTCAGAGCATGGCGGCGTCGTTCAGAGACGGCGTTTGCGTTCCTCTCAAACGTTTCCAGAAGATGCTAGGTCGTATGGCCTCGGCATCGGCAGTACTCAAACTGGGTCTATTACACATGCGCCCCCTTCAACGCTGGTTGAACTCCCGCGTCCCGGCCCGCGCATGGCGATCGGGCCAGTTTCGCATCAAAGTGAACCACAGCTATCTCAAAGCTCTGGCTCCTTGGAAGGCGACCACCTGGTATCAGACATGTGTTACTATGGGTACAGTTACGAAGCGGAAAGTGGTCTCGACAGATGCATCCAACCTAGGTTGGGGTGCCCTACACGAGGACAAGCCGGTCTCTGGCCAATGGGCTTTGTCAGAGAAAAAGCTGCACATAAACTGTCTAGAGATGAAAGCGTCATTTTATCGCTGAAAGCTTTCCTTCCGTACATAAAGGGTCACCACGTCCTGGTCCGAATGGACAACATGTCAGTGGTATCCTATATAAATCGCCAGGGCGGCCTGAAATCAGGCTCTCTACATTCCATGGCGAAACACCGCCTTATATGGGCAGAGCGCCACCTGCGCTCCCTGAGAGCAGCTCACGTGCCAGGTATCCTGAATCAGGGTCCGGATATGTTATCCAGAGGCGGCATTCCCCCCGGGGACCCCCATATGATTCAGTTGATTTGGAACACCTTCGGCCAAGCAAAAGTAGATCTTTTCGCATCCGAAGACAATGCTCACTGCCCAATATTTTTCTCCAAGCACAGGGACACACTGGCCCATGCCTGGCCCAGACTCCCTCTGTATGCTTTTCCCCCTATCGCGATGTTGCCACAGGCCATCAAGAAGATCAGGGAAACCGAATCCACAGTGCTCTTAATAGCCCCGTTGTGGAAGAGCCAAATATGGGTCTCAGAACTGACTCTCATGTCAGACGCAGCCCCATGACCGATTCCGCCGAGGAAAGAACTCCTCACGCAGGCGAGAGGTAAAATCTGGTGTCCCCGTCCCGAGCTGTGGGCTCTCCATGTATGGCTCATCAACGGATACCCGCGAACCTATCTGAAAGAGTTCTGATCACTATTTCCGAAGCTAGAGCCCCCGCAACTAGGTGGCTCTATGCACGGAAATGGTCGGTTTTCTCTAATTGGTGTACAGCACGAAACCTTGACGCACTCTCGTGCGAGGTAACAGTAGTGCTTGCCTTCCTTCAAGAGCTAATGGACGCGGGTCGTACCCCCTCCACGCTCAAAGTAGATGTCGCCGCCATAGCTGCTTATCATGCTCACATTGCGGGACAATCACTGGGGAAAAGCGACCTTATCGTACGCTTTCTTAAAGGGGCCAGAAGGCTGAACCCGCCTCGCCCCCCCCTCAGTCCCGATATGGGATCTTGCTACAGTGTTGGAAGCTATGAAGGGTTCCACCTTTGAACCGCTTCAGTCTGTGAGCATAAAGCACCTCTCACTTAAAACCGCTTTTCTGCTGGCACTGGCCTCAGTCAAGCGAGTGGGTGATTGCACACGCTCTCTACGAGAGCTTCCTGTCTGGAATTTGGGCCTAACGACTCCAGAGTCGTCCTCAAACCTAGACACGGTTATGTTCCTAAAGTGCTTTCTACTCCCTTTAGGGCACAGGTCATTTCTCTCTCGGCCTTGCCTGCGTCACTAGACGAAAAGGACACAAATCTGCTCTGCCCAGTCAGAGCGCTGAGAATGTATCTAGAGCGTTCTGCCCCCTTCAGGCAGTCGGAACAGCTCTTTGTATGCTTCGGTGTCCGCACTAAAGGACATGCTGTCACTAAGCAGAGACTTTCTCACTGGGTAGTGGACACTATCTCTATAGCTTATAAATCTAAAGACCTCATTTGCCCGATAGGCACTAAAGCCCATTCGACTAGAGGCATGGCCTCGTCATGGGCATGGTCATGCGGCATACCGCTAGAAGATATCTGTGCGGCGGCGGGCTGGGCCTCTCCGTCCACTTTTATCAGATTCTATAAACTGGAAGTCCCAGCTTTGCAAGCTGGTATTCTTACCATTTAATAGGTTTGCCAGCCTTTATTATCAGACTCGATTCGTCCGGTCTCCCTGTTCTATATATCACAGTTCTTCTACAAGCATGTGTCACCATTCTTACTATAGACCCTACTATGTCCGGTCATAGTTTATATACAGGGAGTGCAGAATTATTAGGCAAGTTGTATTTTTGAGGATTCATTTTACAACATTAATAATTAAACAACAACCATGTTCTCAATGAACACAAAAAACTAATTAATATCAAAGCTGAATATTTTTGGAAGTAGTTTTTAGTTTTAGCTATTTTAGGGGGATATATGTGTGTGCAGGTGACTATTACTGTGCATAATTATTAGGCAACTTAACAAAAAACAAATTTATACCCATTTCAATTATTTATTTTTACCAGTGAAACCAATATAACATCTCAACATTCACAAATATACATTTCTGACATTCAAAAACCAAACAAAAACAAATCAGTGACCAATATAGCCACCTTTCTTTGCAAGGACACTCAAAAGCCTGCCATCCATGGATTCTGTCAGTGTTTTGATCTGTTCACCATCAACATTGCGTGCAGCAGCAACCACAGCCTCCCAGACACTGTTCAGAGAGGTGTACTGTTTTCCCTCCTTGTAAATTGCACATTTGATGATGGACCACAGGTTCTCAATGGGGTTCAGATCAGGTGAACAAGGAGGCCATATCATTAGATTTTCTTCTTTTATACCCTTTCTTGCCAGCCACGCTGTGGAGTACTTGGACGCGTGTGATGGAGCATTGTCCTGCATGAAAATCATGTTTTTCTTGAAGGATGCAGGCTTCTTCCTGTACCACTGCTTGAAGAAGGTGTCTTCCAGAAACTGGCAGTAGGACTGGGAGTTGAGCTTGACTCCATCCTCAACCCGAAAAGGCCCCACAAGCTCATCTTTGATGATACCAGCCCAAACCAGTACTCCACCTCCACCTTGCTGGCGTCTGAGTCGGACTGGAGCTCTCTGCCCTTTACCAATCTAGCCACGGGCCCATCCATCTGGCCCATCAAGACTCACTCTCATTTCATCAGTCCATAAAACCTTAGAAAAATCAGTCTTGAGATATTTCTTGGCCCAGTCTTGACGTTTCAGCTTGTGTGTCTTGTTCAGTGGTGGTCGACTTTCTGCCTTTCTTACCTTGGCCATGTCTCTGAGTATTGCACACCTTGTGCTTTTGGGCACTCCAGTGATGTTGCAGCTCTGAAATATGGCCAAACTGGTGGCAAGTGGCATCTTGGCAGCTGCACGCTTGACTTTTCTCAGTTCACGGGCAGTTATTTTGCGCCTTGGTTTTTCCACACGCTTTTTGCGACCCTGTTGACTATTTTGAATGAAACGCTTGATTGTTCGATGATCATGCTTCAGAAGCTTGGCTATTTTAAGACTGCTGCATCCCTCTGCAATATATCTCACTATTTTTGACTTTTCTGAGCCTGTCAAGTCCTTCTTTTGACCCATTTTGCCAAAGGAAAGGAAGTTGCCTAATAATTATGCACACCTGATATAGGGTGTTGATGTCATTAGACCACACCCCTTCTCATTACAGAGATGCACATCACCTAATATGCTTAATTGGTAGTAGGCTTTCCAGCCTATACAGCTTGGAGTAAGACAACATGCATAACGAGGATGATGTGGTCAAAATACTCATTTGCCTAATAATTCTGCACTCCCTGTATCATACGGCTCAATTCCATCCGGCCGGTATATATATATATATATATATATATATATATATATATATATATATATATATATATATATATATATATATATATATATATATATATATATATATATATATATTTTTTTTTTTTTTTTTTTTACTCTTATACTATAAGGCCCGACTATGTCCGGTCATAGTTATATATTCATATGGCTCGATTCTATCCAGCCTATATATATATATATATATATATATATATATATATATATATATATATATATATATATATTACTCATTATGCCTGCTGGAGGCCCACTCGTTGACCTTCTCCGGCCTCACTGTTACCCATCTGTGCGCCTCAGGCTCTCCTCAGGTCTTTCTGTGGGTCAGTTAAGCATGCACGGCGTTTCAAATTGGGTTCCCATAACGCAATATGAGAGACCTCTCGAAAGGGAACGTACTCGGTTACTCACGTAACCTCGGTTCCCTGAGAGAGGGAACGAGTATTGCGTAACGCGCCGTGCTTATGCTTATCAGGGTATCGCTTCAGTCGATGTTTAAACCTGATTCCTATGGCGAAACACGGTCCTATATATAGCCTCGAATATGCAAATTCAGGTGACCTTGTTCGGCGGGAATTCTAGCGCCCCCTATTGGGTTCGCTCTCTCGGCCGCCTCGCCATAGGCTCCTGCAGTTGCCGCGGCACAGCCAATCAGCGGGCAGCTCGTGCTGTTCTATCGGCTGTGCGGCTGCACTGCGTTTTACATAGACACTTTATATAATAAAGTTTTTGCTTCATATTCTCGAGAAAAGGAGTTTTCCCATAACGCAATACGAGAGACCTTTCTCAGGGAACCGAGGTTACGTGAGTAACCGAGTACGTTTCTAAGGACACACTTTTACAAGTTGAACTTACAAGTGTTTTACTTAACTGTTAACTTGACACCAGCGTCTTAGGCACTCATGCCAGACGCAGAAAAAGCAACAAAATGTCGGTTTACAATGGCAAAGCGGTGACACTTTAGAATACTGTTCTGTCATTAAACAATAACTACAAAGGAACAAATGAGTAACACACTATCAGCGTTCTAGTAACTAAGTTACTATAAACTAACAAGAAACTCTGATTAACGAATTAGTAAGTAATAGCGCTCAGTTGAATGAAGAAGTTCACTATAGCTAATCAATAACTACTATTTTTAACTACTCATGGAGCCTCGGAGTGTATCGAATCTGCGAGTCGACTCATGATTTAGATTGCGTCAAACCGCCAAACTGGTGAAATCACAAGACTTTGGCTCTCCGAACCGCTGATTCAAGTCGCTGATTCATAATGGTTTGAATCTTCATGAAGCAGTGTATAAGCAACGATATTATCGTTGCTTTATAATATTAATATTGAACCACTGTACTCACATGGACTGATTTAAATATGTTTTTAGTACATTAATGTATCTTGAGAGAGGAAATGTCATTGCTGGCAATGCAGGCCTCACTGAGCCATCGGATTTCAACAAAAAATATCTTCATTTGTGTTCTGAAGATGAACGGAGGCCTTACGGGAACGGCATGAGGGGTTGGAATAAATTACATTATTTTCATTTTTGCGTGAATTAACCCTTTAATATTGACTTATGTCATTGTAAACCTTTGGGGATTTTGTAAGGTTTTGGATAGTAATGACTAACGTTAATTATTTGGATCAGTTTTCTAAATTGAAGATCATGGTAATCCACTAGTAATGACTTGTCTTAACAAATCAATTGGAAGGAATTAGCTGCTATCCAAAGCCTTACAAAAACCTCAAAAGCTTACAATGATTTCAGTCGCTAATAGAGTTAGCAAGTATTTCACTTTAAAACACCGATCCAAATAATTAGTCATTCCTTCTGAAGGATTTGGTAATACTTGAGTAATTACTAGTGGATTACCATAATCTTGACTTTAGAATTAATTTTGCATTATGCATCATGTTAATTCTCAACCTGTATAGTTAGTAGTCCTCTGGGAGGTATGAAAAAAATAGTATTGATTAGCTTATAGTGAAATTATACTAAGCACTGTTACTTACTAATGTTAGTTAATAGTTACTAGAGTGTTAATATTGCGTTACTCATTTGTTCCTGAGTAGTTATTCATTAATGAAGGAACAGTATTCTAAAGTGTTACCGACAAAGCCAGTAGCGCAATCTAGTAAAGATGAGAAATTGCACACAATTTAATTTGAATTTGCTATAACAAGTATACCGTCCTCTTTGTCAAAGAATACATGTCTTTCTTATCACATTATTGGTTATATTACACTTTGCAGGTTTCAAAATGTCAAAAGTATTTTCAGTTATCATTGTATGCTTGTTTAAATATTCTACCATGAATTACATACTGCCAAGTTGTGCTGTTGATTTATATACACAAAATTGTTCATTATTGTGTCAGGGACATGCTGACATAAGCGTTGGCTACTATATCTGTAAATAAAGGAGGGGCTATTTTTTTTAAAAGCCCCCACCACAGTCAAAATCAAACCTAGGCCCTTGTGATAGCCTATGATCTAACATATGTTCAGATTTTTTATCATCTCATTCATGTTTAATGCATAACACAGATTGAGCTGTCTCTAATTCATGTATGCAGTGGTTCTCCATAGCACTGCACATTTTGCGGATCTGCTGTGTCTGACACTTCCATTTCAGGCTTTAGAGTCTCTACTAAAAAGCTGATAAACTGAATCAAGTGCATTTGATTATTTGTTATCCCAACTGAGCTACAATGACCTCTAGCGGACACACAATATATTGCATGTGATTTATTGCTGCCAAATACATTATTTAGTTTCATGACATTTGCAAGCATGGCTATCATAAACTAAAACCATTTAAAAACTTCATTTCAAATAAAATAAAAATTTACTGAAATATAATAAAAATTTTAAATATAGTTTGAATATAGTTTAAATTGAGTCACTAAAATAATTAAAACTATATAGACTTATTTTAAAATTAATACAAATGAAAAATGAAAAATTATAATTCACTAAAACTTTAACTAAAATGAAAATGAAAAAATAAAAATATAATAATAACAGTTTTCAAATTTCTAAGATATTAGTTCTAAGATCTTTGCTGAATCTGCACATCTTTATACAAACATACATGTTTTGAAACCTTTTTTATTGGTACAAAATGCCGTTTTATTGTTTGAGTTCATCACACACATCATACGACACTCATTCCATTTTAGCTGAGATATAACATATTACAGTAATGATAGCATCAACTATTAAAACAAAACAAACTATTGAATCAAACAGCATTGGTCAGTGTCAGAATCGCACTGTAGTTGACTCAAACCAAGAAATAAACGTTTCTTTGTAATTTCACTGCTTTGCCCTGAGTGTAATCTATATGGGGTTATACTTTGAGCTGGCTTTTATGAATCATATATAGTGAATTTATTTATGCCCCCCCCCCCCCTCCTCCTCAAATTTCAGTTTGGAGCTCAGCTTAACAAATCCTAGTATAACATAATATTACGCTCTGCCTACTTTCAGGTCTACATACACTAAGGTAAAGGGTAAAAGCACAATGGTGAAATTTCAACGGCGCTTTTGATGACACTTTAAACGGAAATGCATATTTCCCCTCCTCTATCTATTGTTATCACTTGCTTCTCCTCAAAGTAAAGAAAAAGGTATTTACTTCTGGAACACTTTATAGATATGGAGCTCACGATAAACAAAACAAAAAGATAAAAAGATAGATACAAACACACCCCAAATCACTTCTTTCCAAACCTAAGGATAATATTTCTAAATCACTCTCCCTTCATTTGTAAATTCCACCCCTTCAGTTTATAAAGCGACATCATTTCATGATCACATAAGAGGTCCATTCATGTTTGACAATCACTGACAAAAAAACACTTTTCCATTCATAAAGTGGATGCCTTGATATGTCTGCAGACAGATATCTAATTTTATTTTGGAATATAATTGAATAGTTCCACTTAGAAGAGTCATTTATTTCTCCCAAAATATGAGGCAGCATCATTTTAGCTTCAGGAACTGTGCTGTTAAACTACAAAACATGAAGTTCAGCGACATCCCGTCAAAATAATCACTGCAACTGAAAAAGAAAAAAAAAAACCTCACCTGCACAAAGTTGCACAAAAATCATCTATCCATAGACACTAGAAGTAAATATAGTCATTTAGCTATTGACCACTCAGACCAGCCTTTTTCACTAGAGCAAAGTTGAAAATTGACGTTGACAGCTAAAAATAGATTTTCCCCCTCCAAATATTAGGTAAATAACCCCTCCCCTAGGATTTATATAGTAAGAAATTCCATAAGATCTACAAAATATAGCAATGCCATCTTTAAAAAATAGTTTTGCTTCTTTAAATATTTTGAATACATTCTTGACTATTTGTAGTGCCTTTATGAACGGTGGCAGGGTGGCTTCGCTTGTTCCATTGTCATGGTTGCTGTGTTCCCTCTGTGTCAGTATCTAGTTTGGTATTCGTGGTGCCATCTGTTGAAATCATTGTAGAACAGAACAATGCTACCAGACGCCATACCAGTGATGATGCATCTGCAAAGAGAGAAAGTGAAAGAGACGTGTCAGAGTGAGTAACATACAAACATTACTTCAACATTTTGATTGCAGAGTTCATTTAGGGGAGAGCAAAGATACCGGTAACAGATTTTAGTTTCTGCTTATTCCTATTTTTTTAATCATCTAGTTCTTTGGCATTTGGTCGCAAACACCTTTGATATGTCAGCGAGTCTTACTAATCCCAATTAGACAACATAATCAAGTCTGATACAAAAAATAGAAACTAGAAGTTCACAAAGGCTGACGAAACAGTAAAAGTGAAAAGGCTTTAAAGGTTTAGAGGTCTTCACGGGTCCAAAAATTCATACCCGAACCCGAAGAGACCCATAATGTGCTAAACGGAACCGACCCGGACCCGTCTATTATTTCAAAAGCTGGACCCGGACCCGGACCCAGACCGTGCAGATCCGAGCAATGCCAAAAATGTAGTACCTGGAACCGACCTGGACCCGTCTATTATGTAAAAGCTGGAACCGAACCCGGCGCGAAGACACAGACCCGACGGGACCCGATTGTCACATATTGCACAATAAACTGATATTAACAAGTCAATAAACAAGTTGCGAAACACATAACTTACCTATAGCCGTCGTCTCCCTTCCTTGTAACGTTACTTGATTGTGATGCATTACATCCTTGCCAAAAAGTTAAATCTATGTTATTCTATTGTTATTCCAAGCATGCTTAATTCACATGCTTAATTGTCATTTCAGCTTTAAAAGTCCACTTTATATCACGGTGACGGATGACAAATGCGTCTTTGCAGATTTGCATTTCGACTTGAGTTAACTCGCATAATAACTTTGACTGTTTGCCTTTTTGAACTATAATAACGATTGCTCGTTCGGTGGCCGCTGACATCCACATTAATTATTTGCTATCATCTCTGTGAGCCGAGTCTGACCACCAAAACTTTAAGATTAAACAAGAGGGTTCATTCATATTATTATTAAAGTCAGTCACTGCAGAAGCTCGGGTTGCCATAGAAACATGACACGCGCTTGAGACTACACATGCGTGTCAGCTGGAGCAACCTGAAATATGAGCTTTTTTTTACACAATTTGAGCATCATAAAAAACATTTGAGACAGTTCACCAGAGATTTTGTTGCTGATTTGAAATATATTATTTAAATATAAGTTCAAATCAAACTTTAACAGTGCGTCACATGTAGGCTAATACACTTGACAGCACTTACTTTTTTCTCATGTTTGTCTACAATATGCATGAAGGATGCCCAGACAGAAGAGGTGCTTGTGGGTTTAACTTCTTTATATTTGTTTATGTTTTTTTTTAGCTTTTTTCGCACATCACTCATGAAGGTATCCATTATTATTACCGTGCGCTTGCAGAGCGAGCAAGCGCGAGAGAGAGAGAGATCGCTCGTGTTTTTCTTCTTTCTTTTTTTTAAACCTTATTTCTCGGCTCACACTTTTCTTATCCTAATTTTACAAGTTGCAAGTTACAAAAAACACACAAGCAGTGCTGACTGACTCTGATCACCGGCAGTGTTCTCCGAGTCCGGATCGACTCGGGTATTAGACACAAATGTTAAACAGAACTGGGACCCGAAGTAATAGATTGGGACCTGTACGGGTCGGGTCCCGGGTCCACGGGTCTCTGGGGCTCCGCGAAGACCTCTACTGTGTACATTTTAGCAGCATCTAGTGGTGAGGTTACGAAATTGCAACCGCCCACCGCTCACCCCTCCCTTTCAAAGCACATAGAGAAGCTATGGTGGCTGACACAGGACAAAGATGTCGTCGTCTGAGACAGCAGAGAGTAGCCAGTGCTCTGTAGAGCAGTTTAGCTTTTTTACTGTAGAAACATGACAATGCAAAATGATGACTTCACTGTAAGTGGTGTATTAGATAGAAATGGCTCATTCTAAAGGCCTGTTCACACCGGGACGATTTTCGCGCGCGTTTATCGCCGACGTTTAACGCCTCGTGACTAAACAATGGGCGCCAATGTGAGTGTGCACACCGACGCGTAAAACGCCAGGCGTAAAAGCGTCATTAAAAAAAAAACGCATCGGGTTCGTTTTTTTATTTTGACGCGGCGCGTAAAAAACTGTCCGACCAATGAGATCCGCGCTTTTGTTCACGTGCCTGGAGCTGCTGAAGTGACAGTAAAACACGACTTGGTGGCGCTCAAGCACAAAATCGGTCTTGCCGAGCACACACTGATACGACGAAGAAGTAGTAAGTAGACAAAGAAGAAGATAGGCTGCTAATGCTGCTTGCCAGTGAGCAAAAAGTGTGTGAATGGTTTTGCCATAGACATAATATATCTGTGGTTTTGGCAAGCACGTAAATACTGTCTCTCCTCTTCTTCTGTGTGACAAGCGAGTGTCAGAAGCGTAAAGTGCCGCAGCACCACCTTGTGTACCGGGAGCGCATCTACTGAATGTGCACGTTCACTCGGCGCAACGCCAGTGGAAATCGCTTGGGTGTGAACACTCAAGACGCGCCGAAAAACGTCACGAAAAACGCTGGCGATAAGCGCGTGCGATATTCGTCCCGGTGTGTACAGGCCTTAAGGCAATACAAACATAACGGTACATTATGTAAGGTCTTTATACATCACTTAACACATGTTATGTATATTATATTGCATTTCTGTCAATAGATCCTCATAATTATTACACACTGCACCTTTAAAATGTCGATATATGTATATTATGTGTCAGGCTTTCCTCAATCAGTAGATACATCCTAGCGAGACTACATTACATTACTAAATCAGCATATTAGAATGATTTCTGAAAGATCATGTGACACTGAAGACCGGAGTAATGATGCGGAAGATTCAGCTTTGCCATCACAGGAATAAGTTACATATTTAAAGGTCCCGTTCTTCGTGTCTTTTTGAAGCTTTGCTTGTGTTTACAGTGTGCAATATAACATGTGTTCATGTTTCGCGTGTAAAAAAAAAACAGTATTTTGAACACAATTTACTTATCTGTATACCACTGTTTTCACTGTCCTAAAAACGGCTGATGACTTCCTTTATTCTATGAAGTCCCTCCTTCAGAAATACGTAACGAGTTCTGATTGTGCCAGCAGTTCCCGTGTTGTGATTGGACAGCAGCTTAGCGAACGTGGAAAGGTCACGCCTCTTAACGGGAGATATATGCGCTTAATGATCTCTACAGCGTCCCTGGGAAAGCCAAACAAAGGTGATTTGACTCCGGGATGAAAATAACAGCGTCTCGACGACATGGCGACAAACACACTCAAACGCAACAATTCCTTTTCTCCACACGACACGTCCTCTTCTCCACGTGGGACAGCAACAAGACCACGCCCACTTTTTTCGCGTAGTCTTGTGGGCGGAGGTTAGTCTGTTCTACTGACGTCATTTATGAAGGAAGTACCAGGATGTAGTCCAAGCCAGCCATTCGCTGTAGGCTTTGAAAGGGAACTTCTGTTAAATAAAATATCTCGCTTGGCATTGAACTTTGAGCTTTATAATTTTACAGGTATTATTTATGCTCTAACAGCAACATTACACACTAACTAAAGTTTGAACAGTTGGATCACGAAGAACGGGACCTTTAATATATATTAAAATAGAAAACTGTTATTTTATAATAATATATGTAATAATATTTCATAACTTCATAATAATGCTGTATTTTGCTGGATTAAATAAATGCAGTTGTTCTGAGCATAAGAGACTTTCTTCAAAAACATTTAAAAAAATCTTAGAAACCAAACTTCTGAATGGTAATGTATGTATGTTGTAAAGGAGAAATACACTCACCTAAAGGATTATTAGGAACACCTGTTCAATTTCTCATTAATGCAATTATCTAATCAACCAATCACATGCAGTTGCTTCAATGCATTTAGGGGTGTGGTCCTGGTCAAGACAATCTCCTGAACTCCAAACTGAATGTCAGAATGGGAAAGAAAGGTGATTTAAGCAATTTTGAGCGTGGCATGATTGTTGGTGCCAGACGGGCCGGGCTGAGTATTTCACAATCTGCTCAGTTACTGGGATTTTCACGCACGACCATTTCTAGGGTTTACAAAGAATGGTGTGAAAAGGGAAAAACATCCAGTATGCAGCAGTCCTGTGGGCGAAAATGCCTTGTTGATGCTAGAGGTCAGAGGAGAATGGGCCGACTGATTCAAGCTGATAGAAGAGCAACTTTGACTGAAATAACCACTCGTTACAACCGAGGTATGCAGCAAAGCATTTGTGAAGCCACAACACGCACAACCTTGAGGCGGATGGGCTAAAACAGCAGAAGACCCCACCGGGTACCACTCATCTCCACTACAAATAGGAAAAAGAGGCTACAATTTGCACAAGCTCACCAAAATTGGACAGTTGAAGACTGGAAAAATGTTGCCTGGTCTAATGAGTCTCGATTTCTGTTGAGACATTCAGATGGTAGAGTCAGAATTTGGCGTAAACAGAATGAGAACATGGATCCATCATGCCTTGTTACCACGGTGGTGGTGGTGGTGGTGTAATGGTGTGGGGGATGTTTTCTTGGCACACTTTAGGCCCCTTAGTGCCAATTGGGCATCGTTTAAATGCCACGGCCTACCTGAGCATTGTTTCTGACCATGTCCATCCCTTTATGACCACCATGTACCCATCCTCTGATGGCTACTTCCAGCAGGATAATGCACCATGTCACAAAGCTCGAATCTTTTCAAATTGGTTTCTTGAACATGACAATGAGTTCACTGTACTAAAATGGCCCCCACAGTCACCAGATCTCAACCCAATAGAGCATCTTTGGAATGTGTGGAACGGGAGCTTCGTGCCCTGGATGTGCATCCCACAAATCTCCATCAACTGCAAGATGCTATCCTATCAATATGGGCCAACATTTCTAAAGAATGCTTTCAGCACCTTGTTGAATCAATGCCACGTAGAATTAAGGCAGTTCTGACGGCGAAAGGGGGTCAAACACAGTATTAGTATGGTGTTCCTAATAATCCTTTAGGTGAGTGTAATTTGTTAAATTGATGTAGAATTAGATTTAATTAAAATTATGACCATAACCAAACATTTCAAGAAGACATTTTTATTTACCTTGCACTTAGCATTTTTTTTATTATATGCGTCTACCATTAGTTAAAATGTGCATCATTTAAAAAATGTGTTACGATTATACCTGCTCTCCCCAATGTCATATGATAGATATATTGTAATTCTCCATTAGTCTGGAAAAGGAACTAAGTTGGTGTTTATGTATGCTACCTTTGGTCATGTGACATAGCCATAGAGCGTATTCCAGCATCACATCCTGGGTAAGTGAAGAGCTGTTTGAGATCATGAATCTGCCACACACTGAGAACTCCTGCATCTCCTCCAGACAGCAGATACTGGCCATCTTTACTTAGCAGCATCGCCTGGAGCAAAAAAGCATAGATGACACTCATTGTTATGTAAAGACTCTTTGTCAAACACAGTCAGACTCAGAATTTTGGTGGGTTGTATCTGAGTATGTTTCGCTTTGCTAAATTCTAGATGAAACAAGTCACGCAAAATTTTTTTTTTCCACAGATATTATAGCTTCACAGTAAGTAAATATATAAAAAAATTCTATCAGTCACAATAGCTTCACTTTAAAATATATTAAAGGCAATTGACCACTCAAAAGGACCAGTGACCTTTTAGCGGCCTTTCATATTTCTCGATGATAGATAACACTGATAACCATTTGATGGGCGGTTTAAATGTGCTTTTTTTGTTCTCGGCTAAGTGAATAAGCTCTTTGTAGCCGATGATAAACGTCTGCAGCATCCGGCTGGACGGTGATTACAGGGGTTTACTGACACCCCTGTGGACCTTAGAGTGAGTGTGCCCTGCCTCATCCAATCAAAAGCCACACAACCCCCTTTCTTTCCCAGCATGCACGGGGCCAACCTGGCGAACAGTTTGTTTCTTAAACCGCTGTAGCGGTGGTATCCTGCGGCGAAGGGCAGACAGAGTATGAGATTTATTCTGTTCATCTGGTTTTCCTGTGTGCACATGGGCTATGTAACACTTTAAAGGTCCCACGAGAAACACAGATGATATAAAACAGCAAACACACTACACTCTTTCATTCACCACACACACACACACGCACAACACAAACTCTTGTGGGAGAGGATGCTGTAATGATACAGTGTGTTAGCAAAGTGGCTATTAAGTCTAATTAATTATACTAAATATATCATCTTAAATAATTGCAATAACCAGCTTTTTTTTGTTTATGTATTACTTATAATCCAGACTCTAAAACAGGTGATGCTCATAACAGAAGCTATAATGGACCAGAGAACTTTGGCTTCCTGTAGTGGAGATCTAGATGTCACAAAGACTATATTTCATTAACTATTAGGTTTTCACTTAATACTCCATTTACTCAAATACTTGTTTTCTCTAGGAACAACTTTGTATATTGATTTCAATGGCTTACTCGAAACCATTTTAAATTCTTTATTTTATGGTAAATTCTGTTCTCCAAAACAAAAATATCAATATCATCATAATTCGTAATGGCTGATGGTTAAGCATTATATATATATATATATATATATATATATATATATATATTAAAATGTGAGGTTGGAGTATCACATTTTAGTTATAAGTCTTAACAACCTTTTGAAAAACCAACAACGGTATCCAGGCAACTAACAATCTCTAACTAGCAAATCAACTATGCTACTCAGTTTAGTTAATAATAATTTGTAATAATAATGTCTATGTACCACTTTAAATTGGATCAGACTATGTCTCACACTTATTGAGCAGCACTGGATCCTGCTAAGACATTAATTCCAAGTCTGATATTATTGGTATAACTATCTTTGTGGGAACATTTGGTCCCATTAATGTAGGGAATACCAGGCAAAAACACACACAGACACACGCACACACAGACACACGCACACGCACACACAGACACACGCACACACAGACACACGCACACACAGACACACACACACACACACACACACACACACACACACACACACACACACACACACACACACACACACACACACACACACACACACACACACACACACACACACACACACACACACACACACACACACACACACGCCTAATTCCCCACTACCACAGTCATGAGTGAAATACCCAGTATCAATCACAGAGACTGTTCTGCTAGATCGCTGTCCAGCAGACTTCAGACGTTACAACAGCTGGGACCTGAGTGCATTTGCGTGCATTTGATCTCTTTTGATTAGTTTTGGATGTATCCGAGATGTGTGTAATTAGGATTCAGGTTACACTGTGGCAAACCCTTAAGCATCTTATTTCAGCTGTGGTATGAAGTAGAGGCTCAGGACAGACATATGGGATCTGAATTGTACGTAAGGGAAGCATCACCAGAGACTGTCTCCAATATGTCTAAATTAATGACCGCAAGAGAATAAAGTGATTCTTCAAAGTTATGCACGTGTTTCGTTTTTCCTTTGGTCCAAAAGTCCTTCATATGAATCATCCCAAAATCCAGCGATTTGAACTGGTTCAAACTCCACCCTGTGACTCACTCTGAGATTTGATAATAATGTTGTTTGGTCAAAGCTGCAACATGAATTAAGTCTTCTGTTCTAATGTGCCTTATTACTTCAAAGATGTCTGAGAAAATATATCAGTACATAATCCAGTATCCACGGTGGTCCCTCTGGAACTCTGGAAAAGGGTCTGTGAGAAGCAGAGATGTCCAGGTTGCAGAGCGGGCTTGGTCAGAATCATAAATCAGTGGTCTCCTCCAGGAGCCGCCATTCCAGAATCCAAGATGGCTGCCGTGACTCAGATATCTGACTTAAAGTCAAGCTGTGATTTTAAACAACAGGGTTGTGTTGGATGATGCCCCACTGTTTTTTTTTCTCCTGATCTGTCTGTGTTAGGTCAGGATATGTCTGGCACGAGTAAAGACTGGATTTATGAAGACTTTAATGCAGTCCATTGCGTATGTGCAGACGGCTCGGGAAATGTCTGCTAAAATGGTTACTAACAGACAGACGCTCAGTTGTGTGCTCCAGAGAGTCATTCATGTATTATTTCTACTTGTCTAAATTAATGTTCTGTCAGACCATCAGCATGAAGACTCATTTTAACCACAGCAACAAACTGTCCCAGCAACCCACATACTCAAACACAAAACCGCATACACCCTCTTCTCCACAAACACACCCAGTCACAAAAATGACACCCCATCTGGCATGAGAGGAGCTTGTCACAGTGTTTGTGTGTGTGTGTGTGTATGTGTTGATGTCAGAGATGGACAAGAGACATAGACAGCAATTATTGATTCGGGATACATATTTGTGTAACTTCACGCTACTTTTCATGCAGATTATATAAGTAAAAACTAAAACATGCCAAAAGCTGCCTTGTTTTTAATTGGTGACATTTAGTAAGATTGGTTAGAAGGGGACAGTATTTGAATTGAGAGTATCATTCTGTATTAGAGACTTCAAAACTTTACAGACTAAGAATGCACTAGGGCTTCTGTTTTAATGAATAAATCACCAATAACAAAATAACAAACACTCAAAATGTGGAAATATATAATCTACTCCACTTTCCCACAATGCTGCAAACCTGCAGCTTTGAAGTTTGTGTACTTTAAATTCAGCCAAGTGGTCAATCTGTGATGTTTAGATGCTCTATTGGTCCCACGACTTCTCATTATACAAGAAGTTGTAGGTCAGCGTTAAACAAATGTGAGATTCCATGCACAGCGGAATGCAAAACTTGCATGAGCTTGTGTTTCCAGTCTCCTGAGTTGAGTTGCGTGAATATGTATGGAAGACAAAGGAGTTTAGTGTGACCAAGTCTTTATTTCTAGAGTATACAAATATTCAAAATGATCACATTTTGAAGTCTCTTATGATGTGAAACATTTCAAAATTATGTATTAGTCTTATTTAGATCAATTATACCTAAATGTGTTGGCTTTGAACAAGGAATTAATTAATTTGTCTACACTACTGTTCAAAAGTTTGGGTTTTTGAAAGTGTCACTGCATAAGGCTGCATTTATTTGAGAAAACACAAAAAAACAGTAATCTTGAGAAAAATACAATTACAATTTATTCAATGTATTCTATTTTATTTTATATTCTATTTTAATAATACAAAGGTAATTATTCCTGTGATGGCAAAGCTGATTTTGCTATAATAATAAGAAACATTTCTTCTTATTATTATCAATAATATGTGGAAAACAGTTGTGCTTCTTAATATTTTTTTGTGGAAACTGATTTTTTTTCCAGGGTACTTTGATGAACAGAAAGTTCAAAAGAACAGCATTTATTTGAAATAGAATGTCGAAACATTTACATTTATTTACTGTCACTTTTGTCCTTGCTCAAACCTTTGAACAGTAGTGTACAACGATCACTGCAAATTAATTTTTGTTCATAAAACAAAATATTAGTACAGAAATTTGCAAAATAAATCCAGGATCATGATTCTATAAAACGACACACACTAATCCTCCATTATGTCATATTGGTTGAATAATAAAGTAGTGCAGAGCCACCCCTCTTCTCCGTCACTGCAGACTGTTTATTGAAAACAAATGGAATCTGGACACAATGAGGAAACTAATCAAGCTTGGAGAAGCAGAGAGCAGAGGAGCACGTAACGGAGCCGGCCTGTTAAATGGGATGCAGGTGTGGGTATGTGCGTGCAGGACAAAGAAAGAGGGGGGGGGCGGGGAGCAGAGCTCTGTGAATTTTCCCAGGCCCAGAGGAAAGAGAAAGTGATGGAGCGGGAATGAGGGAAAGAGAGCTGGCCGATTTTAGGAGCTCTGCCCGCCAATGACAAATGTGTCCTTTAATGCAGGAGGTCTTGCCGTTGGCCATTCCTCTCTCTTGCTCGCTCTCGTACACACATGCAAGTTGAGTGGCATTTCGTAGCCCTGCAGATCAAAGGACAGATTTGGACCCTTAGGGTTCAGAAGTCAAGAGAAAGAGAGATGGAGAGAGGAAAGAGCGAGACCTGTAGGCAGATCATGTCAGCGTTTAATCACACCCCAGACAGCTGACATGATAAAACACAGAGGCTGCGGACAAAAATGGAAAGAATGAAAGAAAAAGGAGGGACAAATGGACATGAAAGAGCTGCCCAACTTGTTAGCCTGCCTTCCTATTCCGTATAATTGTTTAGAGGGGAGTTTATGCTTATGTTTACCTTGATGTTGTCTTCCACCTCCATATGTCCCAGTAGTTTCCCATTGATGCTGAACACACAGAAGTGGCCTTTGTCATAATAAATGACACAGTGACCCTCAGTGGAGGACATAACCAAACGTGGCCGCACACAGCCGTCTGGACCCTCCAGAGTCCTCAACAGGTCACCGTTCATAGAGTGGACAAGACACGGACCCTCTATTGTCACACACATACAGAAAGATGAGGGTCAAATCAGAGAGAATTACAGTGTGTTGCTGCACCAAATTGTTCATGTGTTATTTGGGACCTAGAAAGGTCTGTTGATTCTAACATTTTTTATTATTTCTTTGGCCCTCTGACATATTTGTTATTTATATCTGGGAAGCCATGTTTAAGACACAGAATTATGATTGCTAGCCTCATAGGAATGGGTAGATATACATAGAGAGTCTTGCTCCCATCAAGTCCTAATGGTTAAGCGCCAAATCAGGGCACACATATTTTAATAATTGGCCCTAAAAGTTGGAAGAAAGTAAACATCTACAGAGAGGGTGGTACAGGGGCATTAATTACACTCATAAAACACCAAAGTTAATTACTAATAATACATATGGTTTGATCTTATTTAAAACACAGAGAGTTGCAAAATTAACAATGTTATTTAAAGCCTGTCATGATCAAAATGTGAGATATTAACAATGTTTTTAAGGTATGGTATTATATTTAGCTAATTGTGCTATATTTAACTCATTTGACAATACTGACTATGTAGGACAATTTTGTAAAGTGGCATTGATGCAGATTTATATGTGCACTGTTCCCATGCAAAAAGACAACTTGGACCCAGAGAGCAAAATCAATCATAGTAAAATAACTAAAAACAAATACATAAGATGAATTAACTATTTAAAATCAATAACATTTTACAGCAATACAATTTTTTATAAATTAGCCAATTAATTCTATAAGCAGCACGGAACACTGTATCTGATCAGTGTTAATGAATGAGTGTTTGCGTTTGCTTTACCTCTACAGCCACTGATGACCAGTCCCAGCTCTGCACACACACTCGCACACGTCACCTCACAATCATGACCTGTCAGGATCGCCCGGGGAGTCACAAACTCTGCTGGAAAGCCATACACAGAGTTAATTAAAAAATAGTTAAAACAATCAATTGCAAAAAGGGAGCACAAATAATAATTATGATCAGAAAACACTACATTAAAGAACATGCAGTAATAATTGCACTCACTGTAGTAACACAGCTGTCAATTTCAATGTTTAAAATAGGTTTTTATTTGTCGTCTACTCTGTGATAATGTAATTACTGCAATCAGACACTTACACCTGTGTTACGTTATGTGTACACTTGCTCTCCTTTGCCATCCACATATCCTTTTTAATCAGTCTAATGAGCTCTGCTAGTATTTGAGTATGCACTTTCGGTCTCTATTACTCACACAAACACCTGTCTTTTAATGTGGTTCAGGAAATGTCAAAAATAACAGTTAATGAACTAATTAATTGTCACTTTTTACCTGGACACAAAGAATTCCCACACATTTAATTTCTTTAACTCAGCTGGCCTCTCTCTGTCTCTCTCAAACACACACACACACACACACACACACACACACACACACACACACACACACACACACGCTCTTGGTGTAGATGTATAGGTTTCATTAGGTGGCAAACTTCCTAAATGTCTCAGCTTTGAGTTATACCCTACAACTCTGGGGATTAAAGCCTGATGTCGGATTGTGCCCTGAAAAGATCAATAAAACTGATATATTGGTGTATCGTTTAACCTCCCCGTCATCGGCCACCATTTGGTTCGCATTAGGACAACATCTGATTACAATCTAATACCTATATACTGTATACTATTTATCTGTACTGCAAATGTGCACTAGAGAGTATCATTTACCTATAGAGAGACAGAGAGAGAAAATGAATACATAAACACAACACAATTCTAGAAAAAAAAAAAAAAAACATTTTTGCAATATTATTTGCAAATGAAACGGCATCAGATTGGGTTAGTTATAAAAATCAGGCTTCATGACAGTGCTCTGCATGATTTGGTCACTAGATGGCAGTGTGGTCAATAGAATCAATTCAACAATTCTTCACAGTTCACTGCCCGGGAAAGCCTAGGTATGGATATTAACCCTTTCTGAAATCATACTGTAACTTCATTCTTGTCTGAAATGAAGAACTGTCAGAATTAAAGAAATGGGCAAATGGCATTATTGCCAATCAGTCACCAGACAGAGTTTATTGCATAGACTTTAGCTCTAAAAAATAATTGAGTGTCTGCTGCAGAATCTACAGCACCGCAGCAAAATAAATATATTTTACAGGAATTGTGGGATTGCAGTCTGAATTGAAAGTGATGCGATAAAAGCATTGTCTTTGCTGGCTGCACACAAAAACAGAGATACAGCACGACTTGTGAACAAATAACTCGTATGAGCTGATTCTTTTACTCACATTCATGAACTCATCATGGATGATTGTTTTAAATCATTCGAACATTAACATGACTCACTAACTGAACCACAAATCTTGTTTGACTCAAAAAGTAACAAGAACTTGTGAAACTTAAATCAATATTATTAATGATTTAAATGATGAAAATGTAATATTTTAATAAAAACAATAGAATACATATTTAAAATAAATAAATCAATGTGTTACCAAAATCATCATAATAAATAAGTAGTTTGGACCAATTATGGGGGTTTGAACCAATTCCTGCAAAGTATATTGATCGTGATATGGCTGAATTTTAATTTTATTTTTTTTTAGCTTTCAACTTTCAACCCTTCACTCACATGATAACATTACTGGAAAACATGGCCTGTACCATTGTGATACAAATCCAGTGATTCAGTTTGATTTCACTTTAGATGAGTCTGACTCGTAGCCTCTTTAATGCCACTGATGTCAACCATCCACCTAGTCGTATTTATCTTTAGACGCTCATTACCTAAATCACAATTAGTCATAAATCCTGCCCCATTTGTAAGAGAGCACTTAACAGCATGTAGAGCATCCAAAAACTCCAAATTAGCAAAGGCGAAGTGTGTGTTTTTGCGAGGGCGTGCGCGTAGAGGTCTTTGATCAGCACCGCAGCCATATGGTTAGTGTGTGCAGGGGAAGCCTGTGGCATTTTTCACTTTTATTGAGTGTTCTCTTGCTCTCTCAGATAGATGGGACTGAACCCTCCTGAGCCGGAGACCTCAGAGTCACATTTACTGTCTTCCTCTGTGGCCCTCTGGCCTCCACTTTCACTCACACTCACACACACACACGCACACACGCACACACACGCACACGCACACGCACACACACACACACACACACACACACACACACACACACACACACACACACACACACACACACACACACACACACACACACACACACACACACACACACACACAGATTCCATTTATGGTGTGATACTAGCCTGAAACTCAATCTTCTGAGCAGAGACCTGCTGTGGTCAGATGAAACTAGTTGTAGCTTCTGAGAGTGAGCCGTAAATCATTACACCGGCCTTGACAGACACACACTGGAATGTGTGTGTATGAACAATGAGCTTTTAACACTGTTGCATTGCATTGATATCATCACCTGCATGAAAGCTTTTCCTATGTGTGTTTGCTAAGCTCTGCTTGGGGATTTGGGTTCTGAACGTTACCCTGATCTTGACCTCTCTATGTGAGGAACATGAGGAACTCTAGAGACTCTTTTGAGCACCAACCTTGATGAAACTATTTGTTCAGACATATTATGGAGCCTTCCTTTAAAGAACTGTTCACCCAAAAATGAAAATGACATGGATGTCCTGCTAGAAGTTGCTTGTTTCCAGACAATAAAACTGACACAACTGGTCAGTAAATTATGACATAATTTTCATTTTTAAATGAACACACACATATCTGTATGTGACTAAACATTTAAAACTTACTCCCAGGATTCTCTCCAATGCTGCAGTGCTTGCCGTTCCAGTACCAGAGCAGTAGTGTGGCGTCTCTGGAGCCGGAGAGAACGTAACAGTCTCCACCAATGTACGACTCTGAGCGAGCCAGACAGGTCACCACATCAAGATGCCCAAACACAATCTGTGTCAGTTTACCTTTAAACACACAACACAGGAAGGTAAACCACTTATTGCAGTGTGTGGAGTTGGATATGTACAAAGCAATATACATACATATATATATAAATATATATATTTTTTTGTCCTGGAGAATTTGTGTTTTATTTGATCTTCATGGGGCCAGCAGTCTGCAGTGCAGTACTCCCTGCAGAGTGTGAGTGAATGACTCTACTGAGATGTTGCTGTCTGCTGAGCCGTTTACATACACCAGATGAGCTCACACACTCCCCAATTCTTCCTGCACTTTAAATATTTGCTTTTGGAGAACTGCATGTGCATGCTAAAGTCTGTGTGAATGCATAAAACAAACAAACAGCAAGCATTTTAGGGACAATGTGCATATCTGTCTGTCTGTCTACCCATCCATCCATCCATCCATCCATCCAGCCATCTATCTATAAACAAACCCCATTACTGTACGTGTCTGTGTGTGTATATCTTCAGAAACTGAGAGCATTGAGTGTGATGCGATTCTATTGAAATTCAAGTTCTGCTTGCGTGACTCGCGTTCTGAGCCTCATCCTCCCACAAGATGGAGTCATGGCCCATCCATGAGATGAGAAAGCTATCAGAACCCCGGGGCAATGGAGTTGTAATGCAGTCTGCAGGCTCATTTGTGACTTTTGACCCTTTTCTTTTGTGTACTGCGGCAGAGGCGGTGTCTCCACAGACAACCGAGGTGGTGGGGGGTCGTCGTGGTTACCTGTATCGGTGGAGTAGACGCGGAAGCTCTTGTCCCAGAATCCACACAGCAGGATGAAGCGGTTGTCAGCTGTGATGACAAAACACTGAGCGTTCACTTGGATGCTCTGATCTAACAGATCTGAGATCTGCCTCCTGTGAGTGGCCACATTATTTGCTGTTAAAAGATAGAGTCACTGGTTAAAGAGTCACTTTGTTTAAAAATACTAACATAACTTTGCTAGTTAGAGAATTAGAGGGTAAGAAAGAAAGAGATGAATGAGGAAGTAAAGAAAGCCACATAATGGTGGAGACATTAACAGAGGGAGTCATATGGCACAAAAATAAAGAGTCTTGACCCTAAAGGTCTATTTCAATGTCTGGTAAGTGAATTCCTGACAACCTCTTAAGACATTATAAAGATGTTAAACCATTTGCATGAGATAATATGACATTTACCGTTAACACTATGTGAGAGAATGTGATTTGTGAATGAATACATAAAACAGCAGATGACAGAACAGTAAAATACCTTTCACATTTTCCTCTGCCATAAACATTTGAAAAACAGACTCTTTTGGTAAAAGAAAGACTAAAATAAATCATAAAAGATATGTGCCCAAAATGCTGCACATTACATGTATTTTGTTAAACACATAAGACAGAGACAGTGTGTGAGAGAAAGAGAGAGAGAGAGAGAGAGAGAGAGAGAAAGAGAGAGAGAGAGAGAGAGAGAGAGAGAGAGAGAGAGAGAGAGAGAGAGAGAGAGAGAGAGAGAGAGAGAGAGAGAGAGAGAGTGTGTGACGGAAGAGGCCAGACTACACCGAGTCAGGTGTGTGAGGCCCAGACACACTCGTGACACACACCAGCACTGCGTCTGTGCTGGAGTGAGTGGACAGATTATCAACAGCACAGTCATGCAGAATTTACTGTGTTTAAATGTGTGAGCTATGTGGAATGCAGTCCGTCTAAATACATACATGACAATGGGAGCAGGAGTGAAAGAAAATGAGCTACGAAAGATGTATCTCCCCACACAGAGAGACAGAGGAGGGAGAAGGGAGGGTGATTGTGTTGTCTTTGATAAATCTTTTAAAAGTAAAAAAAAATAAAAAATCCTACTATAGCTATGCTAATTTCATATCTCTTCTTGTATCACTTTGATATAATTTCAATTTAAATCAATATTTCATTCCCATTTATTTATTTAGTAGGTAAAAATGCAAACAGGACCCCAAAGCCATGTTCCAACACATAGTGGGAAACATTACCAGAAGAGTGAAAGCTGTTATAGCAACAATGGGAAAATCAACGTTCCAATTTTGGACAATTGGTTTGAAACTAAATGCTTAAATTAAATTAAACGTTTTGGTGTCCACATACTTTTGGCCATGTATTGTGTTGTATTGTATTATATATTTTTTACACACGTTTATAGTATACATAATATTATAATACAGATCTTATATTTACATTTATTTTACACAATATTTATTTAAAATTCACTCAAAATATCTGTAAACAGAAATTGTGCATTAGCACATTTGACTATTTCGCATCTGTTGACTATCCGTAAAAAGAATTCTGCAAGCTGCCCAAGTTGTCACATTCTCAGATTCAAAAAACTAAAACAAAAAAAAGTCATGATGGACGATTAATTGTTCTGGTTGAAGTTTGCTTTAGACTCTTCACAAAAAATGGCACATAAAAAGAATTTCATCATGATTTTGGATTGCTGAAGGCTTAAATTCAAATTTAAAACCAACAGAGGGGGAGGTGTAGAGAGAGGTACAGGTGTGTAGGATGAGGACACATACTATGAAGTGACAAACAGATAAATTAGGCAAGACATATGCTACTCAGAAGCAGGGGAGCAGAGATATAAGATGAATAGGCTCAGAGAGAGAAACTTCTTAGAGGCTTCAGCCATGTTATCACACATCTTCCCTCTCTCATCCCTCTATCCTCTTTTTCTCCCTCATCAACAGGTCGGAGAGATGAGAGGAGGACATATTGTCCTGACAGCGTGTGCCACGCGGCTTCAATCAGACATTATTACACCATTCATATTCATTCAGTCTGACAGGACAGAGAGACAGAGAAAGAAAGAGAGAGAGAGAGAGAGCTGATGATGTACAGGCTAAGCCACAGCTCATTGCTTTCCAATTTGCATGCAAATGCTGAACTGAAGCTTGA
This sequence comes from Romanogobio albipinnatus, assembly GCA_023566225.1. Taxonomy (NCBI): domain Eukaryota; kingdom Metazoa; phylum Chordata; class Actinopteri; order Cypriniformes; family Gobionidae; genus Romanogobio; species Romanogobio albipinnatus. The sequence goes on from CM042241.1 coordinate 30,444,618, forward strand.
ATGGCGGCTGGGTGAAAAACAGCACTCGTCTCCTCTCAAGGGCCGGGCACTCGCAACTCACAACAGCCAATCACAAATCACTCTACTGACGATTGACAAGGCACAGACCTATCAAAGGGTCAATCTCCACTGGTAACTGGTACTGCTGGTCCTGCACAGAAGAACTTTGATGACCTGAGAGAAAGAAGAGAGAACTGATGAAAAATAGATTTAATACTCTGTACCATCACATTACTTATTTATAGAGGTCAGCCATTTACTACAGCGCACTAACAACAATAACAAAAAACAAAACAAAGAAACACTCTCTTCTTTTCTAAAAGCAAAATAAAAGAATTAGAGTGTTTAGATGTACAACCAAACGCTGATAAATATAAAAAAATCAGCCAATCATAAAAAAATAATAGTAAAAGAAAACCATTTATGTGCTATTTCTTCTCTGGTTTTGTCATTATTAAGTATACGGTAAATAAAAAATAAAAAAAACATAATGATAAAAAATAATATGCTGATCTGAATTTTCTTAAATACATTAAATGTGCTGTTAAATCAGGGTCAAAAATCATAATTTATCACCATTTAATAATAATTTAGCCCCAATTTTGCTTTGCATGAAAACACGTTTATTCACATTCTTTGAGTATATTCAATGTCTTAAGCCGGGTGAACATTGAGTGATTTTTACAGTCCTTTACGATTATTACTTGTTAGACTGTATAATATGATCTGAGTGAGATATTGCTTAAAGCAATGGCACACTGTGTAACAACTAGACTATAAAAATATACAATACACATCATAGCCAGGACTACACCGACTTTATTCACAACTCTTTACATTGTGACGTGAAGAACAGAGGAAAATATTTCTTGCATTGTCAGTTTATTGATTTTCATGAACTGTTAAAAAGGGTTTTCTGGTAGTTAATAGCATTTTTTTGTACATAAAAAAACACTAATTTAAAATGTATTCATCCCAAACATCGTTTAAAACTACTATCTGAAGAGATCAAGTTTAAAATCCTTCGAATTCCTCCTAATATGGTAAATGACTCGCAGCATTTCTTTCTGTTAGATTGATCTTTAATAAATAAAAAAACAAGAAGAGGCTGATAAATGGAGGTGGACAGGAAGCTGAATGCAAGGCAGAGGAAGTGTCACATTTGATCCAGTTCAGTCCGAGATATCAATGTATAAGGAACTGAAGATTATATACAACCAGAGTTTAGAGGGATCAAGCTCCTGAAGCTTGCATTATATAATGTGCAAAAATGAACGTCATCCTGCATCTGACATCAAACTTGACATAACCCTAACATACTCTCATGACAATTTTGTATGATCTGCTTACGCCCTATGAACAGTTAGGTTTGTAGCTTGAACGTCTGATGCACATGGCAAATTTTTCTGGAAACACTTTAGTAGTTTCAAATTTGTCATCTGATTGGTTGAATTCTACAGGTTGTCCGCAAGACGTGTGTGTACGTGCGTGTTGCGCTCTTTAACAGTCCGCCTGGAAACAAATGCCATGACGCCAAACTCCCTCATGGAAGATGAACGCCGTCGTGTTTACAACTGTGACAGCGAGCGCTTACCAGGATCAACTAAACGCTGTATTTTCAAAAGTATGTGAAGTTTGTGGCTCCATTGTTGCAGTAAACTTGTTAAATATTCTTGAATTAATAATTTATAAATGCACGGCCGGTCTGTAATTGCAGGGACATCGACATGACACAAAACAAAATGAACTGTGATTGGTTGTGTTACACGTCAGTCAAACGGCCTCTGGTGGTCCTTGACCAATGAAAGCTGCGTTAGAGTCCAGACCTTCTGCCGTCAGACTGAAGGTCTGGCTATGCGAGACTAGGTAAAAAATCTAAAAAAAATCATACGTTTCGGTTTTACAAATCTTACATACGAAATCACCACTTCATTAATAGTTAATGAGATCGGTTGCGTAACCTGGTTAACATAATAATTTACACCTCTGATACTGGTTAGTTAAGAAATCGCATGATTCATTACTAATCACCAAACACATTGCTGTCTGTTCGTTCTTACTCACCAGTGAGACCGTGCCACTTGTTGACGGCGAAGAGGCGGTTGGCCGTGACTGTGATGACCACTGTGTTGGTCAGGCCTGACTGCGTGTTGGCGGCCACGTGGGTCACAGGTGAGTTGGATGGGAACTTGAGTACCATGATGACATCCTGCTGCATTTGCTCTGTGAACATCAGTGGTGTCTGCAGAAGGAGATACTGTTGAGTCCATGACCGTCATCATCAGCAGGGAGTGTAGAGGAAAATAGAGTGATGGTGGGAGAGAAGAAGAGAGAAGAGGAAGATACGCAGGAAGAAAGGAAATTAGGTAGTGAAAGACAGAACGTGTAAAAGAGCACAAAAGCTGAGATTGAGGTCAGAGGTAATATCATAACTGGAGTGTTATTAGAATTGAAAATCTTTGTCAGAACAGGTTTGGAGAAAAAAAAAAGCATGATTCAGTTCTGGAATGTCTGTATTTTTGTCGACAGAACAAAGCAATATGATTTGCAATCTCAGCATCAATATTTTTTTACCGTTTTGTTGAAATCTAAAATTATCTCATGACTTAATGAAGGTTGTGTATGCAATGATAATTCTATTCCATACATTTTAAAGTATTTTAAAAGTAAGTATTTTGCCGCCGCAGGTAAAAAGGTTATTCTGCGGCAAATGCATTATACATACATCTGATCATATTTATATATGATTGCATCGGCACAGACCTACAAGCTGGTAATTAACTCATATTAGTCATGTACTGCTATATGATTCCCGATAAGCCCTGTTTTTTGTACACTAAAAAAGTGCAGGAACAGTTCAAATATGATGAGATATGTTAAAGCTGGAGAAAAGAGGTCAGACCGAGATCAAAGCAGCTACACACTTTCGTTTTTACAAAAATCAAATGATAGATTTTACATTTTTGGACCTTAGAGAATTCCAAAAATGCTTCTGCTAGGCAAGTTACAATTCCTGGGTATTGACAGAAGGAAAACAGTTTGTAAAGGCCTAAAGTTGCAAAAGATCATAGCAGATTTCAAATTAATCTGAATTTTCCTTTAGGCTGCCACGGTATATTGCAACCTCCATTAGTAACATTATAATCTGCTTTCTCTCACGTTCCATTCTACAATACAGCAGATGAAGAGAAGCTAAAAGCTATATGCGCATACACAGCTGTTTGATTACTTGGCAGCAAAGTCATCCAACCATCAAGTTGACTTCCTCAGTGAGGCAGGGCTGTGTTTGTAGAAGCAGGAGATAGTGTTCAGACTGGGCAGGCGCGCTGTCACTCTTATTGAGCAATCTGATTGGCTGCTGCATTATAATTATATTTATTTACAGTACAGATTAATCACTTTAAAGAATGTCTATTTTAAACTAATATTTCAAATATTATCGAAAATTATTGTAGAAAGTGTATTTATTCGCTTATAAATAATAAGCTCATATATTTTAGTATGTCTCTCTTTCTCAATGTCACCATTAAACTGTGCTCTAATCCAGTCTAACTGTTGTCGTATGTCTGTGATGTCTAATCCTGACACGTGTGTGTGATTTTAGACACAGTATGGAGACACAGGGCTAATTGGTGTGCCTGCAGTAAATTAGACAGACAGCTAGCGCCTTAAATAGTGTTCAGCCTGTGAGTGCCATTAAACAGAGGATCTACCCTCATTAACCTACTGGAGACACGGAAGAGGGAGAAAAAGAGAGAGAAGTGCAGGCAGAGGGAAAGAGATGGATTAAAGGATTACAGAGAGAATGGTACTGTGTATAATCCAAATATACAGGATCACATGAAAATGTAATGTTTATTTAAACGAAGAAGAGTCTAGTCTTGTCATACCATCTATCTTATTTCAGAATGCTGCTTTTGTTGCCTGATTTCGTCCGAGTGATTTTCCCCATTAAATTCTTTCATTGGTAATTTTTAAGGACAACAAAAGATAAAAAGCCTGTCCAAAAAATATTACTTTGATAATAAAATGGTACAGTGAGCATTGGGAACAGGGAAGCAAGGATGTTGTGTTTTGTAAGAATAAGAACAAGAAGATCATATACATGAAGGCACAGAAGCTTATAGAAACAATTACCATTTGTGCACTTTTGACGACAGGGGATTCTACAGGGTTCCCACACTTTTTGTCCAGTGGATTTCCATTACTTGCATGATTGCACCCACAATCATAAACAAACAATTCTACCCTTTTTTATCAGATCTTCAGTTCAGAGTGATGTCTATTTAGCCTTTTACAGTCAGTTTTAGACTCTGTGCTTGGGATTATTATAAAATTGTGTGTTCAAAGGCTGTGTACAAATTAAGTGTCAGTGTTACGTAAAGTCAGAAATCCCGTTCTGAGCCTATAACTATATCTGCATGCAGACATTTAGAGGAGAGCGCGTGGGTTTGTTTCCATACAGGCAAGCAGGGGCTGTCATCGCCACAGAAACACAAAGCTAATGGGGGTTTCTAGGCCGTCACCCACAGTCTCTCAGTTTCTAGACTAAAGACCCTATCACCTCAGAGCTCTCTGCTCAACCATAGCACTTTTCCCACTTCTGGGACCCTTTCTCACACTGGGGGCTCACTGAAAGAGGACAGGAGAGAGGAGAGGGGAAGTAAAGCAAAAAACATCATGGGCCGATTTAAGCAGGCAGCTATCAGGCCCGTTTTCAACCAAAAATGGATCCCCTAAAACTTGAACTGTCCTGTTTCTCCACTGACTTGTGAGTCAAACTGTCTATATTTCTTTCTACCCTTATCAAAGCAAGTTTGTATTAAGCAAGTTAAGTATTTCATTTTAGATCAAGATAAAAATAATAATAATAATAATAATAATAATAATAATAAGTGGCTAGAGATGCTAATGCAGCATATATAAATCATTAACATCATTCAAAAATCAACTTAAAACTCAGCTCTTCCGTGAGCACTTAACCTCATAAAAAAAAAAAAAAAAAAAAATCCTCTTTCTTTCTCTCTCTTCTTACCTCCCCTAGCCTGTGCTACACTGAGCAATGTACACGGTCTCAGGATTTCAGGCTCTTATTGCGCTTCTCGACTCTTCATGACCTATCACTTCATGTTCTCCCAAGTTGTAAGTCGCTTTGGATAAAAGCGTCTGCTAAATGCATAAATGTAAATAAAGGGATCAAGTCAGCAAAAGAGATTTTGCACTGCTGCACAGGGTGATTACAATGGATACAATCTAGTTTTATGAATTCTAGCAGATCTAGCTTTTGCTTTAACAAATAAGTTGTTGTTTTGAACACTATTTGGTGTTTACAATCACATTATCCTGCACTCCAGCACCAAATGTTAGTTTTATACGGTATATATATATATATATATATATATATATATATATATATATATATTAGGGGTGTAACGGTACACGTATTTGTATTGAACCGTTTCGGTACAGGGCTTTCGGTACGGTGCACGCCTGTACCGAACGGTTATGAATGTAATCTTTAACAGTTAACAGTCGGCTTGTTGTAAGCGCGGAACACACTTCAATCCGAGTTCCCACATGAACATATTAAGTATTCAGTCCATTTTATCACGAAATTCAAACGATAAATGACATTTTGATGCTCTTTAATGTGCGTGACTGATCAGTGATCACTGAACACAGTTCAAGTGGCCGCGCCGCGCGCGTGTGACCGCGATCATTTGTGAACGGTGCACGCGTCGAACTGTTATGAATGTAATCTTTAACAGTTCACTGTCGGCTTGTTGTAAGCGCGGAACACACTTCAATCCGAGTTCCCACACGAACATATTCAGTTCATTTTATCACGAAATTCAAACGATAAATGCCGTTTTGACGCTCTATGTGGCGTGACTGGTCACTGATCACAGTTCAAACGGCCGTGAACGCGATCATCTGTGAAGGCGATCGATCATCTCTTACTAAAGATTCAAGAATAAACATGAATGAATGTATATATGTATATATATGTATAATGTATAATGTATATATATGTGGTGTAATCGCTAAATCAGTGTTTCAACGGCGGAAAGACATCAATACTGTATAACTGCTTGTGAACTAAACAATGTCATGTAACGTTAGCATCACATTTACCTCAGGCAGTCATTCAGTGTCCAGACTTTTATTCACTAGAGAAATCAACTCTTTCGCTAAATACATGCTCTATATTAGCCGTTATATTCATTATATTCTACTTAACCTGTTAGTGATGTCTTGATTATTTCATGCATGTTAAATAAACCTGTCATGAAAATGACAGACGCTGTATATAAATTATTATATTTCAACAACGATTTGGAGAAAAAAAACTATTTTATAATTAGATTTAGAAGTTAATGCAAAAACTGCCTTATGTGAAGTTTACATATTTGCACACAATGTGTTATTTGAGTGTTGATTATTATACCTAAAAATAAATAGCAACTGAATTTAGGCTAATAGCTTGGGCTATGTTGTGAACCTTTAATATTAATGTACAAGTAAGGGCTCCCTATATAATTTACAGAAATATCTTAAATAAACTTTTAGATATAATTTAATTAATTCAAGGACAGACACTTTTTTCCCCAGTAAACCACTGTTAAATATAAAAAATAAAAAGCAATTTGTAAATCTGCTGTACCGAACTCGTACCGAACCGTCAGTTTTGTGTACCGTTACACCCCTAATATATATATATATATATATATATATATACACACACAGTTCAACAGTTCAACTCTTATGGGAAAGTTTTCCACAAGGTTTAGGAGTGTGTTTATGGTTTTTTTTTTTTTTTTAATTTTACCATTCTACTAGAAGCACATTTGTGAGGTCAGGCACTGATGTTGGAAAATAAGACTTGGCTTGCAGTCTCCGCTCTAATTAATCCCAAAGGTGTTCCATTGGGTTGAGGTCAGGACGCTCATCCATGTCTTTATGCTCATCCACATAGTTGGGAGTATGAAATTGTCCAAAGTACCCAGACTCGCCCATCGGATTGCCAGACAGAGAAGCGTGATTCATCACTTCAGAGAACATGTCTCCACTGCTCTAGAGTCCAGTGGTGGTGTGCTTTACAGCAATACATCCCACGCTTTACATTGCACTTGGTGATGTAAGGCTTGGATGCAGCTGCTCGGCCATGGAAACCCATTCCACAAAGCTCTCTATGCACTGTTCTTGAGCTAATCTGAAGGCCACACGAAGTTTTGAGGTCTGTAGCTATTGACTCTGCAGAAAGTTGGCGACTTCTGCGCACCATGCGCCTCAGCATGCGCTGACCCCGCTCTGTGATTTTACGTGGCCTACCACTTCATGGCTGAGTTGCTGTTGTTCCCTATTTTTTACACTTTGTTATAATACCACTAACAGCTGACCGAGGAATATTTAGTAGTGAGGAAATTTCACGAATGGACTTATTGCACATGTGGCAACCTATCACAGTACCACGCTTGAATTCACCGAGTTCCTGAGAGCGACCCATTCTTTCACAAATGTTTGTAGAAGCAGTCTGCATGCCTAGGTGCTTGATTTTATACACCTGTGGCCATGGAAGTGATTGGAACACCTGGATTCAATGATTTGGAGGGGTGTCCCAATACTTTTGGCTATATTATTGGCTATATTATATTGACTTCCATGGCCACAGATGTATAAAATTAAGCACCTAGACATGCAGATTGCTTAATTTTTTTAATTCATTTTTATTTCCATGTCTGTTTTGTTTTAATTTTAAAGTTTTAGCAACTCGTTTGCCATTTTGTGATTTTTGCCATTTTTTGGTTGTTATTATTATAATACATTTTTATTTCAGCTTTGGTATTAACTATTTTAGACCATGTCAAGTCACCTTTATTTATATAGCGCTTTTTACAGTGCCGATTGTTTCAAAGCAGCTTCACAGTGTTAAACAGGAAAATAATGCAACAGAATTTGATTCGGCTGTACAGCCGCTCTGGAAAAAACAGTGATGTCATCCAGCTCATTTCAATTATCAGATAGTGACAATGCAGGCAGATCAGAAATTTAGTTGATTTAGTAAATTTAGTGTCCCCAACTGAGCAAGCCAAGCCAAAGGCGACAGTGGCAAGGAATCAAAACTTAAAGGTGCCCTAGAATGATTTGAAACATCATTTTAAATTGTTCTCTGGTATCTACATAGAGGTTATATGGCTTATTTAAGGTCAATAATTGTCCAGATACGGTTTTACAGATCCATTTACAACTCTAGATATATAATCTTCCCTAGGATGAAATGGTCTGTTTTTGCCTTATTTGGAAGGGTCATGAATATTAATGCAGAGTTCTGCTCTGATTGGCTGTTTCACTGCGGCTCAATGATAGCAGGCACAACTTTACTGACCGTCATGACGATGGAGAGATTAGGCATTCAACCTTATATGTTTGAGCCTGTTTTTGATGAAGATGCAGATTTTGAAGAACAAAATCATTACGCCCGTACCACAACTTTAGCCTAAACGATAACTAGTATATAGCATTAAATATACACATCAGCAGTCACAACTTTTTTATCATTGTAAAAACATTTTAATTATTGTAATGTGTCCCTGTATGATTTTACAATGATAGCTTCTTCACTTTGAATCACAAACTGAACTGGATAGCGCTTAAATATGTTGTTTGTACAGTAATGTTTGAGTTTGACAGTAGACTGATTTAAAATACTTCAGTTTATTCAAAAATATAAATAAATAAATATCAAATTACTATCGTTTCAACTTAAATGGTAGAGGTGGTGACGTTAGCTAGAAGGATCGTGTGAGCTATGTGTAAGCAACTAAACTAACATAGTATGTTACGCATCTATGGTTGCATTTTGTAATTTATGACAACACTGGCATGAAATAATATTAACCTTTGTCATTAGACATACTATTTAGTTATGTAAGCTACTTGGATTATCCTATTCTTACTGTATAGCATCTTGCGTTGGATATAGACAACAACAGGAATATTATCGTTAATGTTGTCTCTTTAAGAAACTTTCAATTTAATCAGAAATTGTTTAGACAGTCAAGAAGTGGATTAAATCACTTACTGCTTGCAGGTATATGGTTGGAATTGCCCCTTTCTTCAGTGTCAGACGCTGAGCAAAGCCTGCTTGATATTGTCCCAGGTTTGAAAAACTGTCCGTGGTGAAATGGGCTGAGCAAACTAACAACTTTGAATTAAATTGTTGCGGTATCCGATTATAAATAAACATCAACCATGCCTATTGACATGTTTTATCTGTGGGAAGAGTATGAAACGTCTTCACATCCCCTGCACAGCCTGGAACATAACATTGGTGTCCATGATCTGCCATGTTCGCTATCCTCGTGTGACGCTTGTTTACCTGCAGAGATGATTCGGCTGCGCAGTTTCGCCAGATAGTGAACATGTGCTGGCATATGCAAATGTTGGGGGCGTACATATTAATGATCCTGACGATTGCATCACTGTTGGTGTTATGTTGAGATTCGCCTATTTTTCCGTGGTGTTTTTCACAAACAAGATTTACATATGAAGGAGGAGGCAATGGTGTTTGAGACTGAATGCACTGAACTCCTGTTATTTAACTATGGCAAGGTTCATTCAATTTTTCATTCTAGGGCACCTTTAATGGAAAAAAGCTTAATGGCATAATGGAGAAAAATAAACCTTGGGAGAAACCAGGCTCAGTCGGGGTGCCAGTTCTCCTCTGGCCAACGAACAAACAGTATATGATTATGATTCTGGCAACATTACAGGTCAGAAGTCATGTTAGATCTGAATATTTGAAAGATCAGGGTAATCATGCCAGAGACGGGTTATGTAAACCATGCAAAAGTCTGCTGCATGTAAAAGTCTGCTGTTTATACCATGTAAAAGTCTGCTGCATAAACGTTTGTGGACATGCTGATAAATTTGCATTGGATGCATGTCAAATTAGACAGCGAGAGTGTTTTTGTGAGTGTGTTACTCACCACCTGCATGGCAGAGCTGCGTGGCGGGTGGGGCTCAATTAGCAGCTGGCAGGGTGTCTGTCCAAAACTTCTGATTTGAGACTCCACAGCCTGAGAAAGACAGAGAGTGAGCGTTATGGAGGTTCAGTGGCACTAATGAAGAGATATAGGACTATAAACGTCACCTTGAGACAGTGGCTAACTTGCCCTGGACAATATCAACTAATACAGACACAAAGTATGTCTGTGTGTGAGTGTGAGCAGGGAAAAATGTGAGAAAAAGAAAAGTGGTGGGAATAATGATCATAATAATGGGAAAGGGCTGCACAGGAGCTGGATTTATGTACATTTCTGTGTGTGAGAGTGTGTTAAGGCAGAGAAAAGTGTGTATGGAAGACTAGAGATAGGATCTTGACCATAAAAAGAGTACTGACAAATAAAAGGCAGAAATATGGACAGACTACTCATAGCAAGAACATTTACATACATGTTATCACATCTGTCTTTTAGGGTTGCTTACTGTAGCTAAAAATACATTATGGCATGTTTATACATTATTGTTTACTAAATTATTGTTTACAAGTATGCACAAAACAATTTATTTACATACATTACAAATATGTACCTACATTATTAAAACTAAAACATTTAAGATTATTTTTAGCAATGATGCATGCAACAATCCCTGAATGTGAGTTTTTATCCTATTTAATGTATTCATGGAAACTAACTCTAACACTAACTCTAACACAGCTTTTACTGTTGTTTTAAATAAGAATGTTATTAAATAATGACACAAGGAAACTACAAATAATGCAAGAAAGTGCCTTACAATTGCTGTGATATTTGTGAAATTGCTTAATTTTCTATTGATGCCAAAGTCGTTGTTAATATGAATATTTGATCGCCTAGTGCTACAACATTAGTGCAAGTATCCAGGGGCGTAGCCGTCTTTTCATAAGTGAGGGGGACAGAAATGTCAGGTATAATACCTGTTTTTTTCTGACCTCTGTCTAATTGACAGATTTAATTGATCTCTTGCTTTTAATTCAGTAAGATATCAAATACACTGCTGAACAATAACCACTAATATGTATAATATTTTCCCCTATATTTTATGATTGGTTTATGCACTACAAACACTTGTGCATTAAAGGGTTAGTTCACCCAAAAATGAAAATTCTGTCATTAATTACTCACCCTCATGTCGTTCGACACCAGTAAGACTTCTGCTCACCAAGGCTGCATTTATTTAATAAAAAATGCAGTAAAAAAATAATACAGTGAAATATTATGCCAATTTAAAGCAGCTGTTATCTATGTGAATATATAAATGTGATCAAAGCTGAATTTTCAGCATCATTACTCCAGTCTTCAGTGTCACATGATCCTTCAGAAATCATTCTAATATGCTGATTTGCTGCTCAAGAAACATTTATGATTATTATCAATGATGAAAACAGTTGCTTACTTAATTCACTGCTGAAAACACTGCTGCTTAATTTTTGTGGAAACCATGATAGTATTCAAACTTTTGTGGTAAGATTAAAAAAGAGAGAAATTCATACTTTTATTAATTAAACATGCATTAAATTGATCACAAGTGATATTTATAATATAAATAAAGATTTATATTTAATAAGTGCTTTATTTAATGCAAATAAATGCAGTTAATTTAACTTTCTATTCATCAAAGAATCCTGAAAAATAAAATGCATCATGGTTTCCACAACATTTTTAAGCAGCACAACTGTTTTCAACATTTATAATAATCATAAATGTTTCTTGAGCAGCAAATCCTCATATTATAATGATTTCTGAAGGATCATATGACACAGAAGACTGGTGTAATGATGCTGAAAATTCAGCTTTGATCACAGGAAAAAATTACACGTTTACTAGCTCAGTTACATAGTAAACAGCTGTTTTATATAATAAATGCAGCCTTGGTGAGCAGAAGATACTAAACATTAAAAAGGATGTCAGTTAGCACTGCATTATTCATATACTTTATATTGTCAATAAATACCTTGAGATGGCTTGAAAAACACACACATATAATGTCGAAATCATGTGTTTGTCGTCGCGTTTCATCAGTCATAATTCTCTTTATTCAGCTGCTGGTTCAGCGCTGTGAATGCCTTTGGAACGTGATTACTTCTACGAATCCGCTTTGGACTTTCTGTGAGAGATCGCCCTCCGGCTTCGAGTATGAATTAGAGAGTTGCACGAGAGTGTTAGCACTCCATGGTGTTCAGAGCGCCTTGTTTTTGGATACGAATAAAATGACAGGTCATGTAGATTTATTCACATTGGCTTCTACGTAATCAAACTTGCCCGTGTAACAGACGTAGGCCAGTAAGAGCGGTACGACTAGACGCCGGTTCGAATCCCCCACGGAGCGGGTCGACTTGGACCGGTGAGACTCGGTAAAGTGCGGGGGACAAATTTACGTTTTATTAAAGGTGCGGGGGACACGTCCCCCCCGTCCCCCGCGTAATCTACGCCCATGCAAGTATCCCTCCATCCCACAGTTCAGTTGTGGTCCTGTTCAGTTGTGAGTGATGCATGTTAGAGCATTGTGAATCTCAGATGGGATTTCCATCAATCAAAAGAGAAACTGTCCCGATCCCACGCTAGAGAGAGAGAGAGGTATGCCAGAAATGTCCCAGCTCTCGTCTGACTGCTCTGGCTCTAACTGTATTCATGAAAGCATCAGGAAGTCAGGAGGCTTTCCACGTCCCTCTCATTGTATTTCTTCACTGTTCCACCTCTCTCTTTTTCCACTCTGCTCAGACTGCCCTTCTTTACATCAATCCTTTCCGTCTGTTTCTAACTCTTATTCTGCTCTTCATCGCTCTTTCTTCATCCCGCTCTCCTGCTTTGATCTGGTTCGGCCCACTCTGCTGGTAACAATAGACTTCACCACACAAACTCTTCTTTATATAGTGTAAATCCACTAGTGATCTCATTAGAGGCATTGATGGAACACAGATGACAGGACTACTGTGTCTGGAAATACCATTCTAAAGAAGCGGGGATCAGAAGAGGCCACGCAAGGGAAGACACCTCGTTTCAATTATATGATTGGTTGATTTCTACTTAACAGCAATGGAATTTGACACTCTGTGTGGCAACAGTTCTTCATTTCTTGACCAAGTCTTTGGTGCTTGGCAAAACCACATTGCGTCACCTATTCAGTATGAGGTCATTCAGTCTTTCTTCAGTCAGATCACATTATTAACCTTACTAATGTTGTTTCATAGTCCTTAGTAAGTAGAAGGCATATTTAACCTCTTCACAGGCAACAGTTCAACATTCATTGCATGTTAAAACATTGCAATCTTACTTGTTCGGGACAAACTGAGTATCATTCAGGGTATATCCATATGAATAAATAATGTTTACAGTACATTTTACATGCTAAGCAGTGATTATCTGCATATAAAACACTAAATATAACCTTTTTTCATCATTATTTGACTTAAATCCACATCAGATCGCAAATTGGAAGTTAATTCAAACATTCAATGGTGGTTTAAAGTGAGTTTTGAGTAAAAGTGTAATATTAATATTTAAATTGTGTTATGTAGCGTTATGCTAATTGTAGCTCTAATGCACCTGTCGTGCCAGGAGCTATTCTATTCCATAATCTAATTTGTTAAAAGAATTCACATAAGGACCCAAGAATATTTTTTGTTGTTGTTTTCTAGAAACACTTCAGATAATTGGTGGATTAATGTATAGTGGGACGAACGTGGTGAGATGGGCAACCCATGTAATGCCAGAATAAAGGCTAATAATGACTGAATACAAACAAAAGAATAACAATAAAATAATAATGAAGATTGAGTCTCATACCGAGGAGAACAATAGAACATGAATGGACAGTTCTACTTGCCAGACATTAGACACTAGACTGCAAATGAGTGTTAAAAGGCAGTAAAATATTTTATTAGCATCTTATCTTATTCATAAAATGTTTCAGATTTGAAACTAAGCATTATCAGACTTGTGGCTTCAGTTTCATTGTGTTAAGTTTCTACAACACAGACACATCATATTTTTATACATTTAAATTATATTCTTAATTTTTTTTTATGTTTGAGCTTATGCATCTCCACATTAATAACAGTAATTCTGAGTGGGGTCCAAAAGTCTACACTGGAAATCATAAGGGATTTAAAATCTAAACTTGTAAAATATTAAAATAATGTAATTGTATTATGTTTATTATATGATACTATGTTATTTATTATTAATACATTTATATTATATTATATTATAAATAGAATGAAAATACATTTGAGCCCTGTGATGGACTGGCGATCCAGGCAGGGGGATTTCCTGCCTTTGGAATGGGGAAATGGGGATAGGCTCCAGCATCGCCGCGTCCTCACATTGGACAAGTGGTTTGGAAAGTATAAGATAAGATAGGTATAATAAGATAATCTGCAGATATTAAAATAATATTTTTCATCAAGGTGAAAAACTGTCTTGAGATGACGGAGTTGAGTTTGTGGCAAAACCTTTTACAGTGCTTGCATTTATTAGTGGTGCTTGCGTAGCAAGGCATCACTATTACTATCTCACCCCAGAACGGTTTATTATTATTATTCCACACAACATTTTGACGCGCTACTCCCCACAGCTTTTGTCACAGACCCATGAATGAGGTGTCAAAACGTGTGGCTTATTCGGGAATGGTGTGCTATATCTTTTCTAAGGGGTCGGGGTGCGGTGTTCGCCCCAGGGGCAAAAAAGTAGCGAAAAAAATCCCATAGACTTAACATTGCAAACATTTTTAACGAGTCATAACTCTGAGAGAGGATTTCGTAGAAACTTGTGTGTCACCACATTTGAAGAGGCTGACAGGCCCTGTAAGATGACACATCTCAATGGGGTGTGAGTTGTACCCCTGGGGCGCTAGAGCTCCCCAAATTTCCCCATTTACTTATAATGGGGAGGGACGTCCCATTTAACTCATGTGTTTCTCCTACTATGGGAACTTGCATAGGGATTTTGTATTGACCACAGCTCTGGCTCACAGTGTCTCAGAGACAAGGGGGTGGGCTCAATTTACTCAGACAGCCAATCACTAACTCAGGATCATAATGACACTATCAATCTTTAGATAGAAGTGTCATAGAAACATGAGGGTGGGTTTGTTTGACTCGGGGCATCAACAGCCAATCACAAATCACCTTCCACACTTCCTAGCCACGCCCTAGCAACCATTATCAAGCACCCTAGCAACCCAAATCCACAGAGGGATATCTTCACATCTGAAAGTCATAGAGGCATGGGGGTTGGTTTATATCATTCATACTGACAAGCAGCCTTTGGAGTATCATCATTGGATGCTGCCAAGCCACTCCATAGCAACCAAACAGAGTACCCTAGCAACCGTTTACCAAGACCTATATCTCTGCCTCATCGAGACCATCATCGAGACATGGGGGTGCTAGCAAACTGGACTTTCAACATGCTACACATGCTAGCAGTGAATAGCTACATGCTAATAGTGATTAGTTTAGGATTAGAATCATGTAATGTATTAAGCATGTTAACATAATCATGCTAATCATGATTAGCATTAAGCTAGAATCATGCTAATTGTGTTAGCATTATGCTAACAACATGCTAATCAAGTTAACACAATGCTAGCTACATACTAATATTGTTAGCATCTTCATGCTAATCATGTTAGCATTATGCTAATCAAGTTAACATAATGCTAACAAATGCTAATCATGTTAGCATCATGCTAACTTCATACTAATCGTGTTAACATCATGCTAATCATGTTAGCATAATGTTAACATCATGCTAATCGTGTTAGCATCATTTTAACAACATGCTAATAGTCATGCTAATTGTGTTAACATAATGCTAGCAAACATGCTAATCGTGTTAGCATTAGGCTTGTGTGATCATTAGGGATGGGTTGCGATTTTCGAATATTCGATAGTTGATTTAATTATAGAATATCGAATAGTTTGTGCGATTATCGTCCTCAAAAAAATCCCCATGTTTTTGTTGTGGTGGTGACGCGTTCATGTGACCAGAGGGAGGCGCTGCCAATAACGCACCTAAAGCTGTCAGTCAGTTCTCAGGGTGTTTTATACTGGGCATGTTTGCTGCGGTCCGAGCGTGATTCTTCCCTCCGCCTCCGCAGTGTTGGTCTGGTTTCACACTCAACTTGAACCCTAGTGCGTTTGCGTTCACCTAACGTCATCACAAACGTGCACGGGTATGATAGTAAACAGAACGCGGGTCAAATATATTGGGCTTTTTTATATTAATTTGGTGCCATTATGTGCAGCTGAGTAAACAACACTTGGGTTTACCGTATATGTCGCTGGAAGGCGGCTTTGCTGCTTGCAAACAGACTCTTTGAGGAGACGTGAATTGCCATTAATTTTCTGCCCTGATTGCACTCTATGCGCAAATACACTGCAGGCTCGCTCTCGCGATCGTATCTCAGGTAAATCATCAACACTATCATCACTTACATGTGTGTTATTGAACTAATGACATTGCAATCGGCTAAAATGCATGCGCTGGTTACTTTTCTTCCTGAACAAGTGCACACCCGAGTGTTGTTCGCACATTCGCGTGAATCGTGGCACAGCTCCGAGTGCAACCGAACTCCGGTTGTGTGTTCTCGGGTTCGATACCTCAGTGCACACCAAGCTCTGTATGTAAGCTTTCACATTAACAATTTTTCATGCGAACCGTGCTCCATTTCGAAATAAACTGCCAGGGTAAAAACGCCCTGAGACAACAGAAGAAGAACACATCGCCTCACGCGCACACAGTAGACTTTAGGCATTTAACGGTTGCGGTAACTTGGGCGGTCATATGTTTCAGCATCTTACAATAATTATATGGCTTGAGTTGATATAGCCTATTCCCTAATGAATTAAACAGTTTGTTATCATACAGATTGAGAGTGTGAATGGTCTCTCTCCCTCTCTCTCTCTGTTTATATGCGTGTAGCCTTTACATGCGTGCATGCGGGGGAGGAGTTGCGATTTTCGAACAAAAATCAAATAATTCCCAGCGATCTTCGAATATTATTTTTGCTTGAAATGCCCATCCCTATCAAACAGCTAATACATAGTGACATTCAAACTTCATAGCCACGCCCTAGCAACCAGTTACAGCACCCTAGCAACTGAATATCAACATTAACGAGCCATATCTCAGCACCAGAACATTGTAGTAATACAGAGTTGGGCTCTTTTGACTCAGACTGGCTAATAGTCTTTAAATGTCATCTCATAAACTGTATAGCCACACCCTAGCAACCATTTAGTGTACCCTAGCAACCACAAAACACACGAATGAGCCATATCTTAGCACCAGAACATCGTACAGACATGGGGGTTGGCTCTTTTGACTCAGACTGGCCAGTAGTCTTTAAATATCACCCCATAAACTGTTTAGTAATACAGAGTTGGGCTCTTTTGACTCAGACTGGCTAATAGTATTTAAATATCAAACCATAAACTGTATAGCCACACACTAGCAACCATCTACAGTACCCTAGCAACCGTACAAACACATCAATAAGCCATATCTCAGCCCCAAAACATCATACAGACATGTTTGCTTGGCTTTTTTGCATCACAGTAGCATCCGAGTGGATTCTTTTTGCCACGGCAAGCACCACTCACATTTTCTTCAGGAAATGTACATTCTAGTATACTTATTGTTATATTGTTTTTTACCACATGTGATCATTCATACTAAGTAGAACTGAAGTGACATACATTACAAGATGATTAGTTAACACTATAGCTGTACGATTCATTGTTAAAAGATTGTGATCTCGATTCAAACACCTATGCAATCTCATTCCTAAATGACAATGATTTGCCTTTGTCTATCAAACCTGTGACAAAATCACACCGGAACATTCAGATCTGCGTTGGTGCTGCCACTGAGCGAGAGAGAGCAGTTGTCATGTATAGGTATGTGAAACAGCTTCACAGAATATTCATATTATCACAGAAGTACTGGGATAAAAATGTATAGTTCAGATAAAAACACTGATGTCTATCTGCAGATGAAAGTTGTAAGACTACTTTTATGTTGTCTATATCTGATTATCTCATATAGAACGAGTTTGGTTCATTAATCAGCTAGCAAAATGCTGCCGTTATACCGGCTGGATTTCATTCTCTTCAGTTTCAGCTCAAATGCAAACCCCCCCCCCCCCAGTACTTGTTTTTTGAGACCTATCAATGATCGAAATGAGAAATTGAGAAAATGCCCATCCCTATTCAGTTCCTCAGTAAGTTTCTCAAACATACACCAAGATCTCAAACAGATCGTCTAGTTTCATGTAACGCTGCCTCTAGTCTAACTAATGTCATTCAGAAGTGTGGCATAGGAGTTGATGTAGCAAACAGAATGAAGGTCGAGTGTGTCACATTGGGACAGTTTGTTTAAGCCAATATGTGGATGTGTCTTGCCCAGGCACCTGACCCATCTTCATTAAATCCTCTCCTGACATTTACTACCACAGTAGAATGAGGCAGTTCTCAGGTCAGAGCATCCAGCCAATGAGGAGAGAAGGTTATATGGGTGCTAGACATGCTAGAGGGGCCAATCTCTTTAGGGGCACTAGTGCGTATCTGATGAGGTCTCTTTATATTCTACACATTTAAATGATGGAAATACCCCGTATGTATGTATTGCGTACACACAGACACACACACAGACACACACACAGACACACACACAGACACACACACAGACACACACACAGACACACACACACACACACACACACACACACACACACACACACACACACACACACAGTCATGCTTCATGAGTCACCTGATTTACTCTAACCCTTGACAAGGCAATTTAGCTGTACAACAAGCTGTGACCAAATTTTCTTATTTTGCATAATGAGGTCCCTATGAATACTTCGAAGATGTTGGGGGGTTGGGGGGTTTCTCTCTAAATTTAAGCCTTTTAAAGGTCAGATTAGAATCGGACTTGAGTAAAAGTGAGACCTGATTTGGAGGAAAAGGACTGTTTATGTGCGTGCGTTTATTTCATGTGCAAAGGGAGCCCTTTGTGCCTGTCATGTTCTTTTTTGTGTGGTGGCAGGGCAAAGACAGGAAGTAATCATCGTCTGAGTAAACATGGCCCAGTCTCCTGAATGACCCTAATCTGCCATGAGACATTCCACACACCCTATGGTCTACACACACACACACACACACACACACACACACACACACACAGGGTTCTACATACATAGAGAGCCGCAATTACGCGCATAGCTTGCCATCAAAAAACCCAAACTCAGCTGCTCAGACTGACAAATCCCAGTCCTGCCCAAAACAGACCTGAAATGCAAGATACAAAACTAAAACTAGAACCAGAATCCAGCAGTTGGTTTCCTCACAACCCAATTTGAGAAAATCCAGAGCCGGTGCCATACTTGCTGTTTCCAGACAAACGTACACACACGCTGTTCTAAGAGCCATTCTAAACTACACTCTACTCGTTTATTTTTCTAATTTAACTCTACAAACTGGGGTCCAAAATTAACTTTTTGCCACACCTGCCAATGGTGACTGAATTGACAAAATGTACCAGCCAAAAATGCATGTGATTCATATCTATTTGTCCATAATAGCGTGAACAGCACAAACCACATGAAATCTTTTCAATTCTGATTTGTGGTTCTAATTAAATCAGAAACAGGTCTGACTTTTTGCAATGTGACCAGTGTGAAGAGTCATTTTGGGATTCACTGACTTTTACATCACTACAGATCAACATTTGTCGTAATTCCACCCTGGAGGGAGTTACTACAAAGATTTCACATACTGGTTGTTTTTTCTCTATACAAGCAAAACCTAAGAAGTGTACCGTAAATAATTTGGTAACACTTTATAATAACTACACGTTATGAAGCATTAGTTAAGCATTAGTAAATAGTTAATTCATCATTTATAAAGCATTACTAGACATTAATAGGCAGTTTATAAATACAGCTATAAATGCTTTGTTCTTGATTTATAAGCATATCTATACTGTGTTTAATAATTGTATTTTCATACTTTATAAATGATCAATTAATAATTTATAAATTAAGTATTACATTATTTACAAACCAGTTATTTAGGAGTTCATCAGATCATTTAGAAAGTGTAAGTAAAGGATTAATAAACTATTTAAATGTACATTTATACATCTTATTATTTAGACATATAGTAATAGTTACTCAGTGTTTTAATAAATGCTTTATTAACATGTATTCATTCGGTAATTCATGATTAATTCAGGTAGTTATAAAACATTAAGTAGTTGTCAGTTAACTCTTTCTGTCAGCTCATCTAAAGTGAGGACTATTTATGCCTCGTAAAGCTTTTACAAAGGAGATTTAAAGGCTCAGTTCTCTTCTGCACTGCTGCTCTCTAATGTTTTAAAGTCAGTACTGTTTTGACACTACAAAATATTTTATTATATTATTATTGTTTCATCTAAATTGTATCTGTTGTATTTTGGCACTCCTGTAATCCAGTGTAATCCACTGATACATCAGTGGACAGTTGATCTAGTTCAGAAAAAAAGTATGAATGAAATGTTCAAGAACCGGACTGATTAATTTCTAAAGCAACTAATGCAATAATCCGGATGCTAGCCCACTGGAGGGGAAAAAAGGCAAAAAAACAGAGAATAATATGTCCTTTGTAAAAGGAAGAAAAGGGTGACTAAAAGTCATACATGCTTTCTAGTACTGTATGGCTCACCAGTGCTGTTCTGATATGCATTCGCTCTCACTCTCTTCTCTTTTGCCTTAGATCCTGTTAAGTTTTTTTCAAGCATGTTTATTACAGTTTGATTGCAGTCACGGCCATATGAATTTATCGATCTCCTAATGGCCCGTGAATGGCGGAGCGGCAGTCAGGCGTAAGGATTCCCATTTAACCTCTGCTTATTAAACAGGAAGTGTGCAGGGTAATGGGCTGAACTGGAGAGATGACTGGAGCAGATAGGCAATGAATCTGCATCAGATAGTGGGATGAAGAAATAGATAGAGGATTAAGGGCATGGAGGGTGGGAAGGAATAAAAGAAATGGACAGAATGAATGGCTAAAGGAATGTCTAGATGGAGAAGGATGAACAGATAAAAGAAAGGAAGCATGCAGTGAAGGAAGGAAAGAGCATTAAAGGGATAGCAAGAACACCTAGATGGGAATGAGGTGAGTCAAGTCATTAATCAGCCTCAGTCACTGAGCATGAAGGGCAGGAAGGCTAGAACCACTCCGACACCAACGACTGCCCCAGTGCACACATTCACACCCACACAACTGCTTCAATGCAGGAAAAGAATGGCACTGTGTGACCTCTGCAGCAGAGATGCTATATAAAGGCGGAGAATGTGTAAGAGTGAGGAGAACTTGATGTGTGGATACATGCAGAATTGAGATTGAGGTGCAGTTAGCTGCTTAATTCACTGCCTGATGCTTCCAATTGCTGCCCTGGAATAAAGTAACCTGTAACTGCTGGTCTAGAATCAGTTTCTCCAAACAAAATCCAAGACTTATCTGATATGGCTGTACATTCTTATGTATCATTAAAAAATAGCATTAGAAAGTAGTCTGAAGTACTAAGTACCCTCCCCCGCCTCCACCTTGTGTACCGGGAGCGCCATCTACTGAATTTGCACGTTCACTCAGCGCATCGCCAGTGAAAATCGATTGGCAAAGACGCGCCAAAAACATTTAGAAAAACACTGGCGATAAGCACGTGCGATAATCGTCCTGGTGTGCACAGGCCTTTCTTCTGCAGTTGGTTCACATTCCACCTATGACATCATACTTAATTTGACGAAATAAACTGAGGCTGTGAAGGGACGGAAGTCTAGTGCATTAATGTTGTGAACCTGGGTGTCTTTTAGCTGACAAAACAATTAAAATACATCCACTGAACATTTGTGCAAAGACATTTTGCCACCCGAGTGATCAACAAAGAGACATACATCAGTACAACAATGGCTCTACTTTCGTCTCTTACATCAGTTTTCATTTGCGTCCTATTAAATATGCTGTCTACTTTGACTAAAGGCTATGCATATTAGGGGTTTAATGCAATCTGTCTCAGTCCTGTTAGGCTCACATCCAGGACAATAATGCAAGGAACAATCAAATAACAATGTCCTTGAATAATTATTTACAGACCACCATGCCAGGTTAAGTAACACCAACATCCTGCTCATCTGAGATGATGTAAAGCAGATATGGTCTTGAATGGTAATTGTTCTTTATGCTAGCACTGGATGCTATGTGTACTGTCCTCAACAGTAAATGGGGTCGCTGAACAAAAAAATGTCATATTTATTACAGTATTCTGGCAAGAGAATTCAGACATTCAAGAGCCGTTATCCATCATGAAAGTCATTCGGTTCCAGTATTTTTTTTAAAATGGAACTCGTATTGAGTAAGAATAGGAACTGGTTTGCAGTTCAAACCTATTGTCTAAGTCTTCAGGTAGATCAGGTAGTGCTGTTCCTTAAGGAAAGGCGCTACCTGGACCTGTTTGATGGACATCTGTAGCTGTCAGTGGGGCAGTTAGTGAGCTAGTTCTGTCTGAACTGGTCTGTGCTTCTGTATGGCAGCTCCCAGAGTGAAAGAGATGAATAATAAATGAGTGTGGGAGAGAGAGGTAGAGAAGGAAACACAGAAAAAGAGATTCCTATTGAGTCTGTACTATGTCTTCAGGTCTCACGGTAACAGCTAAACAAATGTTTTGTAAATGTCTGTTGAAGCTCAAACATGTTTACAATAGCTCTGTTCAAAAGCATAGTGTGCTGACTAGCTGCCTACTGACTATACAGTCAGCTGTCTTCAAAAGGGGCTATTACATTAGAGAAATTTTAGAGCAAAGCATTTGCCCAACAACGATAAATGGGACCACACCCTAAGACTACATTCACACTGCCAGCCTTAGTGTTCAATTCCGATTTACTGCTCAATTTTTTTTTGTATAGCTGTTCACATTGTTGTTTTAAATGTGGCCAATATCAGATTCCAGTGTGAACAGATCATGGTACTGGACTGACCCACATGCACAAAAGAATGATAAAAAGACATCACTCAGAACGCTGTCATATGGAAGTAAACACGGAGGACATTAAAGTAAGTGATTATGCGTTTATTTATTGATTTAGTGATCTGCTGCGGAAGCCAGCAAATTTATACACAAGCAATATAAAAAAAACTAAGACGAGGATCTGAAAAAAGAGGGCAGTTTTTAAACACTGATACAAGCCCTCATGTTTTGCATGTAGAGTTGTCACTGTAATACTTATTTTTGGATCACTGTCCTTCACTGACTACCTTTCGCAACTGTCTTGATAACGTTGGGTATGTACAATCTTTGAAGTGACTCCATTGAGTATAGAATTGTGACAAATGTTGATCTAGACGAGTGATGTAAAAGTTGCATTAATTCCGATATGACTGTTCAGACTGTGGTCGCATTGCAAAACATCTGACCTTTATCGGATTTAGGACGCATATGGAAGTGGTCCAAATTGGAATTGAAAAGATCAGAGTCACAAATTAGCAAAAAATAAATAAAAAAATAAAACACGATTTGGCCCACATTTTCCAGCAGTGTGCTGTCATGGTACCTTATAAGTGCTCTACACAAGAAACAACACCAGAAATTCTATATTCACATATGATTTTAATAGAGAAAGAATGTTGCATTAAAATGTTGAAATTAAAATTCACTATTTTGTGAATGCATGTTATAGCTCTTACTGTAAATGATCCATTCAAGTAATTGTCTAAAGTCTGTCCCTCCACAATCGACTGCAAGATTGTATTCATTTAGGAGTGCAACGCTCACATCTGGATAACCAATCAAAAATTGGTCAACAGAACCAAGTCCCCACCCAATATTTCGATAATCTGCTACACTCGGATGTATGTTATAATACAGAAGATAATATATGTTGCTACTTTCACAACTTTGACATACGTTGTACACTCAATTTTTTTTTTAAATTACACTTAGGGTGCACTTAGCACTTTTGGTGTGCATCCGGGTTCTATTGACGTCGGAGTTCGGTTCGTCTGGATGATGTGAACGTGGTCTTCAGAAATCGAGTGCGCACCTGCGAACCGTACCGGAGTCCGCTTAAAAAGGGTGGTCTGGTGTACGATTCATGTGAACTCCGGCACGGTTCGCTGCTGATGTGAATGCAATCGTACTAAATTGAGTAAGTGAACCGCTATTAATGATGTATGATTTTATAAAAATGTGTGTTTGTGTGTGTTTCACTCATTTTCCTGTCGAGCGTGACTGACGTACTGCAAGCAGAGAGCTGTAAATCTAATTTCTGCTCGCCTTCAGCTTTCTTTAGAGCATTTGCAGTACATTCGTGGCAGATAGACGCAAGTGCCATTACGTACTGAAGCTTTAGAAACGAAACCAATGGTTCAAAAACAAAAATATAAAAGTGAGGGAGCAATGCTATGCATTTCACCACCTTCACGCTCGCTGTCGTTACAAAGCAACCGGGTAAACAGCTGCTGCTTTGATGACACAAATGAACCCAAATAATATAATATGAACACAGTCCAGCGGGGGCAGGGGGAGGGGGGAGCAATCGGACTCGGGTTCAGTCCAGGCAATCGAACCAAGTGTGAAAGCACCCTTAATTTTTGTTTTCTATGGAATAAAAAAAATGAAAAGATAATTGTGAATTTTATCTCACACTTCTGACTTTTTTGCTCAGAATTGCGAGATACGAACTCAAATTATAATTATAATTAATTACAATTGCAAATTATAGAGCCAGAATCGCAGAATATAAATGTGCAATTGTGAGAAATAAAGTCAGAATTGTGACATATAAAGTCGCAATTCGGACTTTATAACACACAATTCTGATATTTTTCAATATTGAAAGAACTATGTTTATTTGTAATACAAATTTCTCCTGCTTCAGTCCACTATCTTGAATTTATCTTTTTCATGAAAGACATTGCAATGCATTCTAGGATTGGCTCCTCTGCAAAGGATACATCGGACATTGCCTTAGAATTTGGCCAAAGTGATATATCTTAGAATACAATTAAGCCTATTTTTTGGAACATTCTTCGTGTCAGGTGACACTTTAAAAATGCAATAAAAATGGGTCAAAACAGAGCAAATGTGTCTTTTTGGGAATAAGGTAAACAGAGAGAGATGTGTCCATGTATGTGAAAGAATATGTGTAAAAGAAAGAAACACACTCACCTCTCTGAGCATGGGGTCAGATATGGAGCTGAGGTTGACCGCTCCTTCGTAAGTCAGGTAGTAGAAGACATTGAGTGCTCTGATGGCTTCAGGTCCCTGCTGCTTGTATCCGAATATCAGATCAATCCACTGATGCAGCTGACAGGACACAAACTCACTCTCCAGAGCCTTTAAAAAACACAGGAGATAAAGCTAATGTCATTCAAGCTCAGTGAAACAACACCCTGTCCAAAAGAACTACATCAAGATGCTGTAGGTAAATAAGCTAAATTGAGGGTAGTTAGTGAATAAGACACGGTGAAATACCATGGGGCATGACTGCTTAGTGAATTCACCACAGATTGTGATAGATTTGTTATTGTTTTTATTTTTCACATGCCCAACAGCTCATGGAGAGCTCCAAAGAGAACGTAACCAAGTAGCATGGGTAACGGGATCTGTCAAAATGTGCTTTCAACAGTCACAAATGACATAATACACACAAATTACAAGCATATGCTTCCAGGACAGAACCGCTGGAGCAAAGCAGATCGTCTTACATGAGCAGGACGAGATATCTTTGCTCCTTTGTTTAGTCTCATCTCTACGTGCCATGGGGCGTCTGAGAGCGTTGTTGTTTTCGGAGCTATGATTGTTCTTCGACTGTCATAACATTGAAACACAAGCTGTTTCTCTCTTCATTAGCCGCCAAAGGAGGGCCTCCGTTTATGACTGCACATAAAAAACAGCAATTGTGTTAATTTGCTCAAAGCTGTGTGGGCACAAAGGCCTCTAAACGAGCCCAAATGAGTATGAGAAGAGCCTTGATTGTCATTGCTGCCTTGTGTCACATTAATTTCGAGACAAACATTAGGCCCTGCACTTAAACAGCAATTTATATTATTTAAACGCTTACCGGAAGGGTCTTAGCATCACTCATTTAAATGTGAATTCACTGACAGCTAATTTCGCTTAATTTGCACTCCAAGCTTTCTTAATTAGAACTTCAAATCAGAAGGGCAATAAAAGATGCTGTGAAATGTGGCATTTGCAATACGACAACAGGTTTGACAGCAAACTGGTTCAGCTCTTGGGCATTAATAACTTCATGAGTGATATTACAATATCAGTAAAAGATAGCAAAAAGTTCAGAGATGAAACCTAAAACCTAATTTCTTATGAAATTAGATATTCTGCTTGCTTGTTTTTAGCTTGCACAGTGTGTGTTATGGAAATTCACACTAAGGTGAGAAATAATTGTTTATAATCAGGACGGTACTCAATACTGCTCACTCTATAAAATGCTATACTTTATAGAACATTACTATAGAAAGTAATTACATTTTTCATATTTTTTAAAATAAAACATTTCATCTTTTTTTTTTATAAAGAGTTTATTATTTCTCTCTTTCATTGTTTTACTACCAATGCACAACATCTATTACAAGGACTTGCCTAAAACATGCAGATTTATTCCAGTTAATCTATTTGTCTACAATTTTATTAAAAAATAACCTGGAGGGATTTTTTTTTAGTTATTATGTGGATGGATTGACCCCATGTTGTTCCACGACTTGTCTGCTTCCAAACTTAATACAGGGGCTGATGGGCCTTTAATGTGGGCCGCCATCTTGTGTCAATCAGCGCAGGGAAACAAAGAGGGGGGCAATGTTATTGGACACCAACTCTCCAGAGAACTACCTTTATGTTAATCAAGGAACTCTAAAATCAGGAATGAGATGGGAACCCCGCTCAGGGAGACCTGACCTCATCAGAGATGCAGAGAGCGTTTGGTAAGGTCTCCTGAGGCAGGGGTGTCACTCTGAACCCATGCTCTTTCATCAAAAAAGGAGGGGGAGATGTGTACCTACAACATTAGGTTCCTTTTTAAAAATGACTACACCACACACGTTAACCCAGAGGGCATGTGCGTATATATACAAAGAAATGTAAGTGTTATTGCAGTAAAATGTCAGGTTAAGATGTTTAATATGACAGAAGACTCTCTTTTTATAAATGTGACTCTCTTACAAAGCCAAAACCAAGCAAAAAAGGTGACATTTTTAAACTGATTTACCAGTTCCCAAAATTAAACGAACAAAAAGCCATAGCCAAGCAAAGTTTAAAAAAAAAAAAAAAAAAAAAAAAAGATACTTTTTTTTTTTTTAAAGATAGCGGGTTTGAAGTAAAAGTATTCGATGAAAGTATTCTATGTGCAGATAGCATTCACTCAGTATCGTTATATAATTTTTGACTGAGGTGGCTATATATTTATGATTGACCAGTTTATAAATCAAAACCCATTTTAAAGATTTCTTAAGGATAGAAAAAAAATATTAATAAATGTGTGGCGTAAAATAATAGTTTAAACAGGTATTTTACTGTTCATCATAAAATGCTATTTTATGCCTAACGCTTAAGCCTTTGACAACTTTTATAATATTGTATGGTCCTTTTGGAGCTTGACAGCTTTAGTCACTATGAACTACTGTTGTATAATTATAAAAAAAAGAAAAGAAAATTATCAGCACAGGTCTGGATTGACATGAGGGAGAGTAAATAATAAAAGTCTTCATCTTTGGGTGAACTATTGCTTTAAATTCATGTATATGTACAAAAGAGGCCCAGGAGTGTGTAAGATGCAGCTCATTAAGACTGCTCATATCTGGAGAGCATTATTGATGTGCCAATTAGTAGAGGCAGTATGTCCCATAAAATCCACTGGGAATCATCAGCATTATGGAAATGTGTGTGCATGTGTTTGTGTGTGTAGAGGTACTGCAGACAGTGGGGTGAGGTATCACAGCTGCTGGATCAAAAAAATTATTCAATTTTATTTCAGCACTGCTTTTGCACAAAGAAGAAATGCTATAAACGCAACAAAGAATGAATTTGAGCTTGGCTGAAAACAAAATGCACAAAAAAGGTTATGAAATAAGCAAATGACACCAGAAACCAGTGGAACTTATAATACACCTCACATTTGGCAATACTGACAAACTGTCAATGCGACAAGTATATTTGTGTAAATGGTACCATCAAGCAATAGCTGAGTCTAGGTATGATCTATTCTCCTCTCTAAAAAGAACCAAATTATGACTAAGACTCAACTCTGGGAGTATCTGAAAGTTATGGAAATGTCATTTCCAAAACCTACTTCAAACTTTAGTTTTATGTGCCAACTGACAAGCTCATTGAGACATAAAACAGCATTGAGGACTTTATTTTAACAGAGATCTTTCCAATTTTTTTTTTTTTTTTTTTTACAAAGAAAACCTACAGTACACATAGTACTGTTAGACACTAATGATACTTTCAAACATGTCTTTTTACGAGATGGATCTCTCTGAGCTCTTTATGACTTTCATTGACCATTTCCTTGTCTTTAGCAGCCCTTTAAAAGCATTTTAAGGACTTAGAGGTAACCTGTCTATGGCCATGTTAAAATGTCACATAACAAATCAATCTGTCTGTTTTGCATTAGAATACAGGGCTGTCAAGGGCGAAGGAGTGAGATGGTGAACACACGGGCAGATGGGATTATTTCATTGGCAGCTGGATTGTGCAGTATTGATTAAGAGAGATTTTAGTGGCACTAATCATGCATGTGGACTATGCAATGAGACCATGACAGTGACAGACAACGCAAATTAAACCCATGCGTCTAATATGGAACAGATTGTGAAACTCAAACTGTGAAATGTTGTTTCAACTGAAATCAAAATGTCATGTTTATTTATTTAAGTATTTGAGA
Organism: Romanogobio albipinnatus; assembly: GCA_023566225.1. Lineage (NCBI taxonomy): Eukaryota > Metazoa > Chordata > Actinopteri > Cypriniformes > Gobionidae > Romanogobio > Romanogobio albipinnatus. Next base: position 30,473,607 of record CM042241.1, read on the forward strand.
AGTAGTCATGTAATAAGCAGGATAACATACAGTTAGTTTGTCTTTAACGCAAAATTATTCCATTCAGGGCTAAGATCTGATCGCATTGTCAGCATTTATTTTGCAATAGCCAAAAGCTGACTGTACTGACGACAGCATAAATAAACTTATCCCATTCTTTATCTACAAATGACTTCTTCCACAGTACATTAGCAAATCCCTGAAAACTGTAAACAGTAATTGTTATTGAGGACACCTGTAATGTTAATCAGCAACCAAAGGGGATAAGCAATGTCAGTAGAAATGGTGGGGTGTGACAACTGCATTTCTCAAATACCACAAATACTTAGTGCTGTCGAATTGATTAATTGCAATTAATTGCACCCAAAATAAAAGTTTGCGTTTACATAATATGTGTGTGTATTGTGTATAATTATTATGTATATTTGAATACACACATATATGTATGTATTTAAGAAATATTTGCGTGTATATATATATATATATATATATATATATATATATATATATATATATATATATATATATATATATATATACACACACACACACACACACACCTAAAGGATTATTAGGAACACCATACTAATACTGTGCTTGACCCCCTTTCACCTTCAGAACTGCCTTAATTCTACGTGGCATTGATGAAGGTGCTGAAAGCATTCTTTAGAAATGTTGGCCCATATTGATAGGATAGCATCTTGCAGTTGATGGAGAGTTGTGGGATGCACATCCAGGGCACGAAGCTCCCGTTCCACACATTCCAAAGATGCTCTATTGGGTATTGGGTACATTTTAGTACAGTGAACTCATTGTCATGTTCAAGAAACCAATTTGAAATGATTCAAGCTTTGTGACATGGTGCATTATCCTGCTGGGAGTAGCCATCAGAGGATGGGTACATGGTGGTCATAAAGGGATGGACATGGTCAGAAACAATGCTCAGGTAGGCCGTGGCATTTAAACGATGCCCATTTGGCACTAAGGGGACTAAAGTGTGCCAAGAAAACATCCCCCACACCATTACACCACCACCACCAGCCTGCACAGTGGTAACAAGGCATGATGGATCCATGTTCTCATTCTGTTTACGCCAAATTCTGACTCTACCATCTGAATGTCTCAACAGAAATCCACTTTCTCATTAGACCAGGCAACATTTTTCCATTCTTCAATTGTCCAATTTTGGTGAGCTTGTGCAAATTGTAGCCTCTTTTTCATATTTGTAGTGGAGATGAGTGGTACCCGGTGGGGTCTTCTGCTGTTGTAGCCCATCCGCCTCAAGGTTGTGCGTGTTGTGGCTTCACAAATGCTTTGCTGCATACCTCGGTTGTAACGAGTGGTTATTTCAGTCAAAGTTGCTCTTCTATCAGCTTGAATCAGTCGGCCCATTCCCCTCTGACCTCTAGCATCAACAAGTCATTTTCGCCCACAGGACTGCCACATACTGGATGTTTTTCCCTTTTTACACCATTCTTTGTAAACCCTAGAAATGGCTGTGCGTGAAAATCCCAGTAACTGAGCAGATTGTGAAATACTCAGACCGGCTCGTCTGGCACCAACAACCATGCCACGCTCAAAATTGCTTAAATCACCTTTCTTTCCCATTCTGACATTCAGTTTGGAGTTCAGGAGATTGTCTTGACCAGGACCACACCCCTAAATGCATTGAAGCAACTGCCATGTGATTGGTTGATAAGATAATTGCATTAATGAGAAATTGAACAGGTGTTCCTAATAATCCTTTAGGTGAGTGTATATGTATATTATTTATATTATATATAAATATAAATATTTTATAAATAAATATAAAAAAAAATGTTGTGTCATGTGTGTATATTTATATATATATATAATTATATAATAATTATATACATTACACACACATATACTATGTAAACACAAACTTTTACTTTGGATGCGATTAATCGGTTGACAGCACTACAAATACATGTCCATCACTAGGGACGTGCCCAACGCCAAATACCTTATTCGGAAAGTCATGGATAATGACTTTAAACAAATATTATTTGAATTTACATGAATATTAGAAAATACAGTCATTCCTTGTTCTTACTGGATAACAAGACCTGATAACAGTACAATATTGTGTTATAATATCAATGGCTTTTAAAAAGTCACATGCAAATGATGCCTGATACTTAAGAACTTTTACATTTTATTTACCATGTTTTAAATAATAAACAATTCATCTTGCACACCTGCAGAAAATAATTTCTCCATTTGATTAATTTAAAGGGATAGTTCACCCAAAAAGGAAAATTGGTAACACTTTAGAATAATGGTCATTAGTTAACATTAGTTAACTACATTAGTTAACATTAACTAATAATGAACTGCACTAATAAAGCGTTTATTAATCTTTGTTAATGTTAATTTCAACATTTACTAACGCATTATTAAAATCTTGTTAACATTAGTTAATGCACTGTGAACTAACATGAACAAACCATGAACAGCTGTATTTATATTAACTAACGTTAACAAAGATGAACAAATACAGTAACAAATGTACTGCTCATGGTTAGTTCATGTTAGTTAATACATTAACTAATGTTAACTAATGACCATTATTCTAAAGTGTTACTGGAAAATTTTCTACCAAGCAGTACTAAGACCATAGTAGGGGGAGAAAATAGTTTGGTAGTCAATGCGGGGCGAGATCTGCTTAGATACAAACAGCAGAACAAAGCAATTTATACACGTTTGGAACAACTTGAGGGTGAGTAAATGATGACAGAATTTGCATTTTTGGGTGAACTATCCCTTTAATTAACCCTAACCCCAAGCTATTACAGAAATATTATAATAAAAAATATGAATAAAAATATGAAAACCATATTTGCTATATGTTAACTTTTAAAATGGGTTACTCATATAGTTTGGACAAAGGTTTAATCCCCACCCACATAAGGTTTTATCTGCATACGAAAACAGATACACTAACAACACAAAGTACATACACTATAGCAAAGGATATTTTTCTGAATAACCTGGTAAGTGTATCTTTTTTTATTTTCTGGTCTCACAGGCTGTCCTCTTCTTGAAACACATACATGCTGGAGAATTCACAGGTTTTTAATCAGCATCTGAATTTCACACTGGACTTCTTTTACCTGTGGTTATTTTTTCATGCCATTTTACAGAAGGTAAAAATACGTTGTAATCTTTACCAGCAATGAACCGTGCAGTCTAGAAAAAGGACGACCTGGACACCCTGATTCAAGATCAAATTCACGGATAAGCTCTGGTAGTTATTACTCCACCTCACCTCTCCATATTAAACTAATTCCGTCTGAATAGGCCTACAGAAGAGCCTATAATTAGAGGTAGCAGAACAAGACCCTTCATCCCAGAATGCATCTGGCTGAGGTGCGGTGGAGAGAGAATTATTTGGATAGCTGTTCAAGAGTGGCAGGGCCTCTCAAATGACTGTGATTCACTCTGGTTAGAGTGTGAGACGAGCATGTGTGTGTGTGTGTGTGTGTGTGTGTGTGTGTGTGTCCACGGCACACAAAGAATGATTAGAATAGATGGCTGTGCTAATTAACTTCTACTCTGAGCTCTTTAAGTCTATAGAGAGCAACGATCAGGTAATGATGTATTCTTATTCTGTGAATGCGAATGTAGGAGAGAGTGTGTGGTAAGTATTACACTAGGAGAAATAAGAGTATATTTAAGTCCTCCTGTTTATTCAAACAATGGTAAAACTTTAAAATAAGATTAAATTTGCATTAGTTAATACATTATAAACTAGCAATGATCAATACTTACTGATTGAGCTTAATGCCAATTTATAAATATAATATTGTTATTTTTGTTAATAATTTTTATTATATAACATTTTATTAACATGTAAAAAAAATATTGTTATTTGTTAGTTCATGATATTTAATAGATTAACTATATTCTCAATTAACTGACCCTTTACCCAAACAGTCTATGGAAAATTTAAATAATAATAGATAAACAAATAAATAGCATAAAATACTTAAATAAATAAAAAACATTTATTATATAAGATCAGAAAGTGCTATTTTTAAGGACTAAATATTCACTCCAGTGTTTCCCCTACCATTGTTTTGGGGGGGCGCCCCGCCCTCCCAAAACAACCCCCCGCCCCCCCTGAATGAATGGCAAAAATTATTTTATCGGTTTAAAAATAAAAATGATCATTACGGTCGACAATAAGAATTGCCCGATGGTCCACGTGCCAGCGTGAAAGACACTCGGGCCGATGCTGCATCTTAACGGAAACTGATCATTTGCGCATTTTTAAGCCTTGCCAATTTAAATATTCAAGCGCTCATAGACGAGAAAGTGTCTCTCAGTTTGATACTCGCGAAGCAACACAACACACACACACACGGCCACACGTCTCACAGCGCGCTAATATTCACACAAAATTATATCAAAATGACTGTCTTGTTGAGTATAATCGTAAACATAGTCGGTTAAGTCTTTTAAATGAACGTAAACATGAAATTTGCCAGTCCCCGCCAGCATTTATGGTCATTTTCACAAGTTTTAATGGTCCACAGAATATCTAAACATGAAATATATCAAAAGAAAGAACAGACCCACTGTTTTATTCCAGCTTCATACATTATTTTTTTTAATCAACACTTGAATGTTGCAAGTTTCATGTAAAAGCAACATTTTGAGCATAAAGCTGAGAAAATCAAGTTTTTGTAAAAGACTAACGTTACATCCAAACGATGAACAAAACACAGATGTTGTAGATCGAGTCCATCAACAGCCCAAAGCTTCACAGTCCTAGAACTCGTCCTGGGGCGACATTTCATTCAATAACATTAGGCAGTTGTGATTTATATTCTGTTTAATGTTGATGATTGCGTTATTTTACATATGCATCTGCTTATGATATCGCACATTGCTGCTTCTTCGGCTGTTGTTTTGATTAGGAGATTCTGTTCTCGTCCAGGAAATGCTCTACAGCGCCCCCTATCGTATAACAGTGAAAGACGGAAAATATCGTCATTGGCTATATAAATAAATAAATAACAAAAGACCAAAAAAAAAATCACTCACTGCTCTTACCAGAATAACTTTTAAAAAGGGTTAATCTATATTTATATGCAGTGACATATAATTGTATGCAGACTATGCAGTGATATTTTACATTTGATTACTATTTTTGTACCTGACTATCTAGTTTAGACCTACATGAAAATAACTCTATTTCATTTGTATATGTTTGTTCTGTAGTATTTATTTCTGCTTTTGCTCGTATTTTGATTATTTGTTCTTATTTTATTACTGACTGTCTTTAACAATATAATTTTTTTTAGAGGATTTAGAAAATCCTAGAGTTAGGATATTGGTTTTTAGAGTCATAACCTTATTTATTAAGCTTATATTGCTCAAAAACAATACTAGGCCTATTTTATTTTATTTATCAGTTTTTTTTGTGGTGGGGCCAGTCAAAATTCTGGCAGAGCAAGTTAAAATTTGAACCCCTGAAAAAAATCCTTAGCATTGAGCCCTGAAATATATTCCCCCCAAAAATAAAACACGGATTTGCGAGTAGTAACTTTAGTGGTAAAAATGTTGAAGAGGAATGGAGAAGGTGACGAATCTAAACAGGCAAAAATTAGTTTTTTTTTCTTCTTAAAAGCAACAAAATCCGGAGAAACAACTTAAGCAAAGCCAACCTCTTTTGTGTTGTAAATAGTTATGTGATGTATAAATAAATAAATGTTGTTTATATTTATTTACCAAATTAATTAATTTATTGTCTATGGCAACACCACGTATCTGTAACACTCCAGCTCCGTGACACTATTAGTTTCGGATTTTTCGGGAACCCCCGAAGGGTTTAAAGGGTTTTACATTTTCATTTAAAGTTCGGTCATCAATAAGCACACATATATAGCTGCTGTACGCTTTAATGACCTTTCCTGTTTCCAGTGGAATGCATCATAGCCCTAGAAAAGCCCAGGCCAATGTCATTCATGAGTATATCATTCTCTGCCTATTACGGCTGGGGTACATGTAAGGTGACCCTGAGAATCCCCAGAAGTTTAACAGGACAGAGTCATATGAAGCAGCAGTAAATTAAGATGCTCTGCTGCTGGTGTGAATGTTGATATCTAGGGTCAGTGATTTCCATGATGGATGTCCTAAACTTGTCGTCCTTGTCGGGCTGGTTTGAAATGCAGACGGGGTGAGAGTGATTGTGTGCGTATGTGTGAGAGAGAGGCCAATGAGTTGCACCCATGCTGAAAATTAATTTCTCCATTTATTCACAGGGCATACTTGAGTGAATGACTGCGAAGGAGAGATCCAAGGCTATGGTGAATTTCCTATCCCACAACAAACAAACCTGCGCACATGCACATCAACAGGCTGGTCTTTCAAACAGGAGTAGAGAGAAACTTCTGGAGTCCTGTAAAGTGGGTGAGTGTGTCAGCTGCAGTGGATCACAGTATTTCACAGGCTCCGCTCTACTCCCTACATTACATCACAAAAGAGGAGGGATCTTGACAACACAAGCAGATACAGTGCAGACACATGCACTCTATTCCACTACCTAAAGCTGAAATGGTAAAGGAAACAAACATAGTGCAAAGCGGAGGGCAGATTCTGAGAAATATCTGTCTTCATGTCATCTATGCAAAACTGATTAGTAAGAAAGTAGTCATTTGTTTATGCTTTATTGAAACACTAAAATGAGTCCATTTTGTGTTATACTTGTGATGGAGTGGTACTGGAGTGTCTGTCAGTGTTTTTATATTCTATTATTGATTTTACTAATATTTTGAATTAGCTTATATTTTTATATTTTCAGTTTAATTTGTTGTAGGGGTGTGGTCCTGGTCAAGACAATCTCCTGAACTCCAAACTGAATGTCAGAATGGGAAAGAAAGGTGATTTAAGCAATTTTGAGCGTGGCATGGTTGTTGGTGCCAGACGGGCCGGTCTGAGTATTTCACAATCTGCTCAGTTACTGGGATTTTCACGCACAACCATTTCTAGGGTTTACAAAGAATGGTGTGAAAAGGGAAAAACATCCAGTATGCGGCAGTCCTGTGGGCGAAAATGCCTTGTTGATGCTAGAGGTCAGAGGGGAATGGGCCGACTGATTCAAGCTGATAGAAGAGCAACTTTGACTGAAATAACCACTCGTTACAACTGAGGTATGCAGCAAAGCATTTGTGAAGCCACAACACGCACAACCTTGAGGCGGATGGGCTACAACAGCAGAAGACCCCACCGGGTACCACTCATCTCCACTACAAATAGGAAAAATAGGCTACAATTTGCACGAGCTCACCAAAATTGGACAGTTGAAGACTGGAAAAATGATGCCTGGTCTGATGAGTCTCGATTTCTGTTGAGACATTCAGATGGTAGAGCCAGAATTTGGCGTAAACAGAATGAGAACATGGATCCATGATGCCTTGTTACCATTGTGCAGGCTGGTGGTGGTGGTGTAATGGTGTGGGGGATGTTTTCTTGGCACACTTTAGTCCCCTTAGTGCCATTTGGGCATCGTTTAAATGCCACGGCCTACCTGAACATTGTTTCTGACCATGTCCATCCCTTTATGACCACCATGTACCCATCCTCTGATGGCTACTTCCAGCAGGATAATGCACCATGTCACAAAACTCAAATCATTTCAAATTGGTTTCTGAAACATGACAATGAGTTCACTGTACTAAAATGGCCCACAGTGTCACCAGATCTCAACCCAATAGAGCATCTTTGGGATGTTTAACACACTGACCACGTGCGAGCTAACGCGTTTCACTGGGCGTGGCCACAAGCCAGCGTGCTATAAAGAGCGTTCATTGTTTACATTGAGTTAGAGAGAAGCGATTGAACATCAGGGAGAACAACTAGTGTGTGAGTACTGTATTCATTTTCCTCATTTGATCTGTAGTTCAGCTGTTATTTAGAACGTTGTCTATGTGGTGTAGTTGGCTGTTTGTTTGTAGTCTCGTTTGTTAACACGCTGATCATGTGCGAGCTAACGCTAACACTGGGAGTAGCCAGCTGTATTCACTAACGACACTTAATGTGAGTATAAACTGAGTGGTAGTCCGCGGCAGCCCTCGTGTGAAGCCCTCCTCGTGTGCAGACCGAGTCGGGTAAAGACATCGACTCTACTCTGCGCGACTCCACTCGAGCAAGGACACGACAAGGCACTTAAGTATAGCTTTCCTTCTACTTTGTCCACTTGTGTTTTTGCTTGTTTTCATCTGTTTATTTCTCTGACCCGTATTCACAATGTGCTTCCAAATCTCTACTATTACCACATACACCCGTAAATCACGCTCAGTACATTCTAGACACCGCAATCCTAATAATCTGCGTAGTGTACCTATTTCCTCTGCTACATTAATGTGCATTCCAATTGGTCTCTGGAATTGCCAGTCTGCTGTAAACAAAGCAGACTTTATTTCATCGATTTCCACTCATTCACATCTCAGTCTCATGGCTCTAACTGAAACCTGGATCAAACAAGAAGACACTGCCACTCCTGCAGCTCTCTCAAATAATTTCTCTTTTTCACACACCCCTCGCCCGATTGGAAGAGGCGGAGTTACTGGTCTGCTCATCTCAAATGATTGGAAATGTATGCCCATTCCTTCTCTATCTGGCAACTGCTCATTTGAATCCCACTCAATCACTATCACTCACCCTGCTAAAATCCATGTTGTAGTTATTTATCGCCCTCCAGGTCAACTGGGTAACTTCTTGGAGGAATTGGATATTTTACTCTCTCACTTCCCCGAGGATGGCACTCCTCTGGTACTGCTCGGTGACTTCAACATCCACCTTGACAAACCCCAGGCTGCAGACTTCACCACTCTTCTGACTTCATTCGACCATAAGCGAGTATCTACTACAGCTACCCAGGTAACCATTTGGACCTTATCTACACACGCTACTGCTCCACAGACGACACTTTAGTTACTCCATTGCACACCTCAGATCACTTTCTCATCACTCTTAACCTCCTACTGACTCCTGACACAACACGCACTCCTCCGCAGATCACCTTTCGGCGTAATCTACGCTCGCTCTCTCGCTCTCGTCTATCCACTATGGTTTCCTCCTCACTCCCTCCACCTGCTCAGTTCTCAGCACTGGACACTAACAGTGCTACTGACACTCTTTGCTCCACTCTAACATCTTGCTTAGACAACTTCTGTCCCGTTTCATCCAGGCCAGCCCGCACCACCCCCTCTGCCCCCTGGCTGTCTGATGTTCTCCGCGAACATCGCTCTGGGCTCCGGGCGGCAGAGAGGAAGTGGCGCAAAACTAAAAACACTACTCTCTGTCTCTCCTCGCTTCTTTCTCTACTAACGTCTCCACTGCTAAAACTACATACTACCACAACAAAATCAACAACTGCTCTGACTCTCGTGCACTTTTCAGAACGTTCTCTTCGCTCCTTTGTCCTCCTCCCCCCCCTCCTTCATCAACTCTTACAGCTGACGACTTTGCATCATTTTTCACAAACAAAACCTCCTCCATCAGCAGCCAATTCTCCACACTACAAACCGACACACACATCTCAACAACCATCACACATACGCTCTCCTCCTTCTCTCTGCTCTCTGAAGCTGAAGTCTCCAAACTCATCCTTTCCAACCACCCCACTACCTGTCCGCTTGACCCTATCCCCACTCACCTCCTTCAGGCCATTTCTTCTTCTGTTACTCCTGCACTCACTCACATTGTCAACACCTCTCTTCACACCGGGACCTTCCCCACAGCATTTAAGCAGGCTCGGGTAACCCCACTGCTTAAGAAACCCTCTATGAAACCAGCACTCTTAGAAAACTACAGACCGGTATCCCTTCTGCCTTTCATTGCAAAGACACTTGAGCGAGTTGTTTTTAACCAGCTCTCTACGTTTCTTACAGAGCAGAGCAACCTCCTGGATATCAACCAATCCGGCTTCAAAAGCGGCCACTCAACTGAGACTGCCCTGCTCTCGGCTACTGAAGCACTGAGACAGGCAAGAGCGGCTTCCAAATCCACAGTACTTATCTTACTGGATTTGTCTGTTGCTTTTGACACAGTTAACCACCAGATCCTCCTGTCAACTCTCATGAAGATGGGCATCTCAGGAACTGCTCTCCAGTGGCTCAAGTCTTACCTCTCAGGTAGGTCCTTCAGGGTGTCATGGAGAGGTGAAGTGTCTAAGTCACATCATCTAGCCACTGGAGTTCCACAGGGCTCAGTGCTTGGACCACTTCTCTTCTCCATCTACATGTCATCACTGGGATCTGTCATTCAGAAACATGGCTTTTCCTATCACTGCTATGCCGACGACACTCAACTCTACTTCTCATTTCAACCAGATGATCCCACGGTTGGTGTTCATATCGCTGCCTGCCTAACAGACATTACTGCCTGGATGAAGGAGCATCACCTGCAACTCAACCTTGCAAAGACAGAGCTACTTGTGGTCTCAGCCAACCCAGCACTTCACCACAATCTCTCCATTCAGTTAGGATCTTCAACCATTAGTCCGTCCAGGACAGCCAGGAACCTTGGAGTTGATGATCAGCTAAAATTCACTGACCACATTACTGCAACAACCCGGTCCTGCAGATTTGCATTATACAACATTAGGAAGATTAGACCCTTCTTATCAGAGCAGGCCACACAACTCCTGGTCCAAGCTCTTGTTCTCTCCAGACTGGACTACTGTAATGCTCTTCTAGCGGGCCTTCCGGCATGCACTATCAAACCCTTACAACTGATCCAGAACGCAGCGGCGAGGGTGATCTTTAACGAGCCGAAGAGAGCGCACGTCACGCCTCTCTTCATCAGTCTCCACTGGCTGCCAATAGCCGCTCGCATCAATTTCAAGACACTGGTACTCGCCTTCAAAGCAACCACTGGCTCTGCACCAATATACCTAAACTCGCTTGTTCAGACTTACACACCTTCCAGGAGCTTACGTTCTGCCAGTGAACGACGTCTTGTGGTGCCATACCAAAGAGGCATGAAATCACTCTCACGGACCTTTTCCTGGATCGCCCCCACCTGGTGGAATGACCTGCCTATCTCTATTCGAGCAGCCGAGTCTGTAGAGATTTTCAAAAAACAGCTAAAGACACGTCTCTTCCAGCAGCACCTGACCAATCAAGAATAGCACTTAACATTCTATTCATTTTCTGTCTGTTTAATTTATTTAAAAAAAAAAAAATTCTGTCCTGTGTGTTCTGTGTTTGATTAACTGAGACTTGTTACAGCACTTGCATACTGTAGCCTTTGACTGTTCTAGTTGCTTCTGTTGCTCTCACTTGTAAGTCGCTTTGGATAAAAGCGCCTGCTAAATGACTAAATGTAAATGTGGTGGAACGGGAGCTTCGTGCCCTGGATGTGCATCCCACAAATCTCCATCAACTGCAAGATGCTATCCTATCAATATGGGCCAACATTTCTAAAGAATGCTTTCAGCACCTTGTTGAGTCAATGCCACGTAGAATTAAGGCAGTTCTGAAGGCGAAAGGGGGTCAAACACAGTATTAGTATGGTGTTCCTAATAATCCTTTAGGTGAGTGTACATACACACACACACACACACACACACACACACACACACACACACGTACGCGTGGTACTGTGATAGGTTGCCACCTGTGCAATAAGTCCATTTGTGAAATTTCCTCACAACTAAATATTACACGGTCAACTGTTAGTGGTATTATAACAAAGTGGAAGCAATTGGGAACAACAGCAACTCAGCCACAAAGTGGTAGGCCACGTAAAATCACAGAGCAGGGTCAGCGCATGCTGAGGTGCATGGTGCGCAGAAGTCGCCAACTTTCTGCAGAGTCAATAGCTACAGACCTCCAAACTTCGTGTGGCCTTCAGATTAGCTCAAGAACAGTGCATAGAGAGCTTTGTGGAATGGGTTTCCATGGCCGAGCAGCTGCATCCAAGCCTTACATCACCAAGTGCAATGTAAAGCGTTGGATGCAGTGGTGTAAAGCATGCCACCACTGGACTCTAGAGCAGTGGAGACATGTTCTCTGAAGTGATGAATCACGCTTCTCTGTCTGGCAATCCGATGGACGAGTCTGGGTTTGGTAGTTGCCAGGAGAACGATACTTGCCTGGCTTGCATTGTACCAAGTGTAATGTTTGGTGGAGGGGGGATTATGGTGTGGGGTTGTTTTTCCGGGGTTGAGCTTGGCCCCTTAGTTCCAGGGAATGGAACTCTTAATGCTTCGGCATACCAAGCCATTTTGGACAATTTCATGCTCCCACTTTGTGGAAACAGTTTGGGGATGGCCCCTTTCTGTTCCAACATGACTGCGCAACAGTGCACAAAGCAAGGTACATAAATACATGGATGAGCGAGTTTGGTGTGGAGGAACTTGACTGGCCTGCACAGAGTGCATATATTAAACCCTACTGATTAAGAATGGGATGCCATTAAAGTTCATGTGCATTTTAAAGGCAGGCGTCCGAAAACGTTTGGCTACATATCTATAGACACTTTTAAGGACTTTTTTTCACTTAGCTTTATTTCAATTAATGAAAACGCTCCTAATAGTTATTTTTAAACTACATTTTAAATTAACTTATCTTTAGCTAATGAAAATAACCCTGGTCCCTATCCATTGTTGGTTGGGACACAATGAAAGTTTTTTGGAAAGAAATAAAGTTAATAAATAAATAAATAAAAGCTTCATACAAACAAATATAAACAATAAAATAAGACCAAAAAAATTACGCAACACATCATGTAAAGGCCAATCCAAGCCTGGACTGTGGTTGGTAGTTGGTAGTTGGTAGGCAAAATAACCTATCACTGTGGAAAAAATACCCACATTTGGTTGGTGGCATCATTTTCCCAGTTAAGGTACAGTAGCCACATCAGCACTAGCAATGACAGCAAGAGTGTGAGCTGAGATGCATTAGGACATGGCTGTAGATGTGTTTGAACAGAAAAGAATGCGTGAGGAGATGAGAGGAGAATGCAAACACTGATGACCTCTGACACGGCAGACGTCTGTGGTCTTCACATGGAGACATGCAGCCTGTGGACAGACTGTGGGAAATGCAGGATTTTTGTGACAAAGTTTGCTATAAGACATGACACAGACTCATCCTCTCAGTTTAGATAATGTCTGATGCTACACGTGTTCAGCCCTTGTGATGAAACTTAAATCAAACGAAGTAACAAACCTCAAGCTCAACTCAAAGATGATCATGTGATCTCACCATTAGAATATTGACCTTCAGTTCCCACACAAGGCAAAAACACATAACAGACTCACCCAAAATCCCAGAACACTTTAGTAAGTGCAAAAAGCTGTCATCATATAAATCTGACAAACTTCAGGACGCTGCGTTCACGGGTGTATGTAGGTCTTGTGTGTGTTTTTGCTCAACTTAAAATGACACTTGTCTCTCAGCAAAGTGTGAGCTTGATTTAATGCCGATTCAGTTATCGGTCCCAGCTGTACAGCCAACAAGCACGGAAAAAAATGGTGTAGGACCTACTTGTAAACAATTTTCACTAAAATAATTACAAAGAAACGGCAAATAACACTTTGAATTAAACATGACATTTTGAAGTAGTAAAACTGAAATAGTATTTTCTTGTAAAACATGGGCTACTCCAATAAGTGTTGCTTGTTTCCAACTTCAAAAATCATCTTTATAGTGTCAAAATCAAAATAGTCTAACACCATCAAAAAAGCTTGTGCTGTACAAGACTTGACTGTTAATTCCACAATTGTTCTAACACAACACTACACATGTTGCCATCCAAATAGTTAGCAAACACAAATACTTGACTATGTTCCAAAACCTATTGAGCTGCCTCGCTGCCAACAATGACACTGTAAGGGAAACTCATATGTGACTAATGGGGACATTCTAAACAGACAGCGGCTGCACATGCCACACAACTAACATGTGAGATTCCACTCTAATTGATTTCAAAGCAGTTTGATGTTAGCATGTTGCTAAGCTAACAGCGTGATACTATAATTTGCATACAAATTTATAGCAAGTAAAAATTAAGATCCATTTTAATTACATTGATATCAACATAATTTTAGCAACTTTTTAGTCTTGAATGAAAGATTAAGTTTATTTATAACAAAGTGTCTCTTCTTATATCTTACATTTCTTATATTGACATTTCTCTTGCCTTGTCTGCCATCTTGGATGTTGTTATAATGGAATTGCCTTCTCGAGAAGGATATATGCCACAACTGGCCAAATTTTGGACAAAATGAGGTATCTAAGATTTTTACTGTTTGGAGCAGCCTTCATGTCTATGATACTGTACCTTAAGTTTTCCATTAAATTACATTACCAAATCATTGTTAATGTACATACTGACTTCACCCTAGGTTGGAAGATTGTGCATTGTGTTTTTACAGTAATATGTTAGTCTTTTTTTAGCTTAAATATAGTCTATGATTCAATATAGTGAAATATAATATAGTAACATAATATAATGTTTTTTTTTTTATCTTCAGACATCAAACTTGTCTACAACACTTTGTTCATTCTTAAGGTGAAATTCTTATCTGTTTGGTGGTTTGGACTGATGTCTTGAACTTGACAATGCAAATACACAATGGCCCACGACACGTAGGGATGCCCTGCATTGTGGTGGTTCTTGCGCGACCAATTTATCAATGAGGAAATGTAGCTAGATGGCTTGGCTACAATTTATCATACAGTACAGTATGAAACATTGTAGTCATTACATTATATTTCAAGGATGGAAAAAAAACATACAGTGCATAGTAGGTTTTAAAATGTTGTCTCCGTTGACAGCTAAAGAGGTTTTGGGACAGAGCAAGTGACTTCTTATTTCTACATTGGTGTTGTGTTTCTTCTGCCTTGGAAGCTATACCCGTCTGTATTATACAAGTCTGAAGTATAGGATAGAGATGAATGAGCATTTTAAATATCAAACAGGAACTATATTTTTATATCAAGTAGAATGACAGAAATATTAAGCTGTAACTAAGAGCAGCAGACCTGGTTGCACCACAGTATCATGTTCTGGTTTTGGTGCATGTAAAAGTCTTTTCATCACTTTGCCAATTTCCTATAGCAAATACACCCTGACATACAGTGAGGAAAATAAGTATTTGAACACCCTGCTATTTTGCAAGTTCCCCCACTTGGAAATCATGGAGGGGTCTGAAATTGTCATCGTAGGTGCATGTCCACTGTGAGAGACATAATCTAAATAAAAAATAAAAAAAATCCAGAAATCACAATATATGATTTTTTAACTATTTATTTGTATGATACAGCTGCAAATAAGTATTTGAACACCTGTCTATCAGCTAGAATTCTGACCCTCAAAGACCCTCAAATTCTGACCCTCCTGTTAGTCTGCCTTTAAAATGTCCACCTCCACTCCATTTATTATCCTAAATTAGATGCATCTGTTTGAGGTCGTTAGCTGTATAAAGACACCTGTCTACCCCATACAATCAGTAAGAATCCAACTACTAACATGACCAAGACCAAAGAGCTGTCCAAAGACACTAGAGACAAAATTGTACACCTCCACAAGGCTGGAAAGGGCTACGGGGAAATTGCCAAGCAGCTTGGTGAAAAAAAGTCCACTGTTGGAGCAATCATTAGAAAATGGAAGAAGCTAAACATGACTGTCAATCTCCCTCGGACTGGGGCTCCATGCAAGATCTCACCTTGTGGGGTCTCAATGATCCTAAGAAAGGTGAGAAATCAGCCCAGAACTACACAGGAGGAGCTGGTCAATGACCTGAAAAGAGCTGGGACCACCGTTTCCAAGGTTACTGTTGGTAATACACTAAGATGTCATGGTTTGAAATCATGCATGGCACGGAAGGTTCCCCTGCTTAAACCAGCACATGTCAAGGCCCGTCTTAAGTTTGCCAATGACCATTTGGATGATCCAGAGGAGTCATGGGAGAAAGTCATGTGGTCAGATGAGACCAAAATAGAACTTTTTGGTCATAATTCCACTAAACGCGTTTGGAGGAAGAAGAATGATGAGTACCATCCCAAGCATCATGCATTGGGGGTGTTTTTCTGCACATGGGACAGGACGACTGCACTGTATAAAGGAGAGGATGACCGGGGCCATGTATTGCGATATTTTGGAGAACAACCTCCTTCCCTCAAGTTTTTTCGGTCTTCCAACATGACAATGACCCGAAGCACACAGCCAGGATAACCAAGGAGTGGCTCTGTAAGAAGCATATCAAGGTTCTGGTGTGTCCTAGCCAGTCTCCAGACCTAAACCCAATAGAGAATCTTTGGAGGGAGCTCAAACTCAGCGACAGGCCAGAAACCTGACTGATCTAGAGAAGATCTGTATGGAGGAGTGGGCCAAAATCCCTCCTGCAGTGCAAACCTGGTGAAAAACTACAGGAAACGTTTGACCTCTGTAATTGCAAACAAAGGCTACTCTACCAAATATTAACATTGATTTTCTCAGGTTTTCAAATACTTATTTGCAGCTGTATCATACAAATAAATAGTAAAAAAAATCATACATTGTGATTTCTTGATGTTTTTTTTTTTATAGATTATGTCAGATTATGGATATGCACCTACGATGACAATTTCAGACCCCTCCATGATTTCTAAGTGGTAGAACTTGCAAAATAGCAGGGTGTTCAAATACTTATTTTCCTCACTGTATGTGAAAGCACACACACGCGCACACACACAGTTTTGCTATCTTTGTGGGGACTCTCCATAGGCGTAATGGTTTTTATACTGTAAAAACTGTATATTCTATTCCCTAAACCTACCCATCACAGAAAACGTTTTTGTAAAAACATTTTTATATTTTCAAAATAAATATTTAGTATATTTATTAATCCATTTCACTCATAGGGACTGCTGGATGGATGCCACAATGTAGATGATTTTAGGTTTTACTATCCTTATGGAGACATTTGGTCATCACAATGTAAACTAAACCTGTAAACACACATGCACACTTGCAAATACAAGCTCTGTGAGTCCCCTTGTCAGTGTGCCACTCTCTATCAGATCACATGGGCATTTTTTTTATCTGATGGGTACACATGCTCTGTGTGGATGATCAACTGTCATCTGCATTAGGGTCTGTATAATATGATTTGTGTCTAATGTGAGATGGTGGTCCAGTGTGTCCTTGAGCAAGGCACTTTACTCCATGTTGCTCCAGGGGGATTGTCCCTGTAATAAGTGAACTGTAAGTCGCTTTGGATAAAAGCGTCTACCAAAACACATACATGTAAATGTGAATGTGTCTGGGGTGGTGTGGATATGTATGTGTATATATATAAATGTATATATATTTTAACTATTACTATAATGTAAACTTTGTCTGCAGACTTCATATCAGTTCAATTACCAACTAGATGCTCTTATTTATAACTTATATTTCTGCTGCAATAAATTAACAATCAATTAACAGTAAAAAAAAAAGAGAAAATATAATTTGCAGCCAGGGCCTCTAGCAACTCTCCGTTGGCTTGCAAGCTGGAAAAACCAAACTCTAGTCAGGCCAATCACATCGTGTATAGAGTCGGTGGGCAGGCTTAACATAATGACGGCAGAGTTGCTGCGGTTCCGTGTGCAACTTGAAAACAAAGAAGCTGGTGCTGCTTTGGCCACTACTCTGGAAGACTTGGAGTTAAGCTTTTCAAAGAATGGCATTGAAGTCATTCTTAGAAAAGGAAGATGTGTTTGGAGTTTTGCCGACCGGATACGACAAAAGTTTAATCTATCAACTAGCTCCGCTTCATCTTCTTCGTTGCTCTGGTTGTAGCACTATCCTATTGCGTGAAGAGGGAATTTGAAAGACAACCGTTTATCCCGCCCCGAAGATTGAGCCCTGCCAATGGTGTGTTCCCAGACCCAACATCTTGATGTGGGTCTGGCTTGTCAGGTTACCAGTGTGGTACCTTTCCAGTAAATGACCATATCTCTAAATTAACTGATTAACTGATGAAACCGTGTCAACACATGATAAGCAAGTACTAGCACGTTAGTTAGCATCACTAACCATATCGGTCCTCTAGGCTGAAAACATCTCCCTCATTATGCTTGAGGATCTTTTTGAGGTTTATGGACAGCAACCTGGTCCAAGGTCAATGCACAGTTAAGTCTACAGTCACCTGCCTTTGCTGCGGTTATATCTGGGTAAATATGTGATGAGCGAACATGTATTGTGGAATGTTCTTTAGACAGTGGCCAGAGCTGACTTGTTATCTGGCGGGTGGGATCAAGTTCTTAACCTCTTCCTCGACCCTGTGGTAAAAACAACAGTCGCTGCTGATGTGAGTGTCGCGTAACATCAGAAAGGGAGGGAAGGCTATGAGGAGAGAGGGAGAGGGAAATGTTTTTATTTCAGCAGGGGTCTGTTTAAAATACCCATTTAATCCAACACACATCCTTAAACATATGTATTTACAATGCTCATGAATCCTGCCCAGTGTGAGCACCATTTAGGACAACGGGACTCTGGGAAAAGACAGCTTGGAGAGACTAGGGAAATTGCATAATTTAGGAAACTTGCTTGTTTTTTCCCCCTATTCGGTGCTGCAGAAATTACACATTACAGCTTCAAAGGTGCACTCAGTGTTTTGAATGTATGTTATGCTGGTCAATAAGATAGTAGTCTTGGATCTATACTGACACCAAGTGACATGGATTTAGCATCACGCAAAAGTAGAAAATAGTTTTCAGATATTGATGTAATTTTAAAAATTAGCGTCATTATTAGCAGCCAGACATAATTCATTAATTCTGTGAGCAAAGGTGTCTAACAACATGGGGTTTACCAAGTTAAAGTGAGTAATGTTCAAATGGTCATGTGATGTTCATATCGTGACTTGCTCCATGTTAAACTGAAAACGACTATTCAGCAGTGTCATAAAAATGCTATTGAATCTACAGCATAAAATATTCAGTATGACCAATGTAGAACAGTTCTAGAATAAATTAATATTTTGACCTAAAGCTTTTTAGCGAATCAAAAACACATAGCACAACCAGAGTAATTTAAAATTGTCATAACTCTAAAAATTGATGCAAACAGTTGCACTATTATTATATTTTTTTTTTGATTGAACTAACACATTATTTTGCATTATGTTGAAGAAATTATTTTGCTCTTTTAAGGATACATGGGTGCTCACAAAAACAGCATGTACCGATGGTGAGTGCAGTTATTCCTGCGAGCATGCATTTAGTGTGACTGGTGCAGATTGCAGTTTAATTAGCTGTTAATCATCTATACAACATAAATGACCATGTGTGTGCATCATGCTGTTTTCTGGCCATTAGTGACAGATGAGCTGAAGAGTGTAGCAGGCCATTAGCTCTCTGCTGCATGTGTCTGTCTCTGACTGAGTCTGCGCCCTCATTACAAATGTAGCTCATTGTAGCAGAGTAGAACAGCTGACATCCCCTAATGCCAGCTATAAGTCATCAGCGGTGCTCATGCCCACTTTACACACACACACACACACACACACACACACACACACACACACACACACACACACACACACACACACACACACACACACACACACACACACACACACACACACACACACACACACACGTTAATGAGAGGTTTCTGGGATGAGTGTAAAATAACTGCTGACAGAGAGAGGGCATTGTTTAAGGGATCAGAGCATTTTTTGGATTATTAAAAGATCAACTTTAAAATCGAATTACTGGAAAAGATAAACATGTCACTTTACTTGCAGAAGAGTGTCTGCTGAGCTTCTCTAACAAGATTCAACACAACATTTATAGATATCACAGTTGAACACAAGCGTAGAGCACATGGAACCTTATTATGACTTGCACTGTTCAATCGTTCTTTCTCACTGATCAGAAGAGATCGAATTGACTTCACAAGTCTCACAAGCATAAACATACCGTATCTGACATATGTAGACTGATAAAAAGAGTTGCTCGCAAATATTTACCTATATGGCGTTAGGTCAGAATTTATTCTCACAAGCATAAAACTCCATAAATCAACAATACTTCTATTATTGCCAACAATGATTTAATGGCTAACTATTAGGTAGGGCTGTACGATTAATCGAAAAATAATCGAAACCGAAATTCAGAACCTCTAACCGACATATTTTGCCCATGTCGGTTATTTCGGTTTTAGTCATGTGACTCCGCCCCGTCAGTCACATCAAGTGCAGTTTGCAGGCACACAGAGAGATGTAGGAGCAGTTATCGCTGTTTATAGATGCCCAGAATCACTATAGTAACTGCATGTTTTACACAGTTTATACAGGTCCGTTAATTGCCTTTCTCCTAAGCGCTGCCACACACACACACACACACACACACACACACACACACACACACACACACACACACACACACACACACACACGCAAGCCCCGAAGCCAGATCGCTTTCACTTTCGTCCTCATAAAGTTTGTCAAGTAAAAGCGTTTAAAGGCTTGAACATTTAAAGCGATTGTGAACTATTCAAAAACAACAATACGGAAAACGTATCCGTTCAGTGCTCAGCTTTTTTCTGTGACAGAAAGAGCAGAGCCATGTTGCGTCTCTGACAATGCGCACGCGCGCCCTGAAGGCAGACCTCTTTCACCTGCGTCCTCACAAAGCTTTGTCATTTGTATGTGTTTTAAGGCCTACCAGTTTGAACATTAAAGCGATTTTTGGCCATCAGATGTGTATTATGTTGAACTAATGCCTGATATATTGTGACAAACGAACACTCAGACAGAAGTTGATGGACTCAAGATGGCGCCGAGGATGGCTGCTACGTTGCGAGCTCCGCTGAAACATTGTAGTTTTTTGTTTGTTCTGGTTATAGTTTTTGTGTTTTTTATCTTGGATGTTGTCTGCCTTACTACGTACAACAGACAGACACTTTTGGACATTGGTTCGACAAACACGGCAGCGGAGCCCTTTGTGTGCGCACCACAAAACGCCGCCGGAGAAAGGGATGTAGAGCCGGTGTGCTCATCAGAGTAAGACGCCGCGCAAACCGACTCCCGCTTCCCAGTATTTTACTGGCTAATGTTCAGTCTCTGGACAACAAACTCTGCGAGCTGAGAGCACGGATCTCTTTCCAACGAGAGACGAGGGACTGCTGCATTATCTGCCTTACAGAAACTTAGATGTCTGCTGAGATTCCAGATTCGGCCATCGAAACCACGGGGTTCTCCGTGCATCGAATGGACAGAGAAAAAGATCTCTCAGGGAAAAGCAAAGGCGGGGGTGTGTGTTTTATGATCAACAGATCCTGGTGTGATCAGAGGAATGTACATTCTATCAAGTCTTTCTGTTCCCCTGATCTGGAATTTCTCACGGTTCTGTGCCGACCATTCTGGCTACCGAGGGAATTCACAGCGGTCATCATCACAGCTGTGTATATTCCCCCACAAGCCGACACAGACCGGGCACTAAAGGAACTGTATAGGACAGTGAGTGAGCAGGAAACCGCGCATCCTGAGGCTGCGTTTATTGTGACTGGGGACTTTAACAAAGCCAACTTCAAACGCATTGCACCTAAATACCACCAACATGTTAGCTTCAACACGCGAGGGAACCGTGTTTTAGACCACTGTTACTCTCCCTTCCGGGATGGTTACAAATCACTCCCGCGCCCACCATTTGGCAAATCGGATCACTCTTCCATTCTCCTTCTGCCCGCTTATAGGCAGAGACTGAAACAGGAAGCACCCGCCCTCAGAACCATCCAGTGCTGGTCGGACCAATCGGACTCTATGCTACAGGACTGTTTTGATCACGCGGACTGGTAGATGTTCCGGTCGGCCTCTGATGACGACATCGAGGTCTACGCTGATAGCGTAACGTGTTTCATCAGGAAGTGCGTAGAAGACGTTGTTCCAACCAGAACAATACAGCTGTACCCTAACCAGAAGTCGTGGCTAAATGGGGATGTTCGCGCGGCACTCAATGCGCGGACCTCCACTTTTAACTCCGGTAATGCGGAGGAGCATAAACAAGCAAGTTATGCCCTCCGGAAAACCATCAGAGCAGCAAAACGGCAGTACAGGGACAAGATTGAAGGACAGTTCAACACCACCGACTCTAGAAGCATGTGGCGGGGAATTAACACCATCACGGACTATAAAGGGAACATAAACTCCACCGTGAACACCGCTGCCTCTCTCCCGGACGAGCTAAACACCTTCTATGCTCGCTTTGACTAACACCGCCCTCGCGGAGAGAGAGCTCGTCGCTGAAGACGCAGAGGTTAGTTCACTCTCTGTATCTTTAGCGGATGTAACCCGATCCTTCCGGCGGGTGAACATCCGTAAAGCCGCGGGTCCAGACGGCATTCCGGGCCGCGTCATCAGAGCGTGCGCGCACCAACTGGCTGGAGTTTTTGCGGACATCTTTAACCTGTCCCTCTCCCTGTCTGTGGTCCCCACATGCTTCAAAACGTCCACCATTGTGCCTGTACCTAACCAATCAAAAACCACCTGCTTAAATGACTGGCGTCCTGTTGCCTACAGAGAGGAGGTGCACACTCTGACACGATGGTGTCAGGAGCACAACCTCTCCCTCAACGACAGCAAGACCAAGGAGCTGGTGGTCGACTTCAGGAGGAATAAGAGAGAACACCGCCCCATCACCATCAATGGAGCACCGGTGGAGAGAGTCAGCAGCTTCAAGTTCCTCGGTGTCCACATCACAGAGGAACTCTCATGGTCCGTCCACAACGAGGCAGTTGTGAAGAAGGCTCATCAGCGCCTTATCTTCCTGCGACGGCTGAGGAGGTTTGGAATGAACCGCCACATCCTCACACGCTTCTACAGCAGCACCATAGAGAGCCTGCTGACTGGCTGCATCACCACCTGGTACGGCAACAGTACCGCCCGCAGCCGCAAAGCCCTGCAAAGGGTAGTGCGCACGGCCAGCTGCATCATCGGAGGTGAGCTTCCCTCCCTCCAGGACATTTACGCCAGGCGGTGTGTGAAGAGAGCTCAGAGGATCATCAGAGACTCTAGCCACCCGAACCATGGGCTGCTCTCACTGCTGCCATCAGGCAGGCGGTACCGCAGCATCAGAACACGCACCAGCCGACTCCAGAACAGCTTCTTCCCACAAACAATTAGACTCCTTAACTCTTGATCCATCAGGATCATAACACACACTGACAGAATATCACTCAGCACAACCCACTGTAGATACACACACACACTATATACACATTTATTTATCATTTATTATTTATCATTTATCATATAGCACCTATTGTACATTGGATCTCTACTGTGAATAATATTGTATACTGTACATTGTATATTATTATTATTATAGCTTAATGTATACTGTTTAATGTATGTTTAGTGTATATTGTTTAAAGTATATGTATATTGTAAGTATGTGTATATTGTTTTAAGCTGTGAGAACTACACTCACATTGTGTAAATTATTTATTGTTTATTGTAGAGTTTACCGTGCTGTGAGTAATTGTGGGCGCATCAGATGTGTAATCTGATGCTGCTTTAAATGTTGTACATGTCATGTCGTGACTACTATGTTACTCGGAACTGCACCTAAGAATTTCACCTGCTGTTGCACTTGTGTATATAGTTGTGTGACAATAAAGTGATTTGATTTGATTTGATTTTTGAGCTCGCACATCATTTATTAGATTTATCATTCAATTAGATTTAGAAGTTAATGCAAAAACTGCCTTATGTGAAGTTTACATGTTTGCATACAATGTGTTATTATTTGAGTGTTGATTATTATACCTAAACATAAATAGCGACTGAATTTAGGCTATCTTTTATTCATCTTAACAACAGAAATGAAAATACTTTAAAATATTTGCTCATCCACTGAAAGCACAAAAAGACACAAAAGTAATTCATATGAATCAAGCTGTTTAATGTAAGTTGACATGCAAAAAGACTTGTGTGTTTTCATGCGTCAAGTAAGCACAAGAGAGCTTCTGTGTTAACTATATGTGATGTGCTCTATTCTGTGCGTTGATCAATGTTGATATTGCCCTTAAATTAAATTAAAAGCCTAAATTAAATCTGTTCAACAAAGTTATGTGTCACTTCAGCACACTTTGATTACACCGCTTGATTCATATGGATTACCTTTACGATGCATATTTTGTACTTTGGTTTATGGATGTGTGAGGTTAATATCAATAAGACAGAATTACAAACTGGTGGGAGTGAAACCCTACAAATGCATGCGTGTTTCATATACAGTACTAATCAAAAGTTTGGGGTTGGTAAGATTTTATTTTGAAAGAAGTCTAATAAGCATTAACTTGATCAAAAGTACTGTACAAACTTACAATTTAGAATAACACATTTTATTTTATTGTAAAATGTAGGTCATTCTTGAGAACGCAAAGTTGAAGGATCTCATGTCACCATTAATGTAGACTTATTACAGGCTACAAGCTGCCCATGCATTTAGTTTAAACTGTCAGAACATTTGATGCCCTGTACAGAAGCAATGCCATGCAATTAATTGGCAGGCAGAGTCTGTGATGTAAGGCCAATTAATACAGCACTGGTGTTGCTCACAACAATACAGTTATTGTCCTATAGCACATCCACACATCAAGTAGCATCTGATAGTGATCAAACAGCTAATGTCTTTGAAAGCCTACACACAGACTTAGTAAAAGTGTGTGAATGTCTGTGTGCATGTCAGAACAGTGACATTGGATGAGGGGGTTGTGTGTACTTGTTTAACCTACATTTTGAGGACCAAATGTCCCCACAAAGTCAAGGTTAGTAAAACTTGAGATCACCTACATGGTCTGGACCAGCCATGAGGGAAATGGATTATTAAACATATTAAATTATGCTTATTTGATGTAAAAATGCAAAAAGGTTTCTGTGATGGGTAGGTTTAGGGGTAGGGTTAAGGGATAGAAAACAGGGTACAGCAGAACTAAAGGCGCACCAGGGTAAAAGGAGCCTTTGATTTTATTTTCCTCTAAACCACTAGATGGCACAAAAACTTGCCATAGCACTTTTGTAAGCATGTTCGTTCATGCTTTTATCACCAGTAGGGTGGACTATTGTAATGGTCTTCTCACCGGCCTTCCAAAAAGGACCATTAGACAGCTGCAGCTCATACAGAACGCTGCTGCCAGGAAAATATGACCATATCACACCAGTCCTCGGTCTTTACACTGGCTTCCAGTTACATTTAGAATAGATTTTAAAGTATTATTACTGTAAATCACTTAATGGCCTAGGACTAGGCCTGTCTCAATAGTCAATAAATCAATTAATCGCACAATAAAAAAAATTATTAGCTTGATAATTTTTCCGGCCGTGATAATTTCCAGCGTCCGTTTTTATATCCATTTTTGCAGAGCGTTACATTATATGATCACCCTCTTATACATGTAAATGCTTCTAAGCTTGACAAGACACAAGAGAATGTGCTGTATGTCAATGTCCTGTCTGTGTGGCTGTCTCTCATGTCAGCTAATCGAGGGACACTCTGACACACACACGTCGCACAGACAGACTCATGTCAGTCTCCTGCTCACATCAAGTTCTCTTTTGTTCATGAACAAACAACAACAACACAGAGAACTTTGAGTATTCTCATATTAGGAGTCTTAAATTAGTTAAATAACATCTTAAATTAACTTAAAGAGGTGTGAGGAAATGATTCAGATCCGCGGCTGTTCTTAAAGTGACAGGAGCACTGATGATGCCTGTCATTAATGTTCATCAAAGAACAACGGGAACAGAGAAAATTGTAGCTTTAATGATGATTAATCTATATTTAATTTATTATTTATGCAGTTAAGAAAGGTGTTTGATAACTATTACATTTCTGTATATGTCTAACAGGGAAGGCCATGGGTAAATATAACATTTATTATAATGGGTTTTCACTCACCTAAAGGATTATTAGGAACACCTGTTCAATTTCTCATTAATGCAATTATCTAATCAACCAATCACACGGCAGTTGTTTAAATGCATTTAGGGGTGTGGTCCTGGTAAAGACAATCTCCTGAACTCCAAACTGAATGTCAGAATGGGAAAGAAAGGTGATTTAAGCAATTTTGAGCGTGGCATGGTTGTTGGTGCCAGACGGGCCGGTCTGAGTATTTCACAATCTGCTCAGTTACTGGGATTTTCACGCACGACCATTTCTAGGGTTTACAAAGAATGCTGTGAAAATGGAAAAACATCCAGTATGCGGCAGTCCTGTGGGCGAAAATGCCTTGTTGATGCTAGAGGTCAGAAGAGAATGGGCCGACTGATTCAAGCTGATAGAAGAGCAACTTTGACTGAAATAACCACTCGTTACAACCGAGGTATGCAGCAAAGCATTTGTGAAGCCACAACACGCACAACCTTGAGGCGGATGGGCTACAACAGCAGAAGACCCCACCGGGTACCACTCATCTCCACTACAAATAGGAAAAAGAGGCTACAATTTGCACAAGCTCACCAAAATTGGACAGTTGAAGACAAAAAATGTTGCCTGGTCTGATGAGTCTCGATTTCTGTTGAGACATTCAGATGGTAGAGTCAGAATTTGGCGTAAACAGAATGAGAACATGGATCCATCATGCCTTGTTACCATTGTGCAGGCTGGTGGTGGTGGTGGTGTAATGGTGTGGGGATGTTTTCTTGGCACACTTTAGGCCCTTTAGTGCCAATTGGGCATCGTTTAAATGCCACGGCCTACCTGAGCATTGTTTCTGACCATGTCCATCCCTTTATGACCACCATGTACCCATCCTCTGATGGCTACTTCCAGCAGGATAATGCACCATGTCACAAAGCTCGAATCATTTCAAATTGGTTTCTTGAACATGACAATGAGTTCACTGTACTAAAATGGCCCACACAGTCACCAGATCTCAACCCAATAGAGCATCTTTGGAATGTGTGGAACGGGAGCTTCGTGCCCTGGATGTGCATCCCACAAATCTCCATTAACTGCAAGATGCTATCCTATCAATATGGGCCAAATTTCTAAAGAATGCTTTCAGCACCTTCATCAATGCCACGTAGAATTAAGGCAGTTCTGAAGTGGAAGTGGAGTTCTGAGGGGGTCAAACACAGTATTAGTATGGTGTTCCTAATAATCCTTTAGGTGAGTGTATGTAAAGATTGATTTAAGTTCACTTAAATTAAAAGGTTTTTTTTTTTTTAAGCCTAATAAATGTTGAAATTGGGAGCTTTCAGTTATACTGTAATGTAACGTCATTAATGTTTCATAGAGACATCAGTGATACTGGCCTTCATTCATAAAAACATGACAATACAACACATTTAAAATATACTGTCTTTAAATTGTTTCTACATTAATTTGGAGAGTAACTGAAATTATTACAATATCAAAACATTAAAAACGTATTAATCGTGATTAATTACAGAAAAAAATACGATTAATTAGTTAATTTTTTTAATCGATTCCCAGCACTATCTAAAACAAAATCATCCGTTGCAGTTTTCCAGCTGTATATTCAAGTGCATTTTTTTGTTAACAGACTGAGAGTCCATTGCTTTTATTGTTTTGGTCATTTATTGTGGATATTGAAAATGCTTTCCGTTTTCAGTGTTAAATAGTCTTTAGAAATAAAAGTTTATTGAGCTTTGAAAAGGTGTACCTGCATTATTATGCCATTATCATTATTTTAGATGAAAATGGTCTCATAACGACAATATTATCGTTTATCGCAATAATTTTTTGGCCAATTTATCGTCCAGCAAAATTTGTTATAGTGACAGGCCTACCTAGGACCTCAATACATTGCAGATATGCTGATTAAATACAAACGCAACAGATCACTCAGATCATCAGGATCAAGTCAATTAGAAATACCAAGAGTCCACTCAAAGCAAGCTTTTAGCTATTATGCCAGCCGTAGCTGGATCCAGCTTCCTGAACAGATCAGATGTGTTCCAACAGTAGCCACTTTCAAATCCAGACTCAAAACACATCTGTTCAGCTGTGCATTTACTGAATGAGCACTGTGCTTTGTCCAAACTGCTGGCATCTTTGCATTATTTTACTCTTTTCATTCTTTTATAGGCTACCTGTATCGTTTTTATTTTTATTTATTCTTACTATAACTGTTTTAATTATACTTTTTATTTTTTATTATTTTGTTAAGGCTGTCTGGGTGGAAGAGGTTGAGAGATGGGAGAGCGATAAATCGAAATCCCTCCGGCACAAGGACGATCCGTTTAGATCTGCTCTGACGGATAGATCTGTATAGCCTTGGTGGTGAGAGGAAGGACCGTGTAGATCCGCTCTGATGGTCAAACAAAGTAGAGATAGCCCTGGTGTACTTGTCCAGGAAGATTTGTCTGTAAGGGTAGTGTTTAAATGCAGTTATCTGACAAATTTTCTTCCACTCCAGATAGTGGTTATGCTATATATTTTTTATTTTATTTTATTCACTTACGAATATTTTAATTCCATTTCTGTGTAAAGCACTTTGAATTGCCACTGTGTATGAAATGTGCTATACAAATAAACTTGCCTTGCCTAACAGAAACATCCGCTTTTCAAGATACACGTGGAAATTTGGCTGATCCTTGACGTCATCGTCGGGAGCAACGCAAAGTTGATTCTGTGCTAATTTGATCTAATATATGATGTTTTTGTAACATTTTGTAGATTTAAGTAGCAAATGAGAATAGCTTAAAACTATTGAATATATTTTGAGACTAATGTGTTCTTAATGATTTTCAGTTTGTTCAAGGTAATTAAAGCAATAGTTTTTCAATAATATGTAAAATTATAGTATTTGTACAGGATAATCCACAGCTAGCTGTGTATAAACAACTTTTATGATTTATTTTCTTACAAAATCTGTTGCTCCATAAATGTTCAATACAAACTTTTTTTTTTCGGCAATCATACACTATGGGAGTAGTGAAAAGCAAATTTTTTCTTAAGGTGTGCTTTTAGCCTTGTTTTACCTTATAGTTTGTTCAGTATAAAATTTGTTATGTCTATGGAGAGTCCCCATAAAGATACAGAAACCTAACGTGCGTGTGTGTGTGTGTGTGTGTGTGTGTGTGTCTGTGAGACACAGAAAGAGATGATTAATGAAAGTGTCAGACTGATATCAGAGTTGTAATTATCAGCATAAAACAGGTCATAGGACTTTCAATGGATGGACAAAAAATTATAAGAGCATATTGAAAATACCTTAATTTGTTTTAAGACATTAGAGTGAATAAATGATCTCAGAATTTGCTTTTTTTTTGTGAACTGAAGTGTATCTGTTTGGAAAGTAAAAAAAAAAACCCATTTGAATCAACAAAAAGAAAAACTGCAAAGCTTGTAGAACACAATTAGAACACTAAAAATTAACTTTGCTTGTCAAGTTGTCAAGTATATTACATGTGATGTAATATATTATAATGGTTACTGTACAGGACTGTAGGTTAACAGGCATGGTCTTTCCATTACATGCCTGCCCATCTACTTCACTCAGTTCCTGCTGTTCAGATCAACAGTAAATCTTCACACTGGACCAAGTCAATCAATCCTTGTTGTGTTTCTCTGTGTTGCTCTCAACATTGAGCTTAATTGGGTGTTAGTAAAAGGGAGCCTTTGTAATGATCTGAGATATACATATAAACTGGCATTCATCCGTTTGTGGGCGGTTAAGATTTTTTAAAGGTCCCGTTCTTCGTGTGTTTTTGAAGCTTTGATTGTGTTTACAGTGTGCAACATAACATGTGTTCATGTTTCGTGTGTAAAAAAAAAAAAACAGTATTTTTAACACAATTTACTTATCTGTATACCGCTGATTTCGCTGTCCTAAAAACAGCTGATGACTTCCTTTATTCTATGAAGTCCCTCCTTCAGAAATACGTAACGAGTTCTGATTGTGCCAGCGGTTCCCGTGTTGTGATTGGACAGCAGCTTAGCGAACGTGGAAAGGTCACGCCTCTTAACGGGAGATATATATGCGCTTAATGATCTCTACAGCGTCCCTGGGAAAGCCAAACAAAGGTGATTTGACTCCGGGATGAAAATAACAGCGTCTCGACGACATGGCGACAAACACACTGAAACGCAGCACTTCCTTTTCTCCACGCGACACGTCCTCTTCTCCACATGGGACAGCAACAAGACCACGCCCCCTTTTTTCGCGTAGTCTTGTGGGCGGAGGTTAGTCTGTTCTACTGTTCTACTGACGTCATTTATGTAGGAAGTACCAGGATGTAGTCCAAGCCAGCCGTTCGCTGTAGGCTTTGAAAGGGAACTTCTGTTAAATAAAATATCTCGCTTGGCATTGAATTTTGAGCTTTATAATTTTACAGGTATTATTTATGCTCTAACAGCAACATTACACACTAACTAAAGTTTGAACAGTGGGATCACGAAGAACGGGACCTTTAAATGTTTTGAAATTCTCTAATATTATTACAATTTAAAATAAATTTTTATTTTAATATACTGTAAAATATAACGTATGCAGAAATGATTCTAATATGCCGATTTGATGCTTAAGTAACATATAATTATAATAAATGCTGAAAACAGCTGTGCCTCCTAATATTTTTTTTTGAACCCATGATTTTCAAGATTCTATGATGAATAGAAAACTGTCAGTAATATCCCTACAAATATTTATTTAATTTAAAAAAATAAAAAAATAAAATAAAATAAATAATAATAATATTGAGAATATTGGCATCCAAAGGTCTGCTTCACAGTCACACTCATATTTAAATATAGTTGTCACTCCCAAAACGGCCTAATTTGCTGTCATAGTGATAGCAAAAGCAACACACCAAGACAGTAAAATAAACCAGAGCAGAGCCATCTGCAGAGGATGACAGCTTATCCTAAACATATAAGAGCTTTGACAATAAAGGATTTCATGTCACCATTAAATATACACTTATTACAGGTTACAAGCTGCCCATGCAGTTAGTTTAGATTGTGTCAGAACAGTTGACACACGGCACAGAAGCACTGGCATGCAATTTAAGTCTGTGATATAAAGCCAATTAATGTAGCACCGATGCTACTCAAAACAGTACAATCAGTACGTCGGTCCGTTACTACTGCTGTCCTACAGCACATACACACATCAAAGAGCAACCAGCACTTCATATGATAGTGATCAAACAGCTAAAGTCTGTGCAACCCTACACAAGGACTTAGTGAAAGTGTGTGAACATCTGTGTGCATGCCAGAAAAGTGTCATTGGATGAGGGGGTTGTGGTTGTGTGTGTGTGTGAGAGAGACACACACACACACACACACACACACACACACACACACACACACACACACACACACAGAGAAAGAGATGATTAATGGGAGAGTCAGACTGATATCAGAGTTGTAATTATCAGCATAAAACAGGTCACAGCGTTAGCATACAAACACACACACACACACACACAGATAGATAGATACAAAGAGGAAGACACTCTGGCCATAGCCACTTGCAATCATCACTTTAACCGCAATTTAATAAGGGAGATAAAGAAAGATTGAGAGAGAGAGAGAGAGAGAGAGAGAGAGAGAGAGAGAGAGAGAGAGAGAGAGAGAGAGAGAGAGAGAGAGAGAGAGAGAGAGAGAGAGAGAGAGAGAGAGAGAGAGAGAGAGAGAGAGAGAGAGAGAGAGAGAGAGAGAGAGAGAGAGAGAGAGAGAGAGAGAGAGAGAGAGAGAGAGAGAGAGAGAGAGAGAGAGAAAAAAGTGAATGGAGATGGAGTGAACGTACGAGTCGGTTGATGCGTACGAAATCCTCAGGACTCTTGGCCCAAGGCGGCAGTTCCACATCTGACACCACCGTCCCATCATCCATCACTCCCAGGTTGTAATTATTGGAGTTGACAAACATCTCTGGGAGGTAATAGAACTCAGGGATCAACTCCTATGAAAGAGACAAAACAAGCCTTTTTAACTACAAATTTCACATTATTAAATGATGAAATAATTAGATTAGGGCTGGCAATCGGAGAAAAAAAATTGGTAGCTGATGTAATAAATTGAGTTCCTTTTTAAAGAAAGAAAATGAAATAAAATGTGTCAATATGTATAAAATTATTATTTGTAATAATCACAATACCCAGATATCAAGAAATAAATGAGAAATCACTATATCTGTGGCAGGCCTAGACTCAAACGGAGGAAAAGTCTCAAACTCAGAAACAGTCTCTGTCTGACAACCATTTAGCATGTTCAGGTTTTCTGACATCATATTTACAACATTTTTAATTAATTGCATGCATTAACGCAATGATTTCGACATCCCTAAATTAGCTATATTACCACTGATTCAACACTTCAAAAAATGTATTCACTGAATCGCATTTAATAATTCATTCCAAGCAAGAAAGTAAACAGGAAAGAAATGTGGTTTATTGCATAACACATATGTATCCCGTTTCAAGTATTTCCAAACATAGATAGCTATACAATATAACAGCTCATTAAACGGGATCAGGACTAGAGGAATCAGTTATTCCTTCTTTGAATCTTTAGCCTTTAATCTGTGCCACGCTGCCACTCTGATGAGAGATCCGGTTGGAGCTACTCCAGTTTGATATTTTAAAATCTTCACAGAAAAGGTGACTGCACGTCATCCTGATAAAGAACATCAAAACAGCAGAGGCACACTGCAGTCAAAGCATGGTAAACATCACTAAACCTCTTTCTTCCTTTATGACATCCATGGGCGTCAGCACAGAGCACGTTCACAAGCACACCAGTCTGTGATAACTCACAAAAATCAGCTTATTGAAATAACCTGTTGTCCGGGATTCAATGCAAACCAATAACCCAAAGATGCAAGTAACCCATGTTTACAAGACTTTATTAATAAATCAGGATATTTCCTGGAAGGTGACGTCAAAATGTAATAATTTGCGTATCTGACTCAGAGTATTTCATTTATGTCGGTTGTGATGTTAAATAAAGCATTAAAAACCGAAGAAAAGTATTGCAACATGTCAGCGGCACACTTAGGGCTCATATATTAGCCTCTCATTCAGTTACAGATGCAGCATTTTGACTCTACCACTTCTACTGCTGCACAAGATTAAAAAAAAGTGATTTAAAGTGTGAAGTTACTTTGTGATATATTTGCTCCTCCTTTACTGCAAAATGCTTGCTCTGTCTGTATGCGCTTAAATCAATATTTTTTCTGACCAATTCAAGAGTTAAAAAATGACAACTCATTTGATAATATCTGACCCTGTCAATCTCAGGATTTTGTAGGTCACTGGACGAATCCACGGATGAGCAAAATGTATTAAATATGACATGTTGGTATATGAATATGCATGTGTTTCTATAAAAGGGTATGAAATAAAAGTATTTAGCTAAAAAAGTATACGTGACTTTCTGAAATGTGCTCTGGTCAAGCTCATACACTTACACTATTATTTTATCATTATTTACACAATGGCAAACAGACTTCCTAATAAGACAGAAATAGAGTTAAAGTTGATTTAATGAAAATGACTTTAACTTGTTATCACCCTGAATTTCTAATTCATTCCACTCTTCCTTTCATCTGTCTCTATGCATCTTATTATATCCTAAACATTCATATACACACACTCACATAAACACACTCAAGCTGGAAGTGTTAAGTTAGTACTAGGAGGATAAACAAGCTCTTGCTCTGCAGAAACATGAGTCTCCTGGGAGAACCATCTAACTGACAGTCTATCACATACTCTATATCACAGACTGACATCTGAACCAATCTACCGTTCTCTATGATGGGTCCATGCCAAAGCTAAAAGTGAAAACCACATGGTTAATGTTTAATGTAGAAGATTAACATTTAGGCCTAAATTTAAACATCCATAGAAGAAGACATTAAACTATGCATATTTAATATAACATAATACACATAGTTATATGAACTAAATTTGAATACGATGTATATACAACACAGCCCCTCAGTGCATTTCTAATAGCCAATTAGGTGAGCAAACAAACAAATGGTGGAAGTTCAAATCTAGCCTCCTGCCTTGCTTCTTTCTGGTCCTCTCTTTAAAACCGAAGTCTTTAAAACAAAAAGGTCACCATTTTACAATGGCACCAGGCGCTCTAAGGTTCATGTATGGAGTCTGGCGTAAATTTGGCGTCTTCACTGGCGGCACAAAGACCCAAAGCCACTTAACCACTGGTGGGGGAGAGAGAGAGAGAGCAAGACCGGGGGTACGGAAGGAGCTATTATGTGCAATGGCCCTTGAGCAGAACTGGTCAGAGGGCAAAACCTGTGATCCAAAATCCTGTCCTGCTGCGGGTCAATAGAGAGGGGTGCCCCTGGGCCCCCTCTTAGGTCCTCTCTGATTCCCCTGAGGGGAAACTTTCAGTGTCCGCACAGCTTTCAGCCTAGTGCACGGGGGTCAGGGGATGGAGGTTAAAGGTCAGGCCAGAGTTTGCCTGGCTAGAGACAGACAGGATCATGGCTTTACGCCATTATAGCTCTCTTTAGCCTGGACACAAAAACTGCTAAAGGCTTTTCACCCCTTAGTAGAATGAGGGGGTGTTTCTAAATGTCCCCCACATTTAAAAACACCCCCTCATTCTACTAAGGGGTGAAAAGCCTTTAGCAGCCACTGCTGTGCTTTTTGTTTTGTTTTAAGAAAAGGGGATAACAGCATGGCAAATTGATACATTATTACATTTGAAGGCACCTCTTTGCTTCTCATTTGCACCTATCAGACCTGTTTTGCAAGGTTGAGCAAAGTAAAGCATGTTTGAAATGTTCCACAGCTTCAAAGTCAAATAAACTGGTGGTGATTTTGAGGTTTTTAGTCAAGTTTTGATGTGCGCCAATCCTGTTACGCTGATCCACAGTGACAACCTTACGCAGAAACCAAACTGGGCTTTGAGTAAGCTTTCGGTATCAAGTGTGACTATGTAATGTGAGCCACATGTCTTTATCAAATGAGTGCAATCAGCCCCCAAAAAAAGGCCAGCATGCAACGAGCATGCTAACAAAATGGCTGTCTGTTGTAATGAATATTTCAAGAGGTCTGGACATTTGCTAAAGTCAATGCAGAGCACTTTGAGGGCCTCTGAGGGGCTACTATGCGCAGTTGGGATTGCTGTCTGACTTTGGTTTGGGGCCGAACGACAAAAGGTTCAGCTGAGGGTTAGAGTGTTATGAAGGGTTTCGCAAGGGAGAGTGTAAGGGAGGAAAGGGGGTAAGTTCGAAATCAAGATTAGTTTAAAGCTTTGATCAAGGACCCTTGACGCTTTCATGGTAGCATGACAAGGATTGGTTGTGACCGTACATGTGCTAGGGCCAGTTTTTATGGAGAGGTGATGGGGGCAGCCGGGCAGAGAACTGCAGTGTCTCCATGACGACTACCCTCACACCAAGTCCCAGCAAGCTCCGGTTACCAAGAGGAAGTCAACTCACTAGAGAAACGTCTAATCATGTAATAGTCTCCACATTTGTGAAAAACAAAATATCAGTGGAAGACGAAAACCAAATCCAGGCCAGGGACCGGCTAATCCCCGACTAAGAAGAAATAAGCTAAGCATTGAGCATGTCTATAAATATGGTAGCGTTAACAATAAAATTAAACTTAAAGTAAAAAATTAAGCATTTCTATGGTAATATGGCAATTCATGCATACCATATTGCATGTGCGTCAACATGCTCATACGTGGACGTACCTTCACGTCAGACGTGTCCCTCTGGCAGTTTCTCCAGGCTCTGGACACAGAGGAGAAAGTGCGATCTGCATGGTCAAATTTCCCACCTTGGAAATTCAGGAAGAATGTTGTGAAAGGCTCCTGAGAATAAGGGAGAAGAAAAAAAAGTCTGACTTTCTACACACTTTCATGCTAAAATGAGCATTAAAAAGTCATGTTAGGACCTAAAGCAACTAGAGGGCAAATTCCAATGAACAAAGATCATGTATTTAATAACTACGAGTCTACTTTGATCAATATTAAGCCTCCAATTTGAACATTTTTCAATATGTGCAACACAGTCAGTACCTCTTATTTACCAACGATGCCTGCTGTTCATAACAAAGCCCTATACAATATGATCCTTATTTGTGTGCACTAAATGACATCCTCTTCTCCAAAAAAAGGACATGAATGCTAAAGAAACCTGTTATTAACCCCGGTCAGACAGGAAAGCCTTTACAAGTGTATTATTTGTTCTTTTCTAATCATGCTTAATCTTGTTTGTGCAGAATCAATAGGTGGTTCTTTTGAAACAATATCTCCCCGATGAGAAGGACACAATTAGAGTGAATAGCACCCCGGTAAGCTACACCATGAAAGAAAAATATCCTAATTACGCAGAAGCTTTTGGGTGCTTGACTGAATTTAATGCCCACCTCTTCTCTGTCAAGAGCCTCAATATCACGAGGCTGTTGATTTGTGCAATGGTACATGAATTAGGGTGTTTGGTGAAGTGGATTTGGGATAAGCCTGATAATAATGAGATGGGATCAATACAATGGGCCAACAGGGAATGGCAATGAAAGTGAAAAACTGTAACAATTACAGGGATGGCCAGAAATGGGTTAGTGACCTCTAGCTCGCTCTCTCTCTCTCTCTTTGTATGTAGAATTAATAAGGAATATGTGAATAGACTATATACATTAAAAATACATTGGAAAAATAAAACACAGACCTAATTTAAATGCAGAGTAACTGACACTGTACAAAGACTTTTGAAAGCTGCAGATGATTATGGGACTTCATAACTGTAAAACTAATATAGAACTGCTTATGTTGTACAAAGCCACTGTATGCTTGCTCAAAATATTGTTATAACCATGAAGTATTTTCCTCCAGAGTGTCACGTCTTTGTTCTTTGCAGATATTAGAACACAAAGGAGGAAGGGAAGATGAGCGATGTATTCTGAGTTTGTTAGTATGCAGATAAGGCCTACATTTCAATATAACAATAAATCAACCTGACTGAGCACACACATATGCCCAATTATAAACAACAATTAGTTGCAATGTGTTTCACAACCGATCACATGATGAATGTGTAGCATTTTGCTACAGCATAAAGAGCACAGAGTCGCTGTCTGTTTTAAAACCCTTTAAAAGTGGCAAATCATTTGGACGATTATGATCATGTCCTATTTATTTGTCCTGCACAAACAGATAATAAAAAAAAAAGTTAAAGGAAGTCACGTTATAATAATGCATTGACAAATGGGACACTGACAGGCTTTTCTCTCTGATGCAAGAAAAAAGTGGTACTGGAGCATTTTGTTTTGTGCAGTTTGGTGAAGTTGGAAAAAACTGTTGTGCTTGATATGTGCATGTGACAGTGTGACACTTGTGTGTGCGAGCGCTCGCGCGCGCGCGCGTGTGTGTGCGTAACTTACAGTCCTGAGTAGCCACATCTGCGTAAAGCTGGAGGTGGAATAGTGTGTGCCGTAGTGGAATTTGGGCACCTGCTCGTCCTCCCATGATTCAAAACGTTCTGAGAAGAATGCAGCTCTCTTTGGGTTGAGTGCACCAATGGGCTGTAATGAGAAAAGACAACATTACTAGAATACGCATACAACTGCATTAAAAAAGCTTATATGTTCAAGAAACAAAGCAATAAACTGTGAATACTAATGTATTAATGACACTAATTAAAGGTGCTGTATGTAAGAATGACAGCTAGTGGTTGAAATGGGTACTACAGTCCAAATTAACAACAGTGTTTGCCCTTACGGCCATTTCACACTGCAAGCGTGAGCAGTGCGTGAGCTGCACGTCAGCGTAACTACACCGTGACTGCAGCTGTAGACGCTCGAGAGTATTCACACTGGAAGCGTTTGTACAGCGTCACAGCAGCGGCTCCAACGCTACATATAATGCTCACTTATATCATATGCGAGTATTTCTTTATAAAGACAACTAGCCTATATTTGTTTTTAGAAGTTGGTCATTTATAAACCTGATAGTCTTGAAACTTTGTTAACATGGGGAGGCATAGGCTACTACAACATTCGCATGTAAATGGTAAACGACAAACACAACCAAGAAAACAGGCTCCAATTATGTGGTTTCATTCATATTTCGATACGTTTACAAGACCGCAAACTCCGCAGGGGGTAAATGTTAAAAGGGGTAAATGTTCTACAAATATTTTTTATTCTTCATTTTATTTTCCGAAAATACTCCAGTTCTTGTTAAAACACACTAAATGTGCTTCCTGTGTGCATTTTGAGGACTTTTGATGTGAATTTTGATGAACTTGGTCATTGTTGTGACCAAACTAAATAATTGTGCCCATTTACACTTCCGTTGAGGGCAAAGCAGAATTGTCAGCAGCCACAACTCCAAGGTTCAGTGTCATAGGATCCTTTGGAAATTACTCTAGTATGCTGATTAGGTTCTTATGCATGAATAGCAAAGGCAATGGAGTTCATTGGAAAGTTCATATGTAGCATTCCTATATGGCTAATACTAATCTAATCCTGCCCTGCATTGGGTTGTATCAAAAGTATTGATTAGCTGCTTTAATTTATTATTGATCTGAAGAAACCCAGTGTATGGAAGCAGGCCATTATTTAAATGCTCATTTATATGTATTGTTATTACCCTGCTGAGTCTTTATTACTCTTTGAAAATGACTGCAGCTCTCTGTCTGTCTTTCATTCCTTACCTTGATCAATAGTAACGGAATGATGAAGTTCCATGAAATGAGAGTGGTCAGGACATATTGACCATCTCAATCTATTTCTCATATCATAGCTCTGTAATGAGGGCCCTTGGCTGTTTTTCTATTGATCACAATGGTGCTAGAACAACATGGGTGCGAAACCTGAGGTTATATCTTTTAATGCTCCACTGTGCATTTGTGTCCATATGGGCCGGCATTTATGTGAGATTTAACACTGTGCAACAAGGCCAAGGGCTGTGGGTCTCATTTCAAAATAGAGGTTAATTATATTCCATTAATTGTAATATAATCGTGATTAAACTATGTCTTGGATTTAATTGGGATTTATAAAGGAGCTGTGTTTAATCAACGTTTTATTGTAAATCATTAAAGCTTGTAATAATTGCCACTGAAATGTAATAGACCCATGCTGCATGCACTCAAATGCAATCCGTGTGTGTGTGTGTTAAACTGGAGTGCAGCCCTGGGCTGACAATGACACACAGTCCGCTCTCTTGTGGCAACTACGGTGAGAACACATACTGAATTAAACATTGTGCGATTTAACTGATTGATTGCAGTAATAACAGGACCCTCATTAAAGAAAGAAAAGGGTGAGCAGGATAAAAAACATCTCTGTCATAGCGCAGTGTGTGTGTGAGTGAGAGTGTTTCTATGTGAATGTGTAAATTTGTGTGCATGTATATGAGTGTGTGTTTGTGCGAGCCCCTCGTGTTGTTTACGGCAGTAAATTACCATCGGAGGCACTCCAGTACAATAGGGTCTCATGACAGTGTCGTTCATCAGGGTTATCCCCATACCCCAGCGCAGTGTGATGGAGTGAACGCACACCACCTACCCTAATACGCTCTGGCAGCACTGCTGAATATTTCTCTAGTGACGGCTCAAATAAATGAGCTGCCCCAATGTTTTTAATTAGACTGCAAATCTGAACAGACTGCCAGTAGCTATCAGTATGCGGACTTCACCATGCTGATCAAAATTCGGGGTTTCTGAGAGGGGTATTCATGAATTGCGACTGATAGCTTTGTTTATTTGCACACGATTCATGAAAGGATTTATTCAAATCAGGTAATAGCACAAACAAATTAGACAAAATTTGTGTGATCTAAGGACCTGATTCATCTCTTTAAATGCCAGAAGTGTGCTTCACCAGACCTGGAAATATCCATGGTTATAAGATCATTTGTATCATATTACTATTGCCATGATGAAAATGTATACAAACCACTGATTTAAACTTCCACAGGTTGTAACAGTGCCAGGTAAATTGCGGCAGGCAAACATCACAGACATTTTCAAAAAAAAGTGCCGCAAATGTGGTATAATACTAGATTAACTAATCCATAATGCTAAATGGCTAAAAAGTAAAAAAATATTTTTTATCTACTTTCTAAATAAAATATGTGAGTGAATAAAAAAAGAAATGAAATTTTGGCATCAGAATTAGGAAGTTTTAATATTTGAATGGAGGAAAGACTGCAGCCTGCATTAGAGAAGGTGTGAATGTGTATTAGTTGAAAGGGTGTAAATGCTGTGATGCAGGCCAAATCAATATGACATTAACATCACTGTGAGGGTGTAGAAACATGTCAATACGTTCAGGTGTTATTTTTTGTTAATTTATTATTTCATGCTGTCAATCGATTAAACAAAAATTACTAGATTAATCACACATTTTTAAATATTTTTATATGGTAATCATTTCACAATTACTCTCCAAATTAATGTAGAAACAACTTAAAAACAGTATTTTTTGTTTTGTTTTGTTTTTTTGTAATGGCATATTTTTATGAATGAAGGCCAGTATCACTGATACTAATACTGCTACTGTCTCTATGAAATGTTTGTTTTTAACATTAATGATAGACATTCAACATTACAGCATAATTGAAAGCTATATTACAAAATATTTATTAGGCTTAAAACAATAACAACTTTTAATAAAAGTGAACCTAAAACAATCTTCACATAAACCCATTATAATAAATGTCATATTTACCTGTGGCCTTATCCAGAAATTTAAAAAGTCTGCACTGCATAAATAATAAATTAAATATAGATTAATCCTTATTAAAGCTATAATTTTCTCTGTTACCGTTGTTCTTTGATTAACATTAATGACAGACATCAAAGCAACTGGTTTATTAGGCTGCTGTCACTTTAAGATCTGCCGCTGCCGAACACGACGCAGATCTGACACACTGTCACACGCATCTCATTTTCTCACATCTCTAAGTTCATTTAAGACGTTATTTAACTAATTTAAGACTGCCCTTATAAGAATACACAACAAAATGGGCATTTTGGCATAATTCTGTGCTATTTGTTCGTATAGTGCGAAAGAGAACTCGATTCTGGTGAGCTGTCTTTGCGCGTCTTTCTGTGCATTGTGTGTGTGTTTGTGTCAGGACATTTACAGACAGCACGTTCTCTTTTGTTTAAAAGCATTTAAAAGCATTTGCGTGAATAAGAACATGATCATATAATGTGACGCTAGCCCAAGGATGACATAAAAAAACGGATGCTGCGTTAATTGCGTTTAATATTTTTAAAGTGTTAAACTGAAAAATTAATCACATGCGTTGACACGCTAATTTTGACAGCGCTAGTATAAATATAATATAATGCCTTAGCCAAGACACCTTTTATTTTATATGTTACTACACCGGTATATGATGTTACCCATTATATATTGCTTTAATATACTGGATTTAAAAAAATAATTTTAAATTTAAAATAGAAAAAATATTATTTAGTTTTCCGTTATCACAATTAAAGTCAGCGTTAAATGGAAATTCACCCTATTTTCTAAATGCTTCTGAATGTTCTTATTGTGAAGGATTATTTTAAATCAAATTCTCATAACTTCTCCCAACATTTAGTCCACTTAAATCAAGTCCCTTTCTTACAATTAAACTGCTAATTGCCTACATCCATGGACAATTGATGGATACAACCAAGTCTCCGCCCTACATTTTTTCTTTGTGATAGTCCATTTCACTTGGATGAATATTAGGTTGGATAAAAAACTTCTTCTGTAATAACTGCGACTTTAAGCAAACACAGGAGTGATATTTGTGTTGCCATTTACTAATCTAATCCATTTGGTGAGCAGCTCATTCAGTTGTGTCAGTTTTGCTCTTTCTGGCTGCAGTGATAACTCTGGCTGCACCAGATGTCACGAAGAGGTTAGAGT
Source organism: Romanogobio albipinnatus (assembly GCA_023566225.1). Classification (NCBI taxonomy): domain Eukaryota; kingdom Metazoa; phylum Chordata; class Actinopteri; order Cypriniformes; family Gobionidae; genus Romanogobio; species Romanogobio albipinnatus. Next base: position 30,515,452 of record CM042241.1, read on the forward strand.
TTATGATAAGAAAGCCAGCGAGGTCGCAACGATGAGACAAAAGGAACATAAATTCATGAAGCACATTCCTCTGCCCGCAGGAAAGACAGTGCGGGTGACACAGCGTCTATGGCAATTTCACCTCGCTGTGTAAAAGGTCCCACATGACCTGTTTCTATCAAAGCAGAGCTGGGATGTGGCATACGCAGATGACAAGAGAGAGCGGGAGGGGTTAAGGACAAAAAGAGGAAAGACACACAGCTTATACAAGGTTCAGATGGCCTTCACAGGCGAGACTGTTGTCATGGTCCACTGGCCGTACACTGATATTGCCTGTGTCAACAGCATGAATAAAGCAGTTGTAATAAAGATTGTTGAGATTTGCTGTTGTTCGCTGCAGAGGGAGGGGTGGCAGATGAGGGGGCTGCTCTTGCTAGGCCTCCGTTTCTCCCTAAGGCTTGAAAGCTTGACTGAACATAAAGGCAAGGCTGTCAAAACTCGAGAGAGAGTTTGAGGGAGGGAGTGAAAGAGAGAGAAACAAAGGCGAGGGTTATGTAGGACGGTTTATATAGGACTGTTGTCTTTTAACCTAGTGGGAAGAAGCCATTGCAAAGAAACAGCACAGGGGAAGAACAAACAAACAAATAAATAAATAAATAAATAAATAAATATGCTCCAAGCTGTGTGCTGGCTACAAATGTGTCTCTCTGTGTACATTTATTTGTATTAAGTATGTATTTGGTGAACGATAACGGTCTGTCACTCCAACGTGATCTCATGACTCTTTGTATGTTTTGTACGCAACTGTGGTTTTACCTCATGTACATTCTCTTAGGTTTCCATACACTGGAACGTACAATATTGATGCATGAACAGTGATGGGTAGTAACTGATTACATGTAACCTAGACCAAAAATTAGGAATTTGTAATTAGATTATATTACATTTCAAAATACTGAGACTTGTGTTAATTACATGATTACATGTTATTCTCACAATGGCAGTAAATTATTAAAAATACATTGATTCTCTCTACTACTAAGTTTTATCTTTTAAATTTTCCTCTAAAATAGCCTGCCAGGTTTGTGGAACTGCACACACAGACCAGCCACTAGTCATGTGCCTTTCACTGAAAACTGAGACCCAAAGTATTTGACATACGTTCAATGACATACAAGTAAACTACATTATATTATATAATATATATGAAATACATATATATACATACATACATACATACATACATACAAACATACATACTAGGGGTGGCACGGTTCACAAAACCCACGGTTCGGTTCGTATCACGGTTTTAGGGTCACGGTTTTCGGTTCTGTACGGTTCTTGTTGTTGTTGTTTTTTATTTACTTCAGCATATTATATATAGCTTAATCATCCACAATTAGGATACAGTATTAAAAATTGTTATATCAAGTTGTTTCCTAACTGGCTGTCTACCGAGTCCGACACATTGGCGTAACATTTTTCATGTTAATCATATCAATTTTGATCAGAACAATGCACTGTGGTTTAATTCAGCTGACCTGATTAACACATTTCACCATGAAGTGTTCCGTGTGTTTCACAATCACCATATGACATCCAGCGCTGTGAAAAAATAACATAAAATACACGAAAACACAACACTGCTAGAAGTTTTTGCCCAAACTTCAAAGGCATGTTTAAACTATTAGAACTAGAAGCATATTTTAACTTTTAAATGTTACATTTATCATGTGAATTACTTATATACAACATATGAATGTGTGTATGAGACAGAGGGGAACAGATGCGCGACTCGCGAGACAAACACTGCCAGTGTGTGTCTGCTCCAACGGGCACGCGGGGCGCGGCACCCGCTCTCGCACTGCATCTGCCCTGCTATACGATGCTAGCGCATCCTCCAACTCCGGGCAGCCTTCCTTATCTCTCCCACTTTCATTTCTACATGTGACGTGACCTGCAGCACTCCACTTTTACTTTACTGTATGTCCACACACACCTCTTATTTCGCGCGAAAAGGACGCCCACTGTCTGAGGTAACATACGGGCACAAGGATACATTGCGCATGCGCGAACCGTGCGACGCACACACACCGAACCGAGACAAGCGAACCGAACGGTTCGGTTTTTTTCCATGTACCGTGCCACCCCTAATACATACATGCATACATGCATGCATACATACATACATACATACATACATACATACATACATACATACATACATACATACATACATACATACATACATACATACATACATACATACATACATACATACATACATACATACATACATACATACATACATACATACATACATACATACATACATACATACATACATATATATATATACATTTATTTTCTTTCTTTTTTTTAAAATTAATTTAGTAATTAATTTAGAGTGATTTTTTTTTGCTTAAAATTAAACTACAAAAAGTTTCCATCACAAACCCCAGTCTGATAATATAATATTTAATGCACTTCATGTTGTTGATAGAATGGAATATACTTTCTTTTTGTCTTTTTATATTAATATAGTACATGATTATCCTATTCAAATCAATATGATAAACAAATTAGGTCAAAAAAGTAATCTTACACTTTAATCAACACTACACTTTAAAACCTTAAAACGAATAGCATTTCTGTAATAGTTTAACCATTATTTATCACATAATATTTATTGTTCTGAACTGCTTCTGTACTGAGCATTTTTAGAGTACAGTGAGAGTCCTATGTTGTGACTGACAATAGAACCATAACATGCACCATAATGCAACCAATTCAAAATGAAATCAATTTTATTTGTGTTCTGTAATCCAAATCTTTAAAATCCACACGATTGTGAGGAGCAGACCCAAATTCGAGCCTTTATTCAGTAATCTTCATCTCCATTCTCAGTAGCGACCGTAAAAATCAAATCCCGCACTTGTTATAAATAAAAAAATTGCTCAAGAAGCTTTACAATACGTTTTACAGCAGTGATATCAAGAACTCATTGGCGCTCATCTGCTTCTTCATAGATTGTGACATGCCGTGTTTGAGCTAATGTTTGAGCACACAGGGAGTGGATCGGGATAAGACTTTCAGCGATTAATAACTTAAATTGTGCTCTGTACCTCATACAAAACTATTGTATACTGCCAGAGAGGACTTTGACTAACACATCATCATTTGGGCTACTTTTTTTTGCAATACATAAATTATTGTGATAACACTTTCATAAATTATTGTGTTATGTTTTTTTTTTTTTAACTGTACATATTTTTAAGAAATTGTTATGGGTAGGTTTAGAGAGATAGGAGTGGAATTAGCAGCTCAAAATATATTTTTAATGCTATATTGTTTCTAAAAATTAAAATTTTCCTACACATTTCTATCTATTACATTTTATATATTCTTTTCAGTTCTCTATTAAATGGTTATGTTTGGGTTTGGAGGTAAGGTGAAGGGATCTAAAATATATCTATAAAATGTTAGAAGGGCAATTATACAAATATTTATAAAAAAAAAAAAGATTTAAATAAATATTAATTTAATAATATAAATGGACAGACAGATAGATGTCTAATAAATAAGTACTTTAAATGATTACAGTATATTCACAAAGTTGTTTCATTTTATATCATCAACTAGACAATACTGAAATACTGAATACTATTGTAATTATATCTGTTATATATTGCCCAGACCTATTGTATATTGCCTGAGAGAAACCTGGTGCTTGCAAGATTTGAATTGGTAAAACACTGAGACAATTCTTTACTAAAAGCAATGCAGAAGATACAGATAGCATCATACATATAAATCTCCACTGGAGAGCAATACGTGAGCAATGATCTCGGACTGAAGACAGTAAGGGTGACTTCTGAAACCTCATGGTTCTTTTTGCACAGGAATTCATCTTCCATTATCTCTCAGTCCTTTGTTTTCCTGCCTCTTAGATCTGATTTATTCCGCCATTTTGGGTCAGAGTGGACACTCGTTCGATCATCTGAGCTCTAAAAGTAATCCTCTGTCCTCCCTCTATTGGCCACCATTACATGAAATTGATGGTCATTTTTGAGGCAGTGACTGGCAAGATTTCACAAGCACTTTTAAAGTGGAGTTTGAGGGTGGAGGCGTTTTAAAACACAACTTTTGTAATGGAACTCAATTACCCAAATGGTGCAATGCAAGTAAAGAGCATTCTTTTGGAGGAGTGCCCCCCAGCTCCTTGACATGAAATATTTATCAGGTCTACAACCGAGAAAGGATCTCTTCAAGACACTGGTTTTGAGATACAAACATAAGTGAAACACATTTACTTAAAATGATAATAACCATGATTATCAGGACAAAACAGATCAGACTGAAAAAAGCATGTTCTAATTCTTGTTAATCACTGTCACTTCAGCAAAGCAGCTATTAGTAGTTCAGAGGTAAACTCGCTACACAACAATCGATTGCAATTAGCCCAAGGTCAAGAGTACAGAATAATCAACCAGGAGAACAACCTCGATTCACTGGCCTAAAGTATTTGAGTCTGAGTCCTGATTTAGGAAAACACTGTCCTTGTTTGAATAGCTGTAATGTGGATTAGGGTAAAGGCAACCACAATTTTACCATAGATGTACAATGTTGTAATATGCAATACTACAGTGTAAGACACAGCATATCAAATAATCATATGTATATTTATATATTTAATATACAAAGGGGGGGGGGGGTGGATAATACAAAAAAGGATTTTGAAATATTTAACAAAATTAATAAAATATATTGGTAACACTTTACAATAAGGTTGTATTAGTTAATGCATTAGTTAACATGAACTAACCATGAACAACACCTTTGTTCAGCATTAGTTATTCTTTGTAAACTTTAGTTCATAAAAATACAGCTGTTCATGGTTTGTTCATGTTAGTTCACAGTGCATTAACTAATGTTAACAAGATTGTAATAATGCATTAGTAAATGTTGAAATTAACATTAACAAAGATAAATAAATGCTTTATAAGTGCAGTTCATTATTAGTTCATGTTAACTAATGTAGTTAACTAATGAACCTTATTGTAAAGTGTTACCAAAATATTTAACACGCTGCACTACTTCAGAAACAGTAATAAAAGAGATTATTGTAAGTCACTTTTTGTAGTCATGAATTGGCTTTTATTTGTATATAAACTGTTGTCTGAGGTCAACTTATGAAGTTTGTGTGGTTTTTACATTCAAAAACATAATAATGAATAAGTAATAGGCTATTTTCTGCCCTGGTTTTGAGCCTCTCTCATGGAAAGCTCAGTTTTTATGGGCGAGCCGCACTGAAGACTTGGAAGTAAACGGCCACTGCTATGATTGGATAAGCTTTGCATATTTAATGAAAAATAAAATAACACATGAGCTCCCACATGAGTACACGTGAGGCATTGTTTTGAAAGCATGTGGGAAAACGTCAACCGGAATGATTCATTTCACAGTTAGGGCTAGCAAAATGTCTTTATCAAACAAACACAATGAGTTATCTCTCATCCACCCGCAATTAATTGGAATGTTATTTTTATATTACTTGGCCCACCCGATTGGTGGATATAACCGTGCATCTCTCTCTCTCTCTCTCACACACACACACACACACACACACACACACACACACACACACACACACACACACACACAAATGCGCACGCACGCCCGCCAAGTACGATGCAGACAGCATGATCAAAACTTCTGCGATTGTATTTTTCCTCCAAATATCAAGTCAAGAGAGTGAACAACGCACATCAAGAAAGGAATGTTATTTCACTATTTAAGATGATACGTTTTGGTAGCCCTGTCTGGAAAACACATAGCACCGGGACCTTGGGCTTTGCGAGCCCTGTGACAGCGTGGTAAATTATGTTTAGTTAGACATGCACACATAACCAATAGATATCAAACGATCTGTAACAATGCAATACTATCAAACATAAAAAAAAATGTTTTACTCTCATTAGTGTGTTGCTTCATTCATTCATGTAATCTCATCCTGTCTGCAAATTCAGTCTCTTGTTTACAAATGATTCCGCGGTGAAATGAAGCGAACAAACGTTCAATGTCTTACACACGTGAGCTGGATATTCATAAAAAATAAAGTTCAACCACACATTCCTAATATTAGAATCCGAAGGAAGCTTATGCAGCGACTGTGTTCTTCCACAATCAGGCACAGTGTAATATCTTGCTATCTTTGGCATGTTTATTGTTCTGAAGCGCAATCAGTTTAGCTGACGTCAAGGTTTGGCATATTCTGAGATTGAGATTGTTGGGGCTGGTGTCAATAAAAGGTTTTTTTTTTTTTACTTAGGAAGTTTTCAGCTCTGAAACGTACAGGATATTCTTATATCACAATTAACTTTTATATATCAAAGGCTGAATGAAAAGTAGATTTCTCAATTCATGACCCGTTTAATTAAAGTAAACACTATTGGGTAAAATATGTGACAATTCAAAAATCTATAATTTTATTCAGCAAGGATGCATTAAATTGATCAAAAGATACAGTAAAGACACGTATGTTTCAAAAGATTTCTATTTCAAATAAACAGTTCTTTTGAACTTTAAATGTATCAAAGAATCCTGAAATAAATGTATCTCAGTTTCCACAAAAATATTACGCAACAACTGTATTCAATATCAATAATAATAAATGTCACTTGAACACCATACAAGCATATTATAATGATTTCTGAAGGATCATGTGACACTGAAGCCTGGATTAATAATATTTCACAATCTTACAGGTTTTACAGTATTTTTGATTTAATAAATGCAGCCTTGGTGAGCATAAGATACTAACCGACTGCATAAGATACTTATTACTCCTACCAACTCCAAATTTTTTAATGTTAGTGTACATCTCATTTGCTACTATTGAATTGTAGCATATTTACTATAAATATGTTTATCAGGATTATATCAAACATGGCTACCCTGTTCTTCAGTAAAAGCATTGACGTGACTGACCACTAATATGATTTCACGTTTTTTTTAACAGCACCTCTGTTTTTAAAAAGAGTGTAAAAACAGTTCACGCAATTCTACTGTTCAATCAGGAAGAGACCCAAAAAAAATGTATCGGCAAAAGATATAAATCCTGCTGAACTGCTCTCAAATGGTGTGATACAATTTAAGATACCTATGTATTGAGCAAGAGACAGAGAGACAAAGGCAGGTCTGGTGTTCCCAGCAGCGAGCTGTGTCAGTCTGTCTGTGCGGTTAGCTCAAGTACTACTACGCTCATTAATTAGCTCCTTAGGGAGGCTGGCTGGCTAACGGGAATGGGGGAGGAGGTGAGAGGCGGGATGTAGGGGGCTTCTGAGGGGTTGATTGAGGGGGAGAGAGGAGGAGGAGAGACACGGGCCCATTATCTGACTTGTCTGCGGTTGAGGGTGCCTGGCATGAGGTGACGTGCACGCGGCCGCAAACGCTTTACTACATGTACGGTCAGACTCACAGCCATGAGTCTAGAGCAGAATCATTCCCTCCCTCACTAGACAGTTACGTCTGTCTTACAGGCTCAGACTCATCGTTAAAGCTGCCGGATGGGGTTTTCACTCAAATACTTCAGTGTATTTGTGTTTTCAAAACTTTACTTCAGACATGTCCTTCAATATTTGAAACTACAGGAGTTAAAGGAGTGTTTGTGTTTGCGTGTATGTTTACCTTGGACAGATCTCTGTAGTTACTGGGCAGGGTGAGATCGAGATCTTCACTGTCGTAGTTGGTGATTACCCAGGGGAACACAGGATACTGGTTCAGATCATTATATGTACGGCCTGAAAGACATTTCCTTGAATCTTGTTAACATTATCATGACCATGATTTCACTTAGTCATCATGTCCCTTAATTACATAGAGTCCCTTAAACAGAGTCACTGAAACTACACGAATACAAAGATTATTGTACATTTTACAAGTTTTTGTACTTTAAAATGCCATGTTTATTTCAATATGTTACTTGCCATTTCTTTGTAATTGTCTATTTATAATTCATTTACTAGCAATTTCAGAGTGAAAACACCCATTGTTCTACATAGTGCAGTTAACATCAATTAGTTTTAGAGACGTGGCCATTTAGTATTTGTTACATGTCTTAAAGACATGACGATATTCCATTTGAGGGCTTTGGTCCAATGAGGTTTCAGTGTTGGTGAGACTATATGGCCCAACACAGCAAAAAATAAAAGCCAAGTGACCAACAAAATTTACTTTTATCACTTCTTGTGTCACACAGAGGTGTTATTCATTCATTAGTACATTCAGTTGAGTTGCTGTTTGAAGAACGTCTGGTGATGGTTTGGTTTTTACCTGAAATGGTGTTGAGGAACATGAGGTACTCAAAGTTGGAGATCTCTCTTCTTTGCCAACGCTGGGTCATGTTGGAGGCCTTGTAAAGCTGTTTCGGGCTGGCCAGAGAAATCCGTCTGTTAGGGAAAGAAAAAACACATTCAGAAATTCAAAGAAAACCTGCAATGTGTGCCAATCAGTTGATTTACAATATGCCATTTAATGTGACATTTCAAAATAATCATTTGTTTTCAGTGTATTTTATAATATATCAGCATGTACAACCAGGAGAACTATTGTACACAGTATGGCATAAGCCCCACACAAAATTCAGTCAATAGAAATATTTAACACTGCCGGAAAAGTTTCATTTCAACAACGGATCCCAGTAACACATGACCTCTAAATAGAAAAATATTGCTTTCGTACAACATTTGCATAAATAATAGACACAATATGACTAGCCATTTTGCTCCAATGAAAATACTTACCATAAGAGGGCAATATTCAAATTCTAGAGGACTGAAACAAACAGTAAAATATTTCACTACTCTCATATGAAATACCACTGAGCCAATCAGAATCAATAATAAAATTAAAAAAGCTCTTTTGAAGATATATCCTACATCCAAATTCTGACATGAACACAGACACACAATAGCATCATGGGTAATGTGGGAACCTGTTAAATGAACATGCACAGTGCAAGCAAATATGTGGACACTAAAATAAATTACTCTCCATCCAATTAAAACAAAGCGAAATTAGAGAATTCATCACTGTCACCCAGCGTGATTACAGTCATTAGGCCTCTCTGAAGTTTCCACTGCCCTTTGCCCCTCCTAACACAGACGCAACACTGTGACAGCGCTAAGGAAATGCCACACGAATGTTAGCAGAAGGGCATAAGTGAATTCAGCGGGAGAGGGCGGTTTGTATATGTGGTCAATACCTTTGCATGCCATACATTCTTTAATAGCCACACCAAAACCTCTCTGACCAGTTAAGAGACACAGAGAGTCCTGTGAGGGATCAATATCCACTATATTCAGTTACCCCAAAGTTATTTAATTTCAATGAATGTTTACTTTTAATAAGAACACTAATTTAGAAGGATATTGTGATGGAATTTCCCTTGTCTAAATCAGCTTTTCGTTGGCTGAACTACAACTGCAGCAGTGTGTGTGTGTTTCCTGTGTTCCCAGTCTGCCCTGGAGGCTCTGCACTCGCCCCTGTATTTATTTCTCATTTGGGGAGATAAATAAATTATGTGAATTGTGTTTGTGTGAAGGTAATTAGGCAGTGTTACAGCCACCCCCTCACCATACACACATTAACACATACAAACAAGCAGTGTTATGCCAGAAACATTCTTTACGGAAGTACGCAAACGTAGAAGCAAATGCTTGGCCAACAGATTGCAAGTGCAGAACTGAGCAACCATGAGCAAAGATGGCAGAAAGTAGGGCTGTGCGATTAATTGAAATATCTAAATTTCTAATTTTTAAAAAATGAAAAATTTCAGAAAAATGCATTTTCCACCAGCTCCCTCAGTGTGAATATGAATGCAGCATGACGAAATCTAGCACGGAAACAGAACCAAACAAGTTTACCGTCATGACATGGAAGAAAGCACAGAAACAGGGAAAGTGAATTCAGGCCAGGATAAGGTCTTGGCCAATAAAAAATTCACATCTGTGGTCTGGGAGTATTTTGGATACAGGAGAGATGATGTATCATAGAGCCAGGTAATTTGCCAGACCTGTCAAACTATTGTTGCAGCAAAACAATAAAGTAAAGGCGGTTAAAAACACGAGACGCAGGTCTAGAGACACTTTTTTTTTTTTTAAGTTGAACGCCATGTCATGCATGACCTGCTGCAAAAGACGCGAGCACGACAGTTAAAGACATCTAGCACTTCTTTAACACACATTCCAAACAATGTATACAAAAATATCGTATAATACAGGCATTTGCGAACTGCACAACATACAAAAAGCGTTCAAAATTGCAATAACTGATGCCGTCACATATAATTTATTCAAAGATATGGTGCACACAAATATCATCAATAAAGCCGGCTTCAAAACAATTATACAGACAAGTATGTGTGTAAGGAAATCGTGATTAAAATCGTAATTGCGCTATTGATCAAAATATCGCAATAGTATTTTTTTTGTCCAAATCACATACTTCCGGGAGGTCCCGCACAAGTTGTGAAAGTGTCATTGAGATGAATGTGAATGGATAGCTTTCTGCAGGTATTATAGAGCTCAGAAAAGAAAAAAAGATCTGAAATACAGAACATACCTGGTCTGAGGAAGGCCAAAATTCGTGCCGACTCCAACTCTGGGGAGACAGTGCACCACCTTTTTCACTGTGGCCGCATCGGGAAAATTGAACATGATCGCCGCTGTAGGAAGGAGTGAGAATTTAACACACTTCATTCACTGTGTAAATAAAAAGTAGAATTACTATTTTAAAGGAGTTGTCATACATTTTTTTAATTAAATAATTAAATACATAATTTTAATTAAAATATAAATTATTACATTTACATTTTTTCCTTTTTATGAGGTGGATTTATTATTAGTAAAGTTTTTCCTATAAATAAATAGTTTGAATTCAGTTTTTTTTTGGAACTCTAGAGTTTTGAAACATGTTTTCTATAGTATAATGATCTCCTCAAAAAATACATTTTGATTCTTCATTTGACATGATGCCTTTAAGATTTTCCAGAACAGCAACTGAAGAGAGCTTACTCCTGTTGGCCATGAAGACCTCCAGCGCTGTGTTCTGTAGCAGATAGCGGCGAGAGAAAATTGCTCTGATCTCTGTGAACTGCCATTTCCCATGCAAACCCTCTGTGTAGGCTAAAATCTGCACAGGAGACACAAACAAAGACAACTGATCAGAAAACATATAAAGATAAAAGGAATATGAGTAAGAAAACAGCCGGGCAGAGGGAAGGTTTTAGTTCATTTATCACCCACAGCTCATGCTCAGGGTCTCAGTGCAGGATTAATGTGTATTATTGATCAGTCTTCATGAAAAAGAGATGCTTTAAGCGCTAAAATGAGCCCCATTCAGACACACACTGAAGGGGAGCAGGAAGGCCACAGTTCACTAAAAGGTAATCAGTACCAAGAGAACTGGAAATCTATCAGTATTTGCTCTTCAAGATGGTGTGAGCGAGAGATGGTTTTATCATGTGTTGCGGCTGCACAATCATCACACTTTCATTGTTCAGAAAATACAAGAAATGCTAAAAACAATTGGTCAGAAAGTGCAAGAAATGCATAAATGGTACACAGTTAGCAATACATATATATATATATATATTATATATAAAATTATTATTATTTTTTTCAGAAAAAGGAGGGACAAGACACTTTCTACATTTACGTCACATTCTACAATATGTTGTTGCAAATTTTTCTGTTACTTGGTAGAAGCAACCAAATTAGGCTTCCAACTATGGCAGGTTGCCCTGATCCTGGTTATCTGCAAGACGACTGAGACGACAGAGAGAAAGACGACTGTAATATAATTTGTAATGCTCAGCTGTGCCAAACACTCTAGTCTTATCTTAAGACTCTACTTATCGGTTTCTTTCCCTCCAAATGCTCAATTTTTTCTCACATTTCTAATTTAGCTTAAATACAGATTGTTTTTTTTTTAGGACAGAAGAGGAGAAAGAGACCACCACACTTGATCTATGGGGCTCTGATTAGGGCGGATAAACAGCTGAGTTTATCAGACACTCAGATCTTCCAGTAGCAAGGCTAATACTGTTATGCACTCATTAATGAGAGAAAGGGGAGAGGATAGAAGAAGAGAGAAAGAGAGGGCAGCAGCTGTGCTGTGTGCTGAGAGCAATGTCACTGCTCCTGTCTGCTCTGCAGACTCACTTCAAAGTCTCCGGAGTTCAATTAAATGTGGATTAAGGTCGTTCCACCGCCCCGGTAACGCTGCCGTTCGCCACCGCAAACTCCCTGACAAGCGGCATGTGAGACGGCCCTGCTCTCCTATTTATCTTCCTCATCTCCCCTCTGTCAGGCAGTTGGTATGGAAACCGCACCATTAATGTGATATCTGATGCGCTACCTAACCAAGGTATCATGGAGAAGTTTGAGCATGGTGGAGTTTATTACAGCTGAGAGATTACGGACAGGGTCATAAAGATGAAATTCACTTGCCCAAGTATAATCGAGGAACTTTATCTGAAGGATCTGTCTGTTTGCATTGTGTATTAGCAGCTGCGATGGACTGGTAATGAAATTAACCCCATGTAAGCAGTGTTAATGCTGCAAGAGTCCCCCAACCGCCACCCACCCACACACCACTCAACACAACATGATAATATAACACACACTTCACGATCAGATCATTGCCTGCCATTCTATATGGAAGGAGTGAAAAGAGGGACCCACTTTATATTAGGTGTCCTTAACTACCATGTACTAACATTTTAATTAATCATTTGATACAATGCACTTATTGTATACATACATGTTTTTACATTGTACTTACATTTTTAAAAATACCTGCATGTAATTACGTCTGTAATTAATTTCTGTAGTTACATTTGTAATTACACAGTTGACACTTCCCTTACACCTAACCCTACCCTTAAACTTACCCATACCACCACACCTGTCCCTAACCCTACCCATACCCCACCTCAATATCAGCAAAGGTGTTTTGCAATACAATTTGAACACAGTAAGTACTTTGTACTTATTTTTTTGATGTAAGTACATAGTAGTTAAGGCCACCTAATATAAAGTGGGGCCTTCTAGCCAATACAGCTGATAATTATTTTCATTTTAATGCTGATAACAGTCATACACTTCTGTTGTTTGTGGTCAGTAAAGATTTCTTTTTGGAAAAAAGTATCATGGTTTCCAGCACAATTGTTTTCAACATTGATTATAACAATAACACAAAATTTTCTTGAGTACCAAACCAGCACCAACTGATTTCTGGTGTCAAATCAGTGTATACAATACAATACAATAAAATATACAATATCTATTCCTGCATCACTGAAAACATCAGATTGTACAAACAAGAAACTGTAAAAAAAAAATGTTTAGCTCATCGCTAATTCCTTTCGGATGTCACTTGAAAGGGGCATCTGGAGATGAACATCAGACCATAAAATCTTGCTGACTAAAAAGACGACCTTTAACCTGTGTTTCATTCCTTCTCTATAGCAGAAGTATTTCAATAGTTCACACTTTATCTTGCTCCTGTTTACTCAAACCCTAAGGAATAAAGAAATGATGCAGTGTCTTGGCTTGACATGCCGTAGATTGATATGACAGTCTGTTGTGTGTCTAATATCATATTTTGTCTTCATATACCTTGTAACACGTACTAGCCTTGTAATTAACTCTCTAGGTGTTCTTGATTGTTGTCTGAAAATTACTAGCAAATTATTAGAAAAGATACACACTGCCTGGCCAAAAATGTTGCACACTATAATATTTAGTTGGAGCGCCTTTAGCCTTGATTACAGTGTGCATTTGTCATGGCATTGATGCATAAGGTTGTTGAAACATCACAACAACTATTTGAATCAAGAACTTATGTTATGGCTTCTGTGGTGGCCAAATCATGTGTGAAAATGAGCCCTGAACCACTTTCAAAATTGAGCCTGTTGAATATTGGCATTGTCGTCCTGGAATATGGCCATGGGATACATCTTCCGAAATGGCTGTTTAAGAAATTAAAAGCTAGACACTATATCAGTTGGGGTTAGAAAGAATTGTCGTCATTTAAACGTTTAAAGCCACTTTTAAAGACTTTTCCACAGATATAAATAAATTGTTTACGGTATTCCATTTTGTCTATATTTGCTCTGGATGGAATGGTCTTCCATTCATGCCAAAACATAAAAACAAAAATAATTCTAATTTCAAGGCCATGATACTGACGCCAAACTGACAACAAAAGGTTGAAGTCGAAATGGGAATGTGTGTGTATGTGCGTGTGTGTCATTTCAAACCGCTCAACCTGTTAGGATCAAGAGGCAGCAAGTCATTTCTGAGTGCTGTCATTTGTCTCTGTCAGCCGCTGAAACGAGTCTGAGATGAAGAGGGACACATCTCTCAAACAGACACTCTGTGCTCTGCCAAAGGACCCTGTGCGCGCAAACGACATCCTCCAAGCGACACACACACCAGGGACCACTGCTCGAGAGCATGTGCTCCGTCTCTGACAGAATTGAATGAAATCTAATTGAAAATACCCCCCCACCCCACGCCAAAAAAAGAAGGGAAGGGGGGGTTAGCAGGAGAGAAAAAAGCTAAGATAGCAAGTGTGAGACAGAGAGCGAGTGAACTATCCAGCACTCTCTCAGAAAGATAAATGAGTCTCTGAATAGCAGTCTCTGTTGGGCAAAGTGTGCACTTGTGTTTGAGCAGTGATAAGGGCGTTCGCAGCCAAGAAAAGGAAACAGCTCTCCTGCTGCTGATATCCCATCCTCTCTTATAAAATGTGTAATAAACGAGCATTATAATGCTCAATTTGAAGCTTGGCAACCTATGGCATAAAATTACATGCGAGAGAGAGAGAGTGCACTCATACTCTCAGATGTTGGGTTTTAAGGTGCCTATGCATCCGCAGAGCAAAATGAGGTGATTGAAGTTCAATTTGTATGCTGTTATTAAGTGTTTCCGCCTGGCTGAGTGTGTTAAAGATTGCGAATGGGACATTTATTATTACCTTTTGGTCAAATGAAGTGGCCTGGGCGATAAGGTGATGAAATTAATGAGGAGGAGGAAGTGGGTGATCCATCAACATCAACATTCAGAGCTGAGTGCACTGGAGATGCAATATTGGAAAACTTGATAGAATTCATGGGAATAAAAGGGAGGAGATATTGGAGAGGGCCTGCTGTTCCATGTAAATAACAAGCTGTAGTGTGGACGCACACACATGCACACAGACATTTAGCATCAAGATTACTTTACTCATATTCTGAAAGAAACGTTCTTTGGTCACAGATCAGCTAAAGTGATGACACTTATTCAGCACATTCAAGTTCTCCATCTGCCTTTTTGATCTAGAAAAGTGATTTTGGGGATTCCCAGTATTTTCTTCTGCTGTCTAACATTTTGATGCCTTTTGATATAAATAATTGTATATTGTATCTCAAGGTTGTTGTCAGACACTTAAACTGTAAACTAGTAACAATATTTGATGTTATTGTGCTTTTGATGTTGTAGACAATTAACAATTTTGAAATAGAAGTTGCATGACTGAATCTAATTTATATTTAGATTCTGTCTAACTGTTCTTGGCTTATCAGGTGTTCTTGAGTAATAAGACTAAGCACTACATCAGTGTTTTATCTGTTTTATCTTTATCAATATCTGATCTGAGGGAATTATCAACCACGCTAATTGGTCCTCAGAAAATACAATTAATTTGAGTGAACTGGCTCATTCAACAGATTACCAAAATATCACTGATTCATTATTCATTATCCTTATCACTGATATTATTTTTGATTTGGTTATGTAAATGTCATCCTATTTAAGAATAATTCAAAACTCATCACTATTTTTCGCCAGTAAAAATACAGCTCCAATGAATAGAAATTATAGAAATTTGGACATTACATAATTTAAAAAAAACAGACTGTTCCTTAAATAACTTCAGTGTATTTAGCTGTTATTTGTTTGTAGATAATTTTGTATTTTACAGTTGCAACATACTTTACCTACACCAAAACATGGCATGTAAATGTTTAGTGGTCTGTAGTCTGAAATATTACACCTGCCCTTAGTGTCCATTGTAAACACACTCTCTGCACCTCAACAATAATTTATGCAACACACACACCACAAATTCTCTTTGAACAAACCCCTCACACACATCCACCAAGATATCTTGTCCCATCAGTGAATAAATTAATTTCATCCATGGGACTACATGGGACTGCAATAGAGGTTTTAAAAAGTCAAGGCATATGGATAGCGCCACGTGATTAGGTGGTTCAAGAATGTGCCCCTATGATGAGAGCTGAGAATCATGGGACTGTAATAGCACATGATTTCCCTTTCAAAGTATAACACAAATCTGGGTAACACTTTATTTTGATGGTCCCTTTTGAACATTCTGTTGACTATAAGTAACTCTGCAACTACATGTCATCTAACTCTGATTCGAGTATTAGTAGACTCTTTATTGTGATGGTCCTCCAACAGACATTCTACTGACTATGAGTAACTTTGCAAGAACATGTGGCCCCACTTTATATTAGGTGGACTTAACTATTATGTACTTACATAAAAAAAAAGAAAGTACTTACTGTGTTCAAATTGTATTGCAAAACACCTTGATATTGAGGTGGGATACAGGTAGAGTTAGGGACAGGTGTGGTGGTATGGGTAAGTTTAAGGGTAGGGTTAGGTGTAAGGGAAGTGTCAACTGTGTAATTACAAATGTAACTACAGAAATTAATTACAGACGTAATTACATGCAGGTATTTTTTAATATGTAAGTACAATGTAAAAACATGTATGTACACAATAAGTGCATTGTATTAAATGATTAATTAAAATGTTAGTACATAGTAAGGCCACCTAATATAAAGTGGGTCCGAACATGTTAACTAATTCTAACCCTAACCATACCAGTCTACTAACACTGAGAGTTAGTAGACATGTAGGTGCAACGTTAGTCAACAGAACATGTAAAAGGGACCACCAAAAAAAGCTTTTGTTATCTTCAAAATGTTTTAAAATCAAAGTGCAATGTCAAATATTCCACTGAGAGAACATACATTCTATGTTATCCTCCTACTTAAATCCTCAAGTCAACTCTTAGAAAGAAAGTAATAGCAAACTGACAATATTAACTGATTAAAATGTCCTTGACATGCAACATCAGTAAATTAACTCAAGGGATAACAAAAACAAACTATAAACCAATAAAACATTAGCAGCCAGCCACAACATTTTTATAGGAAAAGCATACGTATTTTTATGTGTGGTGGCTGAAGTATTTAGTTCTTAAAAGTATTCAGGTTGAACAAAGCCCAATGAGGATTAGAACTTCTTTTGTTCCTCGCCACTCTGTTTGCCAACAGGTTAGCCTTTTAACTTGCTGAGAGAGAGAAAGAAAGAAAGAAAGAGAGAGTGAGAGAAGAACTCTTGTGTGGATTTAGAAAAATGTCAAGAGCTATGGGGTTAATTGGAGGAGAAGTGAATCCTTTAGTGCACTTACTCATTAAACATTTGGCCTTTATGTAGAAGCTTGTGGGGGGTGACGGGAGGACACACAAAACGCACTGTAGGGACTCCAGTAAGGTGAAAGTTAACACCCATTTAATGGTTTAAATGTACAAATGAGGCTGCTTTCGGCTCATGAAAGTACAGTAAGGCTATTTTAAAGATGAAAAGATAAATGGCTGAAATGCTAAATCGCTCCAAAATGGCAACGGGTGCATTGGGTTCAAGTGAACGTATAGTTTCTAATTAGACCGATTTCAAGACGGTTTAATAACAAAGACAGAAAAGACTGACCATCAACCGATGGAAGGTAGATGCTATATTTTGAGGAAAAAAAAGAGAAATATGATCAAGAGGAGAGGGATTGAATCCCTCCACCTCTAACTGACATCCATTCAAAGACTTTCTCTATCCTCAGAGATTTAAAGCGCTTTAACCCCAGGGCAAAGGAGGGCAGCCTGGCTCACCAAGGAGCTGGATGGAAGAAAGACAGGATAAGGCTGACATAAGTGTGAAGAAGAGGAGCGTGAAATTTGGCAGACATTCACAAACTGACTGTTTTGCTCCAAGCGCCTATCGGCCTGATGCCGAAGACCGAAGCAACAAGTGAGAGAGAACAGTTATGTTGAAGATCTGTTGATAAAGGGTGCTGCTAACAGACTCCAATTATTTGTAGAGTCATGTTAGGGAACATAGTGGACTGGGGCTGCTGCAAACACTGCATTTGTGAACACTAAATTTGAGAGTGTTGTGAGCCATCATCCCAAACACCTCTGAGAAGCATGGAGAAAATCATGTCGACAGCCTTCCCTGTGGTACAGTCCTTCTTCGAACCCCAACGCATTCATACAGAGGAGAAACAGCCAGGCCAGGTTTAGATCCCACTGCATCGTCTACCACTTTCCCTCCAGTCCGTTGTCACGCCGTTCCTCACTGTGTCTAAGGCAAGATGGCAGAGAAGTGAAGTCCCCCTAATCCGCCTATTGTCCTGGGCCTAATTGGATTTAGAGGAGGAAGGTGGGGTAGAGGGTAAAATATGTGAACCTCCTTTTAGGGTGCCTAAAGGGGGGACTTTAGTTTTTTCATGGCCTGAAAAGGAGGAATCCTCCAGGGATTTAAGGGATTGAAAGGTGACAGAAGCTGGATTGTGTTTTTTATGACTGTGTCTTTAAGCAGGTAAACAGGGAAGCCCATTACATAGGAAAAGTGCAGGCAGGGGTTAATGTTGGGATAGCCAATTCCTAAGTATCTGCAAATAAGTTGCTCATTTTGGTGGGTGTAATTTGTTGATGCTTCTAATGAAACACTTGCTGAACTTTTATGCAGGTCAACCAGTTATATATGTATACCTAAACATGGAGCCTACAAAGCAATAGCAACGTGGTTTTGATGCTGGTTCCTGGTTGCGTGTGAGTTCTAAACATTTATACTGTTATATATATATATATATATATATATATATATATATATATATATATATATATATATATATATATACAGGTGTGGTGGGCATATATTAATTGTTTTTATCTAGATTAATTCCAAAATTAATCTAGATTAATCTAGATTAAAATGGCTCATTTGAATTTTGCCGAAGGCATTCAGAATGTGTGCTCGTACAAGTGATCGTTTGTCTTTTTGTAGTTTGAATAATAAATAACTTCTGTCCCTTTAAGACCTGACGCACGCATATCCAAACACTGTTCCTGTGAGCTGGTTACGACTGTGTTTACGTTAAAACTCACCAAGATGGGCATTGAGACATTTTTGAGTGTATTTGGACATTAATAAGATGGAAAAAGGAGCTAATTTTTGCACTTGTATGTCAGAGGCGGCTTTATTACGGTATGTGTGTGTGCACTTCAGATGCGAGCGCAAAATCTGCGGGAATTAGTAGAATTAACATTATGTGCAACCCCGTGCGAAATTCAGACCGGTCACACCAATACTAACAAAAGTCCAGCAGAACACCCGTTCGCAATGTTCAGAGGATTAACCGGACTGAATGAGAGGAGGCGGGTGCGTGTCACTCGCTGTCGGTCGGAGAGGAGAGGAGAGTGCAGCTGATATCGATACTGTAGAAAATGAGTATTGTATCGTTTCAGATATTTCAGTATCGATACATAGAGAAATATGGAAATTTTTGACAACACTAGTAGGCATACACACAGGTTTGAAGACTCGTTCTCTCGCCACCTACAGTGCAATTCGGCTAGGTATACATCCGCGCTAAAATATCAAGGTGAAAGTCATCATAGCTTGTGTAGTATAGACCCAGCTCCCAACCCAACTTTGAGAATAGATTAACAGCGATATTTTTTTTATCGCCCGATAAGAGTCTCGCGTTAACGCAGCACGTTAACGCCGATAACGGCCCACCACTAATTTAGCATATATATATATATATATATATATACACACACACACACACACACTCATATATGTCAAATGTCAGCACTTTTGAAATCTGTGAATAATCTCAATTAACTCTGAAATTCTGCAATTAATTGCAGTTAAATATTTTACTCGACTGACAGCACTACTTTAACATACAAACGTCAAATAACAAATGCATTCACTAAAATACAAGAAGAAAATAATGTCAACGAGAATATATGACAAGGAGTTGACTAAAAGAAAAATCTAGGGAGAAAATGGGATACAAACGTTGTAACACAGCATATATTATTTATGGGATGATTAGATAGTCACGTAAACTACCAGACTGTCATTTAATCCATTAAGTCACCATTCTCAATTTACTGGAAAAACGAGCACTGGCACCAGAACCATTTTAGTCAAAAAGAGGTATATTTGAACTCTTGAAGTACAATTGGCTATTCCATATCAATCCTTTTTCTCCTCCATGAAAAAAGAGAAAGTTGCAATTAATTTCCTCATGACTCAGGAAAACAAATAGGCCAAGCCAAAAAGCCTACATCTAGATTATTTGACCTTTGTCTGTATCTTCAAAGTGTTATTGGTGTGGAGCACAGTAATTCAGACTCATTTACACTGCTGGTAAACTGACTCAGATGATGCTTGATCGAACTGTCACCTAAAAGAACCTGTCATGGACGACTGGCCTTATTGGGTCCCCATGGAGACGCCATTTCAACCAGACTGGATGCGTCATTAACCAAGACTGAGGAGGCGACAGGAGTGGAATTCAAGAGTTCTGGATTTAATTTTTTTTAAACATTGGAGGTGGTATTTGGTATTTCAAACTGATTTATTAACATGGACAGCTATACCATAGTTAGGGAGAGTAACAAACATGCAAATAAAAATTTGCGAAAAACTGAATCATATTATTAATAAAAATCAGCAGCAGGAAAGGACAATGGTGTGTGTGTGTGTGTGTGGCTCTAATCTCAGACAAACACGCTCACTCTGGCATCCATAAAGAGTCTCATCCATCTGGCTAGCAGCATATTCTGTGATGTATGTCAGTGACTGCTCTGCTGAGTAAATGATGGAGAGCAGATCAATCAGGGGACTGGGAGGCCCCAAACCTTCACCCTGTCGGCAGAGGAAGATGGAGCAGCTAGACTCAGGTGCAGGAAACCCACCTTCCGTTTGGTGAAAAGGGGCCACTGATAATGGGTTCCTATTGTATGATATACCCAGTCTGCTGGTACTTGTGCTCAGTTAATCTGCTGGTACTCTATGCTTTTGGTTGGGTCATGTATTTGTTTCTTTCAAGTCTAATTAACACTTGACTTGTATTATTTAGCTATCAAGACAGTCTACACAAGTCTTTGAAAAACATCCATATCAAGTCTCTGGTCAAGTGCCAAGATCAAGTTTAAAGATTTTCAAGAACAAGTCAAGTTTTTGGTCACAAGTCCAAGTCAACTCTCAAATCTATTTTGTTAATTGTTCATATATGCTGAAGTTTATAAAGTCAATTAATTTAGCTTGAAATATATTCACAAACTACCATTCAAAAGTTTGGAGTTTACGATTTTGTAATGCTTTTGAAAGAAGTCTCTTATGCTCTTCAAGACCTCATTTATTTGATCAAATACAGTTGAAACAGTAATATTGTGAAATATTGTTACAATGTTCAAAATAATGGTTTTCTACAATTATATATCATATATTCCTTTGTGTGATGGACAAACTGAATTTTCAGCAGCCATTACTCCAGTCTTCCGTGTCTAAAGGATCATATATACAGGTCCTTCTCAAAAAATTAGCATATTGTGATAAAGTTAATTATTTTACATAATGTAATGATAAAAATTAAACTTTCATATATTTTAGATTAATTGCACACCAACTGAAATATTTCAGGTCTTTTATTGTTTTAATACTGATGATTTTGGCATACAGCTCATGAAAACCAAAATTACTTCAAAAAAGTAATCGCATAATCACAGGTTTCAAAGTACAGGTCCTTCTCAATAAATTAGCATATTTCATACGACCAATAAAATAAAAGTGTTTTTAATACAAAAAAAAGTCAACCTTCAAATAATTATGTTCAGTTATGCACTCAATACTTGGTCGGGAATCCTTTTGCAGAAATGACTGCTTCAATGCGGCGTGGCATGGAGGCAATCAGCCTGTGGCACTGCTGAGGTGTTATGGAGGCCCAGGATGCTTCGATAGCGGCCTTAAGCTCATCCAGAGTGTTGGCTCTTGCATCTCTCAACTTTCTCTTCACAATATCCCACAGATTCTCTATGGGGTTCAGGTCAGGAGAGTTGGCAGGCCAATTGAGCACAGTAATACCATGGTCAGTAAACCATTTACCAGTGGTTTTGGCACTGTGAGCAGGTGCCAGGTCGTGCTGAACAATGAAATCATCTCCATAAAGCTTTTCAGCAGATGGAAGCATGAAGTGCTCCAAAATCTCCTGATAGCTAGCTGCATTGACCCTACCCTTGATAAAACACAGTGGACCAACACCAGCAGCTGACATGGCACCCCAGACCATCACTGACTGCGGGTACTTGACACTGGACTTCAGGCATTTTGGCATTTCCTTCTCCCCAGTCTTCCTCCAGACTCTGACACCTTGATTTCCGAATGACATGCAAAATTTGCTTTCATCCGAAAAAAGTACTTTGGACCGCTGAGCAACAGTCCACTGCTGCTTCTCTGTAGCCCAGGTCAGGCGCTTCTGCCCATGTTTCTGGGTCAAAAGTGGCTTGACCTGGGGAATGCGGCACCTGTAGCCCATTTCCTTCACACGCCTGTGCACGGTGGCTCTGGATGTTTCTACTCCAGACTCAGTCCACTGCTTCCGCAGGTCCCCCAAGGTCTGGAATCGGTCCTTCTCCACAATCTTCCTCAGGGTCCGGTCACCTCTTCGCGTTGTGCAGCGTTTTTTGCCACACTTTTTCCTTCCCACAGACTTCCCACTGAGGTGCCTTGATACAGCACTCTGGGAACAGCCAATTCGTTCAGAAATTTCTTTTTGTGTCTTACCCTCTTGCTTGAGGGTGTCAATGATGGCCTTCTGGACAGCAGTCAGGTCGGCAGTCTTACCCATGATTGCGGTTTTGAGTAATGAACCAGGCTGGGCCAGGCTGAAAGATTCCAGCCTCAGGAATCTTTTGCAGGTGTAATTTTGATTCAGATGATTAGGTTAATAGCTCGTTTAGAGAACCTTTTCATGATATGCTAATTTATTGAGATAGGAATTTTGGGTTTTCATGAGCTGTATGCCAAAATCATCAGTATTAAAACAATAAAAGACCTGAAATATTTCAGTTGGTGTGCAATGAATCTAAAATATATGAAAGTAAAATTTTTATCATTACATTAAGTAAAATAATTAACTTTATCACAATATGCTAATTTTTTGAGAAGGACCTGTACTTTGAAACCTGTGATTATGCGATTACTTTTTTGAAGTAATTTTTTTTTACTTCACTGACAGACAAAAACTTGCAAGATATATATATTTTTAATTATTTCAGAGTTATTCGCGATTAATCACAGATTTCAAGTATATATGATCCTATGATCCAGTAATCAATCTGATATGCTGATTTCAATGTTTTGCTTTTTTCAGGATTCTGTGATAAAAAAATTTTTTTTTAAAGTACAGTTGTTTGAAATATGAATCTGTTGTAACATCATAAATGTATTAACCGTCAATTTAGTGTCCTTTCAGTATAAAAGACATGAATCTGACAAGTCAAAATTTTGCCACTAAAGTGAGAGGTTCCACAATTACACGCTAATTCTCAGTCGATACATATATTTTACAAATTGAAGAATAAATATCTTAACTCAGAATATCCCTTCAACTAAAACGGTCAAAACCCAATCACAGACCAACGTATCTTTTTTGCAGGACACAGTTATTACATCAGTGTAAAACTCATCCTGACCTTCACCAGTAGCTCTAGAGTAGCACAATACATCTCTCTGAAACATCTCTTTAGAATGATGTCCATCCCAGATCATAAAAGTGCCACACGGAAAAGGTAGCCACAATAGAAACAGACTATAAATTCAATGAAGGATGCAAGTTGGAAGCAAGTGGGCAGCTCTCCTTGACTTTGAGGTGCTTCTGTCACAAATCTGTTTCTTCCCTGTTCTCAGCATTCAATTATCATTGCTGCAGACAGGATCAGTGACCTGCTTCATAAAAGATGACTTCATCGCAGGAGTAACCTCAGAGAGACTGGGACGTATCAGTCCCATGGAATGAGACAGGAAAGAGGAGCTTCTGTTTATATCACTAACAAGAGATGGAAACTAGTGATATCCCGGTCCAATACGCAATTCTTTGTATGTTTAGTGTGACTCAAAACTTTGGTTTTTATTCGTCTGCAATGGACCTCAGTGATTTGTACAATTTTATTCTTGGACCTTTGCCAATTAGAAATAACTAAATAGATACAGACTTGCTTTGAGAGATGATAAATAACTTTTTTGCACAAATAGGAATGTCAGAAAGGCAAGTAAAATTGATTCATGCTGTGAGAATGTCCACAGGTAAAATTTTTCATTGATTTTAAAAATGAATTATTTCCTCATCTTTACTTGCCACCACATTTCTTCTATGTGCTTTTGCTTAGCTTACAATCAATCAAAAATGTTGATTAACAGTACAATCAACATTTTTAAAACTTGTAGAGATCTGAGATATATTAATCTGATATATAATCTGATTTATCTTCCCAAGAGGTTAACGGTGGTTTAACTTTTTTTGAGCATAATATTCACTTAACTATAGTAAAGCACCTTTCTTTTTCAACAATCTTTCTATTTGAGGTGTCAAAATCATTCGATCTTCTGTTATCTATTATTTATAAAGACTATAATATTTATAAGAATTATATTTAGTCTTTTCTCTACACTTGTTATGAAAGTATATTAAAATATAAACAAAGTAGAAACCCATCCAGATACGATTTCAGTATTTTGAAACCGGTGTGAAAAAGAGTAGAGTTAAACGTGCCAAAAGTCTGAATCCACTAGAGAAAATGCTTCTAAATTATATCAGAATAACTCAAGCTAACATGGACTCCACAACAATTTCTCAAACATTCAACATCACTTTTCAGCATTTTAAAACATCGTATTTCCAGGTTTAAATTGGATACAGAATCCCAGAATTTCAAAGTGGTCTCAGACTTTCGGTCCCTACTGTGTAGATGGCCATAAAGTACTGTCTAAAGAGAGAGAGAGGGAGAGGGAGAGAGAGAGAGAGAGAGAGAGAGAGAGAGAGAGAGAGGGAGAGAGGGAGAGAGAGAGAGAGAGAGAGAGAGAGAGAGAGAGAGAGAGAGAGAGAGAGAGAGAGCGAGAGAGAGAGAGAGAGAGAGAGAGAGAGAGAGAGAGAGAGAGATCCCCTCATCATTCAACTCACTGTACGACTCATCAATTTATCGACTCATGCAGGACACAGTGTGTAAATGCTGATATGAGCAACAGTCACGGCTGCTCTCCTCCAGCTCATTGATAGTGACAGAGGTGCTATGGTTGGCCGTTTGCCTCTGCACAAACTACTTACGCCTAACTGAAAAATCAATAAAATCTTCAGACAACCTGACACTGATCAGCAGCAGTCGAAGGTCGTCTGTGGCAACCAAATGAGGTGTGTGTGTGTGTGTGTGTGTGTGTGTGTGTGTGTGTGTGTGTGTGTGTGTGTGTGTGTGTGTGTGTGTGTGAGCGATGATCCGCTCCAGGATGTTTGTAGGACAAGCGTAACAATACTTTCACTGCGTAACATCCCTCCCACCTTCCCACCTCTCCTCCTACCCAATTAGGTGTGAACGGAGCTTGTCCTTCAGAAGAAACTCAACTGCTTGAAGTGAAAAGTGGACGAATCTTTAAATAAAGCTAAGGATTAAACAATAATAAATTCTATATTTCATATTGTTTAATCTGGTGGCATTTCACAGTGAAACATATACTCATGGAATTGGCACCCAAAAAGAATGTGGATTCTCAAAATGTATGCATACACACACTTTGAATGTATGGATTACTTTAAAACAAGATCTCAAACCAACCGGTGATCAAGTTGATCTTTAGTACACGAATGAAGTCAGTTCCTCTCCAGTTCACACAGGTGTCCCGATTTGTAGATCTATAAAAAAATATATCTAGTATAGCAATATTTATTTTTAACAATACATCTAATACAAAAAAACAATGAAGTTTTTGTTACATTTTTTACTTGAAAGGTGTGTCTGTGCTATCATTACAAAAATAAAAACTGCTATTTAGTTATCAGATGAAGTGACTCATACATGCCAAAGTTAAATCACCCTAGTAAATTTGACTTCAGGATTTTTGGATTCCTGTGTTTAGTATGCAAATTTTCAGTATTCTAGTAACACTACTGTATTCCACACACTCGATTTGGCATCACATTTCTAGGTTGATTAATGAACCGCCCAGAGGTAATCATTTAATCATTATACAAAAATGTAATTATAAATGTTAAATATAGCTGCTATTTCCAAAATGATAACTGGACTTTCCCCAGTAGGCTACTATTCGGAAAACATTTACTGCAGATTTATGCCTACTACTTCAATTTAGGGCTGGTCTGAAAAACTAAATTTTGTTCTGGAAAAAAAAAAGCTAAATTGGTGTGAATTTGCTGTGGGGGAGGGGTGTCCTGTGCTGATTAGCTCTAAATGTCCAAATGTTTCACAACAGCACAGCAATATATAACACAGAGAGCAGTAGTGAACCATGGGTACAACATAGTAGAGTGTCTGATCAGGAAAATCCTAAAACAGATAAAATGCAGACGGCGAATGCGAGGGACACAGAGAGACACCCATCTGCTCCATGACCTCACCAGATCTCCCTGGCAGATGCGGAAAGGCCTGCCAAGCAATTAGTACCACTGGTTGACTTGTTTGGGGCCGTCTCCTAGGGGCAAATGCAGCTGGGGCCGTCTGAATGTGTGTGAAACGCGGATAAGACGGTGTGCCTTTTTGGCCAACTGCCTCTCACGTTTCCATTGTGGGTCAGAAAAAGACTACAGCTAAAAGCATCTGTAACTGACATTCTCCCCCTCTTATCATTGACATGAAAGAGCAAAACATGCTAACTTCAGCTGAGGCGGAATGAAAAAATGCTACCCTTCTTTTTCTCTTCTCTTAAACGAGCCTGCAGGACAATGTAGTCGTGTTTTTATCCACCAAGGATGTCTTTACACTTTACGGCACGGGAATGGTACATCTTTAAGGATATACCAGCAATGTAAATAAGAACTATTACTACTAATAAATAGATAAATACAGTAAAACACAATAGGACTAATAATTTCATAATCCGGCACATACAGGAAAGTCATTCATTTCCAACAGACAAAGCATGATGGGACTACAGAGAGATGAACGTCTCTGCTCTATGTGGACAGTATGCCACCTCAACATTTTCCCTCCTAGCATTCCTAGCACCCAAAAGAGCTTGTCTTAGTTTTGAAGGTGCCCCTGAAGTTATCCGGACCACTGTTTTTCTTTTTTCTTTGATCAGCCAACACTATCTGCCTCTTTTTTAACTAGGTCAGATGACCTGGAAATCACGTTAGCCTCTTCAAGATGTAGAGACACAAGGAATGAGAAAAAGTCTTATCAGACACTGTCCAGTGTTGTAGAGAGGATCAGAGTGGAGTCATCAGATCAAAGAGGAGTGGCTCCACACTACCGTGCCTCTCTCATCTTCTCGTTCAGTCTGCTCACTAAGACGAAAGCTCTTTTGGTCTCCAGATAATATGGAATGTTTTCAAAAAAAGAGATAAAGCGGGAGAAAAGAGTGCTAAAGCATTTCTTCTTGTGTTGGAGCTTATTTAAATGGTTCTATTCAGATCTGTTAAGTGCATCAACTAGGTTCAAGAACACTTTTTTGGCACTAGTGTTAGAAGAATCACAGAAACTCTACCACTTGCTGAGCTTTCAGTGATTCAAAGCCTAGCTAACATTTATAAGTGCCTTTGACCTTTATAACACAATTCTGGAAATATTGTATTTAAGCTAAAATTAGGTTAGCTATTTAATAAACAATAATTTGTTTAATACATAATAAAATATTAAGGTAAAATAGTATGGGCGATTCAAATTTTCTGTGTGAATGGATGCAATGCCTACTAATCATAATCAAATATGTCATGTTTAAGATAAGGACATAAGATATATATGTTAATTTATTTTCAAGACAACTGTGTTTATGAATTTGCTAGTGGTTTTGAGATTTGAAATTGTTCATTACCAGCTATTCCTGGAATCACCCATCTATTTGGGCTTTTTACAGTTAAGCAGCCAAATTATTCTTAATGGGGGTTAAAGGCAAAACTAGTAATAGCATTAATATTAAAAGCATTTTAACTGGCCAAACACTTTTTCAAAAGACAAGATAAAAATAAATCATTAAGAACAGTAATTAAAAGATTACGTGAATAATTTGCTTAATTCTTTAATAAGTAAAATTGTATTTCAAATTATGTAAGTGTGTTAACCTTAACTGATTTTTAGACAAAACATTTAATTGCATGATTATTCCGTGCTGAAATTGTGAGCAAGTGTTTTTTTTTTTTTTTCAACTATCACACGATTTATTTAACATTTAGCGTTCTACAATTCTACTTATTTAACTTGAGTTGTTTCTTAACATTACAGACCAAGGTCATTTACGAAAGGAGGTGGCTGGAGAACTCCATACTTGTTGCACATTCTTTTATTCCAACATAAACAAGAACTAAACTTGCATCAAAATGAAATATTACGTAAAAAATGCATTCCATTCACATCGCTGTAGCAATATTAATCATCATCTCCTGGCGTCTCATTTCGTGAAGCTGTTTCGTTTGGTTTAGGAGCAAAAACAATGTTTGTGTAATTAAATAAAATACCGTGACGTTTCTTAAACGAAACAACATTCGCCCAGCGTGACTCTAACAAACAGTGTTTTACTCAAGCGAAAAATAAAACACCCCGCGGCCTCTCAGATGGGCTTAACAACACAAGCTCTTGACATTGGTTTCTCTCACTGTAAAAACACACACACACTCACTCGCGAAGGATCGATACTTTGAATGGCCTCATTTAGCGCAACGCATCCTACAGCACGCAGCGCTATATCTGCAGACTTCCTCGTAAGCCTGTCGTTAAGACAACAGTGATGAGAGCTGAACTCATACAACATGAAGTCTAGCTTGATAAGAGACTTCAATTACCACGGCAAACAATCTCTCCTCTCTAAATTATTCATCTTAACACGCCATGCAGTCGAAGAGATGCTGCTCAGATTCACTTAACTCCTGTGAGAACAGAGCAACGGTGGAGATAAAAAGATGGAAACAAAATAGTTATTTTAATGAATACAGCGAGCGAACGGAAAGCCGCTGTATTAATATAAAGGTAGTTAAATTTTAAAAAAGGATAGAGAAATACTCGGCACAAAAAAGAAGAAGTAGCATACACTAAATGACTTGCATCAAAAATAAAGAAAACCGGACAAAGCGGAAAAAAAAGTTAATTAAAACATATAACTCAGGTTTAACTGCAAGCCAATTATAAATCTTTTTCTTTTCTTATTTTTCTTTTTCCCTTTTTGTTGTAAAAAGTTGCTTTTTTTTTTTTTTTTTACATCAAGTGCACGTAGAAGTTAAGTCCTGAGTATCTTCTGTAAATAACATGCGCATGCTGCTTCTGCATCCGCACTGGAGCGTCTCTAAACCCCAATTCATTACAGCTCACTGTCATGTAATTACAATAACACTGAATGACATATTAGTCGCTAAAAACGTTTCATTATGTCCTTCATTTTACAATTTAAAAATATTAATAGTTTTACACAGTGCCTCGTATAAAATGTTGCAATTGTATATATGAACTGGAGAATTAGAAAAGTTAAACCAATCTGGATCATTATGTTATCGGCATTATTACAATATTACAGAAGCTACACATCCACGGCCATGCCACCATGAGCACACACACATGAATGCACATCGATTAATTATAGATCGGTATATTTAAAGCAGTTTCCAGCTTTCTGAGTATAGGGTGAAATTCCCATAGTGGCAAAAACAATCCCTCTCTCTTTCTTTTAACACAAATCGTTTACCATCCAATTCTTAAAGACCAAAACTGAATTTAATGTAGGCTAATCAAAAATAAATAACTAAAACGCACCAAACAAACAAGCATTCAAAATGTTCAGCACATTTTCAGCGTATAGGCTACTTAACGATCAAATGTACATAGTGAGATAACCCACCATCGTCAATGTAGGTTAAAGAAGTAAAGGGTTTAGGTGAAAAATATGCTCTTAATGTCGTCTAATGTATAGCCTAACCTGGAGGTGCCGCGTCTCGAGCGCTGGATGTTCAGGAGGAGAGAGTCTCTCCAGCGCACCGAGGCTCTGATTGGCCAACAGCACTGACAGCTCCCCCGCTGATTGGCCAGAAGCAGATGCCCGTCCCCTTTCACTCCAGCTAGAGGACCATTCATAAACTAAACAATTCCAACACTCACGGCTGAGTCTGGACAACTGCACACTGGCGCACAGTTTTCATGCGCAAACACAAGTGAGAAAGATGATGACATGACGCGCGGAGATTTATCCTGCAGCTGATATTGGCTAGAACAACAACTTAAATCCTTAAAACCTTTTCAAGTCGAGTTGGAAAAGTCGCACTGCGTTGCATCCATCCGTTTCCTGGTCCAAACTTGACGTCTATCCGCTGTGGGCGCAAACTTCATCGCTTCATCTTTTTTTTCTTTCTGCTGGGAGTTGTGCCTCTGGCTTCACCGGTAAGCATTGGATCCATCGGCGTACTGCGAAACTCCGGTCTACAGTCCGGATCTGTGCCCCAACATGATTGCAACGCAAGCAAAGCTGGTTTACCAGCTCAATAAATATTACAACGAAAGATGCCAGGCGCGCAAAGCGGCCATTGCCAAGACCATACGAGAGGTTTGTAAGGTGGTGTCGGATGTGCTGAAGGAGGTGGAGGTCCAGGAGCCTCGTTTCATCAGCTCCTTGAGCGAGATAGACGCGCGCTATGAGGGCATGGAGGTCATCGCACCCAACGAGTTTGAGGTCGTGCTTTACTTGAACCAGATGGGAGTCTTCAACTTCGTGGATGACGGCTCTCTGCCGGGCTGCGCGGTGCTCAAACTCAGCGACGGCCGTAAGAGGAGCATGTCCCTGTGGGTGGAGTTCATCACCGCCTCCGGTTATCTGTCGGCGCGAAAGATCCGCTCCCGCTTCCAGACGCTGGTGGCCCAGGCCGTGGATAAATGCAGCTACCGGGACGTGGTTAAAATGGTGGCGGACACGAGCGAAGTGAAACTGCGCATTCGGGAGAGATACGTGGTGCAAATCACCCCGGCCTTCAAGTGCACGGGCATCTGGCCTAGAAGTGCCGCTCAGTGGCCCATGCCACACATCCCGTGGCCCGGGCCGAACCGGGTGGCGGAGGTGAAAGCGGAAGGTTTTAACCTCCTCTCTAAAGAGTGCTACTCGTTAACGGGGAAACAGAGCTCGGCGGAAAGCGACGCCTGGGTTTTGCAGTTCGCAGAGGCCGAGAATAGGCTTCTGATGTCGGGCTGTAGGAAGAAATGCCTCTCTGTTCTAAAGACTCTCCGTGACCGACACCTCGAGCTGCCGGGACAGCCGCTCAACAACTACCACATGAAGACCCTGCTGCTGTACGAGTGTGAGAAACACCCGCGGGAGACTGACTGGGACGAGTCGTGCCTCGGCGACCGTCTGAACGGTATTCTGCTGCAGCTCATCTCCTGTCTGCAGTGTCGCCGGTGCCCACATTACTTCTTACCCAATCTAGACCTGTTTCAGGGCAAACCACACTCAGCCCTGGAGACAGCGGCCAAACAGACCTGGAGACTGGCCAGAGAAATCCTTACCAACGCTAAAAGTTTGGATAAACTGTAAGATGCGAAAGGAGGACATTTTATGTTGGTGAATATTAACGGACGTTTGCGATCACAACACTGAAAGTGCAAAGAATGTGATCGTGGTGCTCTCTGAATAATGAAACCAAGAAAATGACAGATTAAAATAAAACTTAAGATTGCAAAACTTAGCATTTGCTTTTGCCAAGACTCAAACGGGACATTGCGGGAGAGAGAATGAAGGTACATTTTAAACTAAGTGTAATGATTTTGTTGTTTGTTTGAACTCTTTTCACAAAGTGAAAATGTTATTTAAATATATGCACAAGATCTTTAATTGCGAATTACAAAATGTAGCGTGCCAAGTTCAATTTTTTTTCATGATGTGATCTAAAATTGAAACGTGTAATAAAACCATGACACGATGAAATTTATAATTGGCATTTGTCTTTACTTAATTCAAAAACTCCACATTAATTGGACTGCAATGCATGCGCTAGACGCATGGATAATTAAGCAAATAGTTTTGTGATTTGTTTTCGCTATTTAAATAAAAAGCATAACTAGAAGTAATATTAGGATAGTGTGTGTGTGTGACTGGTCTTTCAAAAAAGGCTACATGTAGAAAACAAAACGGCCTGTTGCTCGGAAATAAAAAAGAGGAGATTTATTAATTAGACACTAGCAACAAAATAAGAAATGAGAAATGCGAAATGAGGTTAGCGTATTTAAAAAAAATGGCACTAATGGATAGCATTTTGTGAAACAGCCAAGACCACTTACAGTGCTAAATAAAATGTAAAAAATAAAACGCAAACAACGGATTTCTCACATACATCAACAGAACTTAATTTCACTGATTAAAAAACAAAAATGCATCACATAAAATATAAAAATGCTTAAATAAAGACAGCTTTTTCTGCTTTTTAACTTTTTCGACTGAATTCATAATAATAATAATAATAATAATAATAATAATAATAATAATAATAATAATAGGCTAATAATAATAATAAGCTATTTCTTGGGAGTTCCAGAAATACCCGTTTAAAAGAATCTTCTTTTTTTTTTTTATTATTAATTAGAAAAATAAAAGCCAATTATTAGAATTAAAAACCCTACTGAAAGAAATACTTGTACTGTTTAATTTCAAATTAATCTAAAACAGATATGCAGATATTAATCTCTTTTAAGAAAACTACTTTATTGAAAACTATTTTTTTAGAAAAGGACACAGCTAAGGAAATACTGAACGTTAATATACTTTTTTCTTCCACAGGCAAAACAAAAGTCCTAGCAAATCAAGCATCCACAATAATGTATTCCTCGTCAAGCACTCAATAGTAAGGATTTTCATTGGCACACCTCAGCTATAAGCCAATGGTGATGGCAAGTAAAACTTTAATAGCCTTGACCCACATATGTTAAGACCAGTTGAAACACATGCAACATGCTACGAGGAAAGAGAGCACTCTTTTTTGTCTTTGTGTTATGGTAAACGATAAGATGACCACAAATAGCCAATATTCACAAACTCTGTGTGGAAAGGTATTAAACGATACTGATGTTGCGAATGCACATTAAAGGATCTTGGTTATACTAAGAGGCTGGTCACTCCATTTTTAGTATGCACATCTCATGGGACATTTGGAGTTATTTTGGACGAGAAACCCTCTTACCTTGGGATCAATGTTCTTAAAACTCGGGTCTTCTTCATCCAACTCAAAGTATAACTCTAGTGCCGTGATGGACAGTGTGCCTTTTACCACGACAGCGGGTGCAACCAGCTGTGCACTGGTGCTCAGGTTAACAGGCCCTACGGATCACAGAAGAGCGCAGCGGTTAGTGAGTGTGTGTGTGTGTGCGTGCCTCCCCCACCGTCTACTGCCCTTGGCAGAAACCATTTCAAAGTAATACAGAGTGTTTACTTGAACACATAAACTCAACAAGGGCGCATATTGACTTCCTGATAGAGCATCTTTAGTTTTAATAAGCTTGGGGGGGGGGGGGGGGGGGTATCCAAAGTAAACCTACAGTCATTGTAGTATAATTAGGTTGAAGTCAAATAATAACTACAAAAACACTATAAGACACAATCAAATATATATTGATTTAGGCTCAATCTATACTGCACAATTTTAAATAATAATAATAATAATAATAATAGGCTAATAATAAAATCTTACCAATGTAAATTAAGTAATTCTATATTGCCTAATATTATAATACAACTTTCTTAATACTGTTTAAGCCATTAAAAAATTATGAAGATTTGTTAAATGTAAACAAATAAAGCATGAATTATTAATTAATTTAACAAATAATTCAATAACGAATTAATTTAAAAAATATCGCATTTAAAAAAAAAGCTAATTTATTAAACTATACCAAAAAAAAATAATAATCCCGTGCACAATTACATATTTAAGCGCTTCATCTGTCATTGAAATGGTATAGTCTAGATGTAAAAAAAGAATGAAATCCGCTGTCAATCAGCGCGCATTGATTGCGGGTTTTGGGTTTAATCTGTCATCAATCTTAATTTATGCCAGCATGACAATGTTGAAGGGTCGCTCTGGGGAATTTCTGCCTCTCTGCATGCGCAAAGCATCGGATTTGCGCTTGCAAACTGCCGTTGCAGTCAGTAGGACCAGAAGCCCATGTTTGATTTCCCCAAGCACCCTTCAATTCACAGACGCATGGCATGATCAGATAAGTTCATCAGCATGTAATACGGCTGAGAAATAACATGTTTTGTTCCCCCCTCCAGCGAAACCGGAACACGTTTCAATTAGCCTACACCTGAATCAAACAGCTTGCTAAGGAGATGATCTGCAACGACGCGAAACTGCACGATCATTTGCATTTTATTTGAGAGACACTCTTTTATTATAGAGCTACATTTGAGATCAAACGTTTAGAAACGCGTTACTGACGAAAACAACACGAGTCAAAATAGATCAAATAAACTCAGATTTATGTTCGGGTGAACAGATTATTAATGTGTAGGCCTGCACATTAATCAAACCCCGCATCAAACAACGATTTACAAACTAATTTTTTTGTTAATATAGGCCTAATTAAATATCATTCATGCATTTAAAGTCGTACTTTAAAACAAACACACTGTTAAAAAATAAAATATTTAAAACATTTTTAGAGATTTGTATTTTTACTTCACCATAAAAAAATAAAAGTTAATTATAAGCGTGGTTTTTTAATTAAACATTTTTTTTAAACAATTAGGCTATCTACATAATGTTCTGCTTTTGGCCGACAGCATGCAGAAATAGGCTACACGTGCGGCGATTAGCTAATAATGAACGTAGAAACAATTTAAGCATTACGTTTCAAAATATTTTAATTTAGCCCATATTTTAACCCATCGTAAAGTGCACATAGGCTCCTTTGATTATTAGTTGTTTTAAAGCAGGGACTCGTAGCTCACTGCAGACTCCTGTCATGACTGTGGGCCTTCGAGCCCTGTTCAGCCCTCACTCAAATCTAACCCCATCACAAGCCGCTAATGAGAGGACTGCCTCAGATAATGGTGTGATCCCCTCATTAACGGCCGAAGAGAAGGGGGTGACACTGCTGGAGCGCGACGGAACAAACTAGAGCTCTGCCATAACCAACGGAGCTTGGCTAAGAGCGCGCGCCCAGTATAGAGAGCTCTATCTCGCTCTATAATATGCGCATTTCTTTGATGCCAGGGGCGTTTAGTTCGAGCATCGCTATAGGCGGCTGTTCTTTACCTGTGAGGTTCTCCAACTCTTTCTCCTCCAAAGACGAGAGAGTGTCATCGTCTTCCAAGAGCAGCTCACTCTCTGAGTTCTGATTCCCCAGCACTGAGCTCCTGATGGACTGTTTGCCTTTCAGCACGTCCTCCTCTGGAGCTGCACAAAACAAAACATCACATTCCTTCAAGCGTAACCGCGCAAACACTTTAAACGACTGTCAGTTTACGTGTACTCAGGTAAGTTGACGGCACAAAAGCTTAAATAAAAATATAAAATGCGCTGGATTATTTGATTAGCTATGTAGGCATATGATTATTTGATATTTGATATTGAAATCGTAAACACTGAATATAGGCTACATGCGTTTTAAGCGCTAAATGGCCTCAAGTTAACACAACACCATATATTAGCCGCAATTTTAACTTGCATGTTTTTGGATCCTATAACATTTTCACTTGCATTATTTTAATAGTCAGAAACAGCTCATTTACATAATGGCGGTAAATAGTCATGTCGAGTGGAGCTGAAATCTCAACGGTTATTTTTTTCTTTCAAAATAGTCATTTTACCTGATAATTAAGAGGGGATAAAATCAGATGACCAAAGTGCGTGTGATTCAATTAGTAAAGAAAATGTACAAAGAATGTGCTTGCTTATGTTATACAATCTAATAACAAATATTTAAAGTCTAATAACTAATATCGGAGCTACTTTTTAACATTAAAACGTTTAGAATTGTAATTAAACTGAAAACCCAGACATATATTCGGCTCCATATTCCAAGCTCACCCCTGACAAAAATCAGGAGTGGCCCTGGCTGATTTCAACAGTACATGACTTGAGGTTCCGCATAGATTATTTAAGAAAAATGGTAATCTGTAAACATTTACAGAACTGCATTCCCAAGTGAGGGGCAAAAATGGGTCTACAGTAGAAACAAAGGCAATCCTTCATCTATGTAAACAGAGAGAGGTGACGGGGCAGTCTCTCATCAGACTGCAACACAGAGTCCAGTCCAGAACTGTGTGGACGGAGAGCCATGTGACCTCTGCCCCCTCTCTCCAGATACATCACTTGAGGGGGTTTGCATTTGCACTTGAAGCAAAACCCTGAGACAATTCTTTACAAATAGAGCCCTAAACCATTAGAAAAGCAGAGCAAAGAAATCTCTTGTCATGGAAAGTATGCTGGCGCACTGATATTTAGAACGGTCTTCCTGTAATTAACTCTCCCCAGAGAATTTGTAGTTAGCAGCAGTGAAATTACTACCAGCTTCCTAATACATACCACATGCCTGTGTGCTCACAGCAGACAGAGTGGACACAAGGATGGGACAGAAAAATGGTGTTACTTCTGTGCATTCAGCCACAATAATATTTTATCATATTTATTTACTATTGTGTCTGAAGCTAGTTGAGATGTAGTCACTTCTTCCTGTTGCTTTGTGAGATAGGGCAAACTGCTATTTTTTTTTGAATACATGCAAACCAAAATAACAAAACTACAGAATATATTATTTCAAATCACAAGTTTCAAAGAAAACCATGAGATGTCCAGCTGCATTTTTAATGTAATAACTTGATGAGTACTACCAACACTTGAGAATGAATCAATATATCAGAAAAAAAAGAATATAACAATAAGAAGTACATTTGTAAATCTAGATTTTTTTTTGTGAATTTTATTTGAAGTTTACTTTTGGCTTTGAAGTGACATGAGACCTCTGTTGTAGCATTATCCGTGCATATGACACTTCCACTTAAATAATGCTGTCCAATCAAACTTCGGATCCCTAGTAGTGTTGAGAAAAACTGGAGTGAAGAACAAATTTACCAGTGCCCTGAACTAGTCAAAAACCCATGTTGTAAGATTACATTCAGACATCAGCTTTACTTAAATAGCTCATTCATTCCCCTCATTCAGCAAATGCTAATGTAAATACATGCAGTTGCGTTACACTTTTAAGCTCTGTTTCCCTTTTCCGTGCAGGTTCAAATGCTAATTTATATGCGACTACGGAGGCAAAGCAATTAAATTGTCAGAATTAACAAATTTGTTTTTAACACAAGTGCAGCAGGAGTGAAGTTAGGAGGTGCTTATTGATCACAGGAACAGAGACATTAGTCTTCAGGTATTTACACTCGCCCAACGCCGTAGCCCCCACCTGGTTAAATCAATCCCCAGAAAAGATGGCGCTTTCCAGCCATAAATACATATCTCACCAAACTACCATGGTTTCCTGGCTGGCGATGAATGATCGCAATTGTGCATTCCAAAAAGGGACGTTTTGATATGATGATATATTCTGAGTGATGAAAACGAAAATAATTTGCAAGCAAGCCTTTCTATATTCATCAAGAAGAAATGCCGTTTCCTTCAAATGCTTGGGCATGGCTGTTATTTATTTATTTTTTTAATAGACTAAGTTCAAATATATATCAAAACTAAAGTTTATTCAGACACCTTCAACATTTTCTCACATTATCACAGTTTATTCGCTATAGTTTAGAAAATGGTAATAAAATATGATGACAAGAACTCAGAGTTAAAATGTGTCAGAACAAATTAATCTTGATAATGTCAGATATCTTTGATAGAAAGGTATGTAATGGATTACAATCAACCAAATTTAAGTACACAATGAGGTAATATCAATTTAGGTCAACCAATTACCAAGCAGTGCTTAATTTTGTTCAGTTTGTGGTGTAAAAGGTTGCATTAGCAATTAAAGAAAAACACCTAAGCAAAACATGGTCAGGTCAAAGTGTCTGAATAATATTGGTCCCAAATTTGGTCCACTATATGAAGAATTTTTGAGTATAATATGTCATGGTTTACTTTATTTTGCTATCCTCCCACTAGTAAATTTTTTTATCTGGTGTCTGAATAATTTTTGGTTTGACTATATATGACGTGGAATAAAGTAATGATTTAGGTTTTTTGTAGAATTTTTTTCTGTCATTATATATATATAGTGAGGAAAAAAAGTATTTGAACACCCTGCTATTTTGCAAGTTCTCCCACTTAGAGACATAATCTAAAAAAAAGAAATCCAGAAATCACAATGTATGATTTTGTAACTATTTATTTGTATGATACAGCTGCAAATAAGTATTTGTACACCTGAGAAAATCAATGTTAATATTTGGTACAGTAGCCTTTGTTTGCAATTACAGAGGTCAAACGTTTCCTGTAGTTTTTCACCAGGTTTGCACACACTGCAGGAGGGATTTTGGCCCACTCCTCCACACAGATCTTCTCTAGATCAGTCAGGTTTCTGGCCTGTCGCTGAGAAACACAGAGTTTGAGCTCCCTACAAAGATTCTCTATTGGGTTTAGATCTGGAGACTGGCTAGGCCACGCCAGAACCTTAATATGCTTCTTACAGAGCCACTCCTTGGTTATCCTGGCTGTGTGCTTTGGGTCATTGTCATGTTGGAAGACCGAAAAAACTGAGGGAAGGAGGTTGTTCCCCAAAATCTCGCAATACATAGCCCCGGTCATCCTCTCCTTAATACGGTGCAGTCGCCCTGTCCCATGTGCAGAAAAACACCCCCAAAGCATGATGCTACCACCCCCATGCTTCACAGTAGGGATGGTGTTCTTGGGATGGTACTCATCATTCTTCTTCCTCCAAAGACGTTTAGTGGAATTATGACCAAAAAGTTCTATTTTGGTCTCATCTGACCACATGACTTTCTGGATCATCCAAATGGTCATTGGCAAACTTAAGACGGGCCTTGACATGTGCTGGTTTAAGCAGGGGAACCTTCCGTGCCATGCATGATTTCAAACCATGATGTCTTCGTGTATTACCAACAGTGACCTTGGAAATGGTGGTCCCAGCTCTTTTCAGGTCATTGACCAGCTGCTCCCGTGTAGTTCTGGGCTGATTTCTCACCTTTCTTAGGATCATTGAGACCCCACGAGGTGAGATCTTGCATGGAGCCCCAGTCCGAGGGAGATTGACAGTCATGTTTAGCTTCTTCCATTTTCTAATGATTGCTCCAACAGTGGACCTTTTTTCACCAAGCTGCTTGGCAATTTCCCCGTAGCCCTTTCCAGCCTTGTGGAGGTGTACAATTTTGTCTCAGGTGTCTTTATGCAGCTAACGATCTCAAACAGGTGCATCTAATTTAGGATAATAAATGGAGTGGAGGTGGACATTTTAAAGGCAGACTAACAGGTCTTTTAGGGTCAGAATTCTAGCTGATAGACAGGTGTTCAAATACTTATTTGCAGCTGTATCATACAAATAAATAGTAAAAAAATCATATATTGTGATTTCTGGATTTTTTTTTAGATTATGTCTCTCACAGTGGACATGCACCTACGATGACAATTTCAGACCCCTCCATGATTTCCAAGTGGGAGAACTTGCAAAATAGCAGGGTGTTCAAATACTTATTTTCCTCACTGTGTGTGTGTGTGTGTGTGTGTGTGTGTGTGTGTGTGTGTGTGTGTGTGTGTGTGTGTGTGTGTGTGTGTGTATATATACATATACAAACTAACCGGGCAGACTACTGGATTGCTGAAAATGACAGAAAATTGCAAATTTAGGGTCAGCAGAAAATACTTTTTATGGAGGAGAGGGGCGGACAAACATCAATGTTATGAGCATTCATTAATTGCTAAAGTATCTTTCTGTTGTCCATTCACCCTCCCCCTCTCATATTAGTATGAGTTTAGAATTCTTTACTTTATTAAAATACTAAATTATTTACAAAATATTCACTTGAATCATAATGGCTGTTTTTGTGTTTGTCCTATTAGGTTTTTAGGTAAAGTTAAAGACAATTAATATATGCACATAAATACTTGATGGATGGATTGATTATTTCCTGCGCTGGACGGACACTGGGGAAGAGTATAATGAAAGGTTTTAAGGCCTTACATTTTTTAGGTTCTATTTAAAAAATGATTCAAAGTGTTCCTTAAGGAACACTTGAACTTAACCAAGTATAAAGTTAGCAAAAGAATAAGGGAAGAATACAGAGAAGAAAAAGCGAAAAGAGAGAAATCCTTGGGTCCCCTCAGGGCCCTCCATCCAGCTGCATATTATGACCATTAGGGCAGCACATAGGTCTCTGAGGATGCTGGGATTCTGAGCACTTATTGCTTTTAGATCACATTCTTATTGACTTCTGTCACATTGGTCGTTTGTCTTGAAGACCTATGTCATTCTAAGGGGGGACTAAGCAGTGACATATTGGAGACATTTTTTTTCTCCGAAATGGCCCCGTTTCTGAGGGGTGCAATAGGTTAAGCTGCTCAAGTCCAAGTACTGAATGGTACTGATTGTAAAGCCTGCTATCTTCTCAGTGTGGCAAACAACTCATCCATGAAAAAATATATTATTCAGGAGTCTGCGAAACATTTTAACTCTCATATGCTGTATGCATTGCTGCAGTGAATGACGTGACAGAGCAGGGCTCCTCTTTTAAACACAACAAAAAGAGAAAGAAAAACGCATTAAAATCCAACGCCCTTACCGAACATTTAAATACAAAGAGAATGTGTTGTACACAGAAGCAATAATAACAACATTAAATGAGGGTAGAAGAGGGAACACAAGCCCAGATGAGTTTAATAACCTCAGCTTTACTTGTGATAGCATGGTAAACACCAATCTAAAACGAATAACTCATTATATTGTTATCAATATGTGGAGTTCATTATAGATTATAAGATGTATATTTCAAACGAGATGATTTGTTAAATAAAGCACACATAATGAAAAATATATTATGAATAAATGATGCACATTTCATATAAATCTAGTCAAATCTGGGTAGAAAACAACTAAAGGCGCTTGTTTTTAATTCCTTTTCTTACACAAGAGAATAATTAAAAAAAGGATTCATCTATTTTTCTGCATTAGATGCAAAAGGAAACTATTTGCAACAGTATTACGCCTATGCATGTTAACTCTTGCAGTTTACAAGCAGTTTTCATTCTAAAAATTTGATCTTTTATCTAAATATTTTTCCTTTAGTCCAACAAGTTTATCCTATTCATCCCTAGTGCATTTTAACTCAGACATTCAATACGTGTTTTTTGACATTCAGAGATAAATAACGGAAAAAAAAAAGTTGTTTTTTCTTCACAATTCTTCCCTCGCTGTGATGTAAACTGTAGCTGTAATGCGTCTCAGATTTTATGATGCATTTTACTAGTAGATATTGTCTGCGACAGAATAGAAAAAAAGTGTACATGCACACCAGTGTTGGGGAATCACTAACTATACCAGGTGATGGTACTAACTTGTTAGTTTCTTAACAGTATAGCTTTTCCAGTAACAAACGATACTTATCCTAAGTTACTTTACACATGTTAGTGGTGTAGCATGACAAAACACTACATAACTTTTCCACATTATTTTGCTCTTTATTTTTGTTTTATTTTGAACCAGTAGAAATGATTCA
The DNA here is from genome assembly GCA_023566225.1 of Romanogobio albipinnatus. Taxonomy (NCBI): domain Eukaryota; kingdom Metazoa; phylum Chordata; class Actinopteri; order Cypriniformes; family Gobionidae; genus Romanogobio; species Romanogobio albipinnatus. The sequence goes on from CM042241.1 coordinate 30,557,499, forward strand.
CTAATTCAACTTTCGGCACAAAAGTAATACATATATATATATATATATATATATGCAAAAGAATAGTAGTTTATATGATTAAGATATTTAAGCAATTATGCAATGTCCTAAAATATGCAAGTATCAGATTCAGAGCTGTGTTTCTCTGGTTCATATATATATATATGATACACATTAATGTTTTTTTGTTTTTGAACCAGAGAAACACAGCTCTGAATCTGATACTTGCATATTTTAGGACATTGCATAATTGCTTAAATATCTTAATCATATAAACTACTATTCTTTTGGAATAGTTAACTTCTTTAAAATATGAGTATCTTGTAAAACTGTTGCACACACATCTAACCCAAACACAAAGCACTTTGCCACTAGCTCTCCCCATTAACTTCACAACTTCACTTACCTTTAATACCAGCAGCTGACATGCATGGGAAGGAAGGAACACAGTGACAATTTAAGAACAATTAGCGATACTTAAATATCCAAGCTAATGAGAGGAACTGCATGTGGTAAATAAACAAATTAGTAGTAAATTATTGTCATAATATTATCTGAAAGACGAAGGCCTTAGGACAGTGAGAGAATGTAATTTAATTGTGTAAGGTTTTTTAAGGAGTCTAGTTGCACTATAAAGGTTTTACGGTGACTTTAGCTTTAATTTTTACAACCATGTACACGTTACCACAGGTTAAAGCGTTACAGCTCGACAAGCTGGGCTGCGTTTGTGTGTAAAAGGGTGTATGATACTATGTGACTATGCATTACCCACCATGCTCTGCAGCAGCCTTGAGCGTGGCCTCAGAGTGTGTGGACCCAAACGGGTTCCTGATGAAGCGCCGACGTCTCCTCAGGTCATCCTCCCAGTAGTCCAGGCGCCAGAACTCCCGCGGTCTGCTGCCGAGAGGAAGAGAGAGGGGGAAAGAGAGAGAAAGAGGGAAAGAGAGAGAGAAAGAGAGAAAGAGAGAAGAGAGAGAGAGAGAGAGAGAGAGAGAGAGAGAGAGAGAGAGAGAGAGAGAGAGAGAGAGAGAGAGAGAGAGAGAGAGAGAGAGAGAGAGAGAGAGAGAGAGAGAGAGAGAGAGAGAGAGAGAGAGAGAGAGAGAGGCACATATGTTAGCAATTAGCCAATGCAGTGAGAAGTGGCAAAGGCAGAGCTGCATAATACCAGCCTTGTTTTACTGCAACGTTCTTCAGTGCAAAGTGCACGGCTAAGATTAGACACTAATAATTATGGTTAATCATAAAATATACCTGGATTGTGAAAATATTTGTTGCCAAATATCAAAAATGTTTATTGTTCAATCAGTTCTTAGAGATTGTTTTAAGGGTTTATTTTGTTTAAATTATCATAGTGTGCATATTAAAAGAACATGAATCATATTAATGTCCATCATTTAATGTCCATAACTACTTAGCTTTTTCTATGTTTGTGCGTGTACTATTGTATGTGGGTATACTATGTCCTATTGTTAATGATCTCCGCAGATACATTTTGTAGAAATTTGGGTAGCACTTTATTTTACAGTCCTGTTCCCCATGTACATACTATGTACTTAATATAGTTATTACAATAACTGTGCAATAACTAGGTACTAACCCTGAACCTACTCTTAAACCTAACCTTAACCCATATAGTTGCCTTATATTACCCAGTGCATTCTTAGGTAAGTACATGTGCTGTAAAATAAAGTGCAACCAAACTTTGTATAGTAACATTACCATTATGTAATCAGATATATACATATAGTGGCCCCAAAAATGTAATGTTTTTTGATGTAAAAATATTTCAATGTAAAGTAAAATAGTCATAACGCAAGACAACAAAACAAAATGTAAAATAATATCATAAAAAATAAAAATAATATTAACAATTTTAACCAAGAGGCGGGGACGGTTAAAATGACACGTGTTATCTAATTTTAGAAATCGCACATCCACAGAACTCCAGAAATGTTTGTCCTTGGGTAACACTGAAGAGGAGACCCAGATTTTTGCAGCACCTCAAGAAGGTGAGATGAGAGCTAAATACATCACAATGAGAATCAGCTTGCTGACACAGCAATCCAACACACACACACACACAGAAAGAGAGAGAGAGAGAGAGAGAGAGAGAGAGAGAGAGAGAGAGAGAGAGAGAGAGAGAGAGAGAGAGAGAGAGAGAGAGAGAGAGAGAGAGAGAGAGCGCCAGTGTTGTGTTTCCAGGCTCATTTCTGAGCCCAGCAGGACACCTTATAGCAGGACTGCAAAGAGGGAGCACATTTGAATCAATGTCCTTCACCTTCAGCCATTTTTCTCTCCAATTTGCGCCTCTTACCTCTGTAAAGAAAACTCCCTCTCCATCTCTTTCTTTTTTTTTCCATCATTTGCTTTTGTGTTTTCTCTCAGTGTGTGTGAAAAGGTTCACTTTTAATGAAGGTATTTCAGGCGAACAGTTATAACATATTACCCCATTTAGATTCAAAGGACTTTAATTAAAATAATCTCTTCAAATATTCATTATGTTTAGCCCCCTGAGGTACAAGGAAAATACATTTACAGCACCATAAATGAGTTTAATCTTCAAAAGCTTGTTTAATTTGAAATGGAAAGAACTAATTTCAGGTTAGGGGAGGGAAAAGTGTAATTTGTTAAATCAAATGAAAGTCTTTTTCTGCTGTAATGCACAACGGCATGATAAATTATTTACACACATACACACAAAAGAAAAATGGATTTTGAACATGAAAAAAAAAAAATATATGATTTTTAAGGTAGAATGTGATACATTAATGGTATAGTGGGCTCAAACATGAAGATCAATGATCATATGCCATCCACAGATCCCAGAGAAGGCTGGCAGATCCTCAGAGATCCAGCAAGCGATAGGGGCTTTTTGGGGGGACGACAGCAAATGGCTTTAGCAGTGGCTCTGTAGCCGTCCTCCGACTGATTTACTGTAGGAGCGGTGAAATATAACTCTCTAAGTCCATTCTGTTCTGTGGAAGTGAGAAGAAGTTTTATCGTGCAACAGGGCCTCCACACCCAGGCCAAATAAATCAGGATAACGGCCACTTAAGAGCCCTCCCCAGTGCTCACCTTCTTTTTTACGCCCGCATACTTTAACAATCGCCAGAAAACAAGCTATTATGACCTAAAATACCATAGAAGTGGGGGAAAAAAAGAAAGAAAGAAGGAAAGCATTGAAAGAAGGAGTTCAGAAAATAGATAAATCAAAAAGTGGTACTGCAAGTCTTCACAGAATTAATGATTCTAAGAGAAATAAAAACAGACAGAAATACTTCTGGAAATAGTTATGGCATGCAAAATACACATTTTAAAATCCCACTTAAAATGACTTCTCAGGGGTATGGGGCCAGAAAGGTTTGGGGTACCCGAGCGGTGCAGGTTTTTCTCAGAAGTGTGATCGATTCGCTCCACTGCAAGAGGCTCAAAACAAATCCCATCTCATAAAACTGAAAAGAGCGCTTAAAACGCAAAAATAAAAACAATTCTACACTTCGCTTGAAAAGCTCACTGGCTCGCCTAATAAGAGACATTAATAACTGATTTATTTAAGACAGGAAAAGGAGATGTAATGTAAAGGGAGATATGAGTTTTCCTGGAGAAGCACAGCTCCTTAGAGACCATTTACAGCTCAGGCAGACAGCAGTGCCTTTCTGTTAAATGTTTCAAAGGAAATGTTTACACACAGACATGAGTACAACCAAAACCGAAAAGAAAAAAGAAGTCCATAAAGTTACAACTGATATGTTGGCAAAGAATAAGGACCTAGCAATGCACAAAACACCTAGAATATGCTGTAAAAATACTGCATGACTCGTTGTGAAGGTCCACCTCGTCACTAATGAATGAACATTCCCCCTTAAAAGTGTATCCAACAGACCTGCTCTTCTCAATTCTCAATAGTTTTTACTTTTTTTATATTATGTTCCCAGTGTGATGCAATCAAGTTGGCCTATATTTCTATTATTGTTCTAAGCAATTTGACTTTTAACTTATATAATATGCTCTAAATTATAGCAAGAAGGAAAACAAATAATCAAAATTACTGCTTTTAAAAAAATATATTTGTTCTGAACCATTGAACTATGTCAATCACTATTTGCGGATAACTTAAAACAAAACTAAACTAAAATTAAAAATATATATTAAAAACATTTACTTCATTGTAATTTAAAAATATAGCTCATTCCCTCTCCTCCATGAACTGTCACCTTAACGTGGTGGAGGGGTTTGAGTACCCGAATGACCCTAGGAGCTACGTTGTCCGGGGCTATATGCCCCTGGTAGGGTCTCCCAAGGCAAACAGGTCCTAGGTGACGGGTCAGACTAAGAGCAGTTCAAAAACCCCTTATGCAGAGAATAAAAACAAGGACCGTGATGTCGCCCGGTACGGCGCAGCCTGGGCCCCACCCTGGAGCCAGGCCTGGGGTTGGGGCTCGTATGCGAGCGCCTGGTGACCGGGCCTTCCCCCACGGGGTCCGGCCGGGCTTAGCCCAAAGGAGCAACGTGGGGACACCTTCCCGTGGGCCCACCACTCACAGGAGGGACCGTAAGGGGCCGGTGCAAAGTGAACCGGGCAGCAGTCGAAGGCGGGGGCCTAGACGACTTGATCCCTGGACACGGAAACGGGCTCTTGGGACATGGAATGTCACCTCGCTGGCGGGTAAAGAGCCTGAGATTGTGCGTGAGGTTGAGAGGTTCCGACTAGAGATAGTCGGAATCACCTCCACGCACGGCTTGGGCTCTGGAACCACAATCCCGCCGTCACGTCTTCCATTGAGGAAGCAGAGGCTGGGGGCTCAGAGGAGGACTCGTCCATCACCCAAGCTGAAGTCACCGAGGTGGTCAAGAAACTCCTCGGTGGCAAGGCACCGGGGGTGGATGAGATCCGCCCTGAGTACCTCAAGTCTCTGGATGTTGTGGGGCTGTCTTGGCTGACACGCCTCTGCAGCATCGCGTGGCGGTCGGGGACAGTGCCTCTGATATGGCAGACCGGGGTGGTGGTCCCTCTTTTTAAGAAGGGGGACTGGAGGGTGTGTTCCAACTATAGGGGGAATCACATTTCTCAGCCTCCCCGGGAAAGTCTATGCCAGGGTACTGGAGAGGAGAATTCGGCCGATGGTGGAACCTCGGATTCAGGAGGAACAATGTGGTTTTCGTCCCGGTCGTGGAACACTGGACCAGCTCTATACCCTCTACAGGGTGCTGGAGGGTTCATGGGAGTTTGCCCAACCAGTCCACATTTGTTTTGTGGATTTGGAGAAGGCATTCGACTGTGTCCCTTCGCGGCGTCCTGTGGAGGGTGCTCAGGGAATATGGGGTCCGGGGTCCGGTCCCTGTATGACCGAAGCAGGAGTTTGGTCCGCATTGCCGGCAGTAAGTCAGACTTGTTCCCGGTGCATGTTGGACTCCGACAGGGCTGCTTCAGGTTGGTGGAGAGTTCCTGCCTCAAGTGGAGGAGTTTAAGTATCTAGGGGTCTTCTTCACGGGTGAGGGGAGGATGTAACGGGAGATTGACAGACGGATCGGTGCAGCTTCTGCAGTAATGCGGTTGATGTACCGGTCTGTCGTGGTGAAGAAAGAGCTAAGCCGTAAGGCAAAGCTCTCGATTTACTGGTCAATCTACGTTCCTACTCTCACCTATGGTCATGAGCTTTGGGTCATGACCGAAAGGACAAGATCCCGGATACAGGCGGCCGAAATGAGCTTTCTCCACAGGGTGGCTGGGTGCTCCCTTAGAGATAGGGTGAGAAGCTCAGTCACTCGGGAGGAACTCGGAGTAGAGCTGCTGCTCCTCCACATCGAGAGGGGACAGCTGAGGTGGCTCGGGCATCTGTTCCGGATGCCTCCTGAACGCCTTCCCGGGAAGGTGTTTCGGGCATGTCCAACCGGGAGGAGGCCCCGGGGAAGACCAAGGACACGCTGGAGGGAATATGTCTCTATGTGGCCTGGGAACGCCTCGGTGTCCCCCCGGAAGAGCTAGAGGAAGTGTCTAGGGAGAGGGAAGTCTGGGCATTTCTGCTTAGACTGCTGCCCCCACGACCCGGCCCTGGATAAAGCGGAAGAAAATGGATGGAGCTCATTCCTAAATTAATGTTTAATGGTTAACACGTTGAAGATTAGCTGAAATTCTGTCAAGCGTACTGAATTCAGCGTATTGAAGTCTCTCATCGACTGACATACTGTACAAAACTGGGCTAATTTCTTAGGGCTCCAGTCAAGAAGCATTGTGTCGCATCCCAGACGTCTCACAGGTATCAGACACAGGGTCCGTTATTCTGTACTTGCATTCTCAAGTTCAAGGCATCAGTCTAAAACAGTCTAATCTAATCATAAGGGTTTGAAAGCGAAAATCGATTCCAGTTCTGGAATCGGATACTTAACGTCAGGAATCTGATGCTTTAAAATTTTGATTCCACTCATCGATTCCTGTGTGCGCATTTTAATGTAGTTTTAAACCATTCATGCGCAAGATGACATGAAAGAGAATTCCATTCGGCACGCACATGCTTTTTTCTGTGCTGGGCACATCCAAAGCGCATGCACAAAAGCCTATAGTGCACGAATACTGAATTTAGTTCTCTTTTGCATCATCTTGTGCTTGAATGCACAAAATTATGTAAAAATATCTTTGTCTTTCTGTTTCATTATTGTTAATCAAAGAACAAAAGAAAATCACTCACTGATCTTGAATTAATAACTTTTGTAACTTTAAGGATTAATCTATATTTTATTAATAAAAAGAAAACTATGCAGTGTTATTTTACATTTGATTTCACTTTCCGAACTTTGTTCAATTGTATTTATTTTGCTATTGCGAATTTGTTCTTATTGTATTACTGACTTGTCTTTAATAATGTTTCAAATTTATATTAGTCTAGTTTATTAGTTTGTTGTTCTTTAGGCTGCTGATTTTTGTTCATGGTATTTAGCTGCAACACAATGTTTTGCAAAATAAATATGTTTGATATCTGAATGTTTGACTTTTTTGGACTTGGCATATTGGAATCGAAACTGGGAATCGATAAGCTGAATCAAAATTGGAATCGAAATTGCTAAATTTCAATCGATACCCAACACTACTAATAGTATACAGGCAAAAGTTCACTTCAAGAATTAACAAAGTGCAGTCTTCCAGCCTAGGGTGAAGTCAGTTTGTAAAAATGTACCGAGTGGTGGGACCGGTGTGATCAATGTGTTAGACTTTTAAAGGCATGGCACTTCTTGTCCAGTGTGCGACCCTTCTTATGCTTTGTTTTGCTAAATGTTGGAGGCTCCTGGTTGTAGGATATAATTTATTAATCATAACTTTCCAAATTGACAAGTGAGTTGGTATGTGTTACCTACCATGGTTAACAACAACCACACATTTGGCAGGTGTTAATTTCAAGCCCTGGTTAAAATCTCAGTGAATGGTGGATATTTCTCTTCAGGGTTCATGGGTATAGATGTTGTTAACCTGGAATTTAGCTATTAAATGTGAATTTAAAAAATATATATAATTCAGAGGACTTCCCAGCACTACCTTTTTAGGGTGTGCAATATGTATAGTTTACGTTAATATCTGGATAAAATATTTGTTGATACTAACGGAATTTTATTGGAAACATATAGTGTGTTATTATTCTAAATAAATGTATTGATTAAATGGTAAAATGCCCCTGGAAATCAATTTAAGGTAACAAATATCACACTTTAAAAGTTAATTTCTGTAACTGCTGTGAAGTAACCACCACACACAATACAAAGAATATGAAAAGCTTGGGAGCTGTCTACAATAATCCAAAACCGGTCAAGGTAGCAGCACAAAAACACACAATTATTGTTATCAACAAAAAATATTGTATACCCTTGTTGGGAATTGAGGAAAAACAACAAGTCAAATATTGGTGAAAAATATTAAAGTCAATATTCAATATTCCAATGTTCCATGCTTTAGCTGTGGGAACAATAATAATTTATATAATTCACCTACAATAAATTATTACAAATATACACAATATTCACAATCCCATGCCAAAATTCAGGCCTGACTAAGTCTGCAGACAGATACAGTTGTGGTAAGAATTATTGGCACTTCTGGTAAATATGATCAAAGATGGCTATAAAAATATGCATTGTTTATCCTTTTGATCCATCACTCAAAAAATTAGCAAAAACCTAACCTTTCATTGAAGTAAAAGAATGGACAGTCAGGGGGAAAATCACTTTATGAAATAAATGTTTTCTCCAAAACACCTTGGCCACAATTATTGTCAGCCCTAGTTTATGCCCTTTATGAGTAAAATATCTCTGAAGTATATATTCCCATTAATATTGACATTTTTTTAGACTAGCAAATTGTCTAGCTATGACGTCTTGTTTCACAGGAGTATAAATATGAGGAAACACAAAGGCCAAATTCCCTTAATCATTCATCACAATGAGTAAAACTAAAGAATATAGTCCTGATGTGCAGCAAAAGATTGTTGAGCTTCACAAAATAGAAAGTGGCTGTAAGAATATAGCTAAAGCATTGAAAATCCCCATTTCCACCATCAGGGCAACAGTTAAGAAGTTCCAATCAACTAAAGATGTTACGAATCTGACTGGAAGAGGATGTGTGTCTATATTGTCTTAATGCAAGGTGACGAGGAGAGTTTGAGTGGCCAAAGACTCTCCAAGGATCACAGATGGAGAATTGCAGAGATTAGTTGAGTCTAGGTGTCAGAAAGGCACCCCCCCCCCCCCCCCCCAAAAAAAAAAAAACCCATTAAAAATCAAACAACCCCTACATCATCACATGTTGTTTGGGAGGGTTTCAAGAAAAATCCTTCTTGCTCATCCAGAAACAAACTCCAGCATATTCAGGTGTCAGACACGACTGAAAATTCAAAAGGTACCTGGTTCTATGGTCAGATGAAACTATAAAAAGAGATTTTTGGCAGCAAATCCACCAAATGGGTTTGGTGCAAATAGGGATAAAAAGTACCCCATGCCCATGGTTAAAAATACAGCTGGATCTTTAATGTTGTGGGCCATTTTTTTTTGCTGAAGGTCCTGGATATCTTGTTCAGATACATGGTATCATGGATTCTAGCAAATACTAAAAGATAAAAAATCTAAACCTGATGGCCTCTGCTAGAAATCTTATAATGGGCCGTGGCTGGATCTTCCATCAGAACAATGATCCAAAACAAACATCAAAATCAACACAAATGTGTCACTGAGCACAAAATGAAGCTTCTGCCATGACCATCCCAGTTCCCTGACCTGAACCCTATCCGCTTGTTAAGTCGTGACATACAGAACGCCGTTTCTGGGTCCAAGCCTCAACTCATTTCACTTGAGAATGCCATCGATGGCCGTTTATGAGCGCTATTTATTTATATTAAACATCAAACATTTAAAAAAGTTAACCATTTTAAATACCTACAGTTTACACAACAGTATCCGTGCTCACAGCATCACAGACATTAATATTTTAACGATTTATAAAAGATGAATCACTGTCTGGCCATCTGGAATTTTGGTATGGAGATAATACTATAAATATTATATATTTTTTTGTAGTATTAGACCACATTGTAAGTGTGTATTAGCACCGTTTATTGTTTTTCTTGTGGTATGAGATGGAGCGTTTGGACCCGGAAGTGCTGGCGCGTGACGTCAGACTTAACAACCGAATAGAAAATGAGTGGGGTGAACTGAAGAGAAGCAGCATCAACATGGATCTGGGAATCTGAAGGATCTGGAGAGATTCTGTATGGAGGAATTGTCTCTGATCTCTTGTCAGGTGTTCTCTAAACTCACCAGGCATTATAAGAGAAGAGCTGTTATCTTGGGAAAAAGGAGGTTGCAAAAAGTATTGAAAAAAAGGGTGCCGATAATTATGGCCAACGTCTTTTGGAGAAAAGCATTTATTTCAAAATGTGATTTACCTCACACTTTCAATTGTTTTATTTCAATGAAAGGTTCGATTTTTGTGAATTGTTTTAATAAAAGATCAAAAGGATAAACAAATGCAGATTTATTTTTACAGCCATATATGATCATATTTACCAGGGGTGCCAATAATTCTGACCACAACTGTATCCATTAAACAACAGGAAGAAAACAGGGGTAGGAGAGAGAGAGACAGAAAGTTGGGTTCACTCCATATTGTCCCGTCTGTCTGAGAACAGATTTCCCTCTATCTAAGTAGCAGCGAGGTGTTTGCATGTGATAGTTTCCTCCATGTAAATAGCCACTCCATCATTCTGGCTTCCAGTGTTCATTAATTAAAATGATTACCGAAGGCACAGAGCCGATCCAAAGAGCTCCTATCCTGTCAGTCTCTGAGAGAGCAGAGATACAGAGAGGATCAATCTGTCTGCAGTACAACACCACGCCGGCCACTGCAATTAGTCGAGCAGCTGGAAACGCATTCACAGCCTCCACTGCCGCCCAGACACTGTGACAATAGAGCCCTAATGAAGGCAAAGGAAGTGTGTGCGTGTGTGTAATTCAACCGCCATCAATCCCAGCAGCAGAATCAGCTGCACATTCCACGCAGCAAGTGTTTTCACGGTATTAATGAATTATTCATCCATCCTCCCCATCCATCCATCCATCCATCCATCCCATCCTTCCAAATGGGGTTTCTAACAGGAATTACGCCAGCGCCTTCTCAAGACAACGACAATTACAAAACACAATAGGCCTCTAGAACCGGACACGTATCCATGCCGCACGGGCGCAATTAGTAATTAGTACGCTCGTAAAATAACCATGACGGAAACAGACCTGTAAATGGCAGCGGGGAGTTGAAATTGTCTTATTGCATATGCCGAAAGCAACACTTGAGACCCTTCACCGAACGTGCTTAATGTAAACCACATTTGGCGAGAATTGAACACAAGCAGGGACTTTTATATGCGTCTGTTAGGTGTAATTGAAGTCTTTCTTCTCACCCAGTACCAGAATAAGTGCTGGATCGCTGGCTGTAAATCTGAACCGGTTTACCAACAGAGATGATGAACGGGGGGCTAATCGTAATGCAGTTTAATACAGATGGCGACCCATTGAGTTAATGAATAAGGGAAATAGAACGGAGAGCGAGCAGTAAACAGTGGGACAGAGTGAATCAACAGAGAAGAGGGTCATGTTTTATAATCTCCTCTTTAAAGCTTCAATTGCGCTCCTAAATTGTAGGTTTGCATAAAACAAGCCACAATTCAAGACTACTTGACTCGAGGGAGGTGTCATAATAAACAAAGCATTTAATTGGGCCATGTGTTGAGAATTTCAGTGTGTGTGTGTGCCTGTGGGATTAATGAGGTGTTTTTTGGAAGTTGCTGAAACAGAGAGGCTGGCTTGTGCCGCCACACTTCAGAAAGGCATCAGTCTCACACTCCAGCAGCGTTATAAAAGCCTGCAAGGGTTTCACTGCAAACACAGGCTCTAAATTACACACAGGAACAAGTATACCCACATATGCCCACTCAAGAACAACAGACCTGGAGGCTTGAGAATACTTTTTCAGCACATGGCTGAGAACACACAACATTACCAGGTCTTTTTATGGTATTGTACACACACCACAGTGTTTAGAAATATGAAAGAATATACAGTCAAAACAAAAATTATTCAATAATTTTTTATATTTTTACTAAAGGGTGCAGGACACTATAGTTCATTCATGTAAGTGAGGATAGCAAAATAAAGTAAACTGTGATATATAAAAATTTGGGACCAAAATTCTTAAGTGTTTTTCTTTAATTGCTAATGTAACCTTTTACACCACAAACTGAACAAAATTAAGCACTGCTTGGTAATTGGTTGACCTAAATTGGTATTACCTCATTGTGTACTTAAATTTGGTTGATTGTAATCCATTACATACCTTTCTATCAAAGTTGTCTGATATTGTCAAGATGAATTTGTTCTGACACATTTTAACTCTGAGTTCTTGTCATATTTTATTACCGTTTTCTAAACTATAGCGAATAAACTGTGATAATGTGAGAAATGTTGAAGGTGTCTGAATAAATTTTGGGCTGACTGTATATATTTAATCAACACATTACATATTTTTTAAAAGCACACACATAATTCCTTAACAATATAATGATGCATAATCATAAAGCTAGGGCATGACATGCAGCGACACAGTCTCATTCTCTTTCCGGCGCGGGTAAAAGAATTATAATGCTGAAGGCATGGTACAATTCATATTTCTGTATTAAATAACTTACGAAGTCATTTGAAAACTTTACTTTCAAAATGCTCAAATGGCTTCACATCAGCGCATTGCATCTGCACTAAAATCGATCTGCACAGTTAACACAGGATTTGCCACTTACACAATCGAGGCAGTGTCGCACCGTCACTAAAGTCATTTGCATTTATTTTTAAGTCTTGCCAGTGTTCAAACCGCTCAGCACTCGCGTGCTCTGCAAGAGACCGTGAGCGTGCGTGCGCGCTCACACACACACACACAGGCCATCTCACAAAAGCTTGCGAATACAAATTGCACTGAAATGGTCAAATACACACAAATGTATGTACTACATTACCACCTTGACGAGTATGCACGTAAACCCCGTCGTGACTCGCGAGTGAACGTTAACATTTATGCAGCTGGATGTAGCCATATCTGTGTTCGCTCTTAAAGTGACAGCAGTTGAATAAACTGCTGCTGTCTCTGAGTTTCTCTTTGTCTTGTGTTGTTTGATTAACCTTTATGACACTCACTGCTCTTGAATGACTAACTTTTGCAACCTTAAGTGTAAGGATTAATCTAATTTAATTTATTCAGGGAAGACCAATGTTAATTTACATTTGCTTCCTTATTAAATGTCTTTAGTATTTCTTACCTCAATACTAATGTTAGACCTACCTGAAAATTTGTCTTTAAAAACAAAAATGCACTGCATGATCAAATATTTAGGTGAGATAATTATATACATTTATATTACAAGAGTCACCTAAGGGGGGGGATTCCCCCATTGTCAGAAATAAAATTCAGGCCCTGAATGAATGTCTGTAAAATTCCCTATAAATAATACTACATGATAATAAGAAGGCTTAGTAGATTGTGCAAGCTTCTTGAATGTAACCGAGAAGAAAAATAATAGAAACAGAGTGAAAGAAACAATGCATACTCTAAGATGAAAATGACTCAAAAAAGGCACTGATTAAATACTTGACTATGAATAATGAAATTAAACTGCAGATCACCTTCCACACATCCAGACATTCTTCAAAATGTCATTTCTCTATGAGGTTCATGCTGCTTATCTTTACTGGAAAAGCATCCAGACGCTCGATTGCAAAATGCTGCTTTTGTCAGTGTGCCTGAGAAAGTTTGACTGCACTCCTATGTTGATATCATATTGTTCTTTTTTTGACAATGACAAATGATTGCCATCTATCAGCATTGAGAAAAACACATCAAACTCTAATCTGGTACCTGTGTGGCCTGTTATGAGTTTAAACCCATTAAAAAAATATTGAAAGCTGCCGCGGGATGCAACATCATTTACAAAAAGGGCAAAATGATCCTGCAAGAGTGATGATGGTTTCTTAACTGGATATCTGTTCAAAAGCCATACATATGTGTTGGCGTGTGAATTCTGGGCAGATATTACGTTGGAGTTCATTTCTGGCATAGAGATTATGTAAATGACAATGATGTGACCTTTAGCATAACAAACGGGCCAGATGGAGCACAAGTTTCATACATCACTCCTGCACGGGGCATTTTAGAGACAACTTGCAGTCATTTATAACCTTTTCCTGTGGATTGATGCAGTTACAGTCAGTGTGAACACATCTCTCTTTGTGCCTTTTTCATTAATGCCTGCGATTGCCACTGCTTAAATTGCTCTGTATCGCTGAGATTATTTCATACGATTTGCATAAACCATGTGTTTATGAAAACTGAATGGATGAATTGAATATTTGTCATGCAGAAGAAGGGCAAGTGCAGGTCTCTCCATCAAAGTACTGGCAATCGGTAGTCGTGTGGCCGCCTGGAGTCTCAAATTAAACGGAGAGAGAGGAAATCAGATTGACTGTGTCTGATTAAGGTGGCAATGTCTATGCAGAGCAAGGGAAATCATCAGTGTTCATCGGTAGCACTGATGTTGACTTTGTGCAGTGTATGCTAATGTCTCATCTAAAGGTAGACAAGGTCAAGAGCGGCACATGATAATGACATCAGTGACAGAGCATCTGTGCTACATGTTAAGTGAGAACAAATGGCTTATCTCCACATTTTACTGGTTTGTATTTATTCATGTATTGCTTATGTGGTCTTTTAATTTGCATTTCATAAATTCATCAGGGCCCAGGCTTCTTTCCACAATACTTCCCAGGTCAAAGGGAGAGTGATAATGAAACGTTCAAACTTTAATCGATTTACTCCATTGCAAATTCTTTAATACTAATGGTTCATTCTAACAAAACACATTCATTAGTTATATATTACAATGTTATTGTATATATCAATATTTCTTATATATATATATATATATATATATATATATATATATATATATATATATATATATATATATATATATATATATATATATATATATATATATATATATATATATATATATATATATATATATATGAAAGCAACATATATTCATTAGTGAAAAAAAATATATATATATATGTATTAGGGCTGTCAACGTTAACGCATGCGATTAATTTAAAGTTCTTAACTCATTAAAATAATTTAACGCAATTAACATGAAGCTGCTTCATTCACATAATTTTCATCACGCAGTTCGATGATGTTAGAAGTCGAGAGTTTATCACAATCACACTGCGCATCTACAGCACCTGTAACCCTGATAGGAGCTAATTTCCATTCTAACTCTTTAACCCAATTCTGCTTCTTTGTTTGTGATTAGGCCATTTTAAGCCGTTAAACTCTGGGAAAGTGTTCAGTGATCCAGTAATCGAAATCATTCAAACAAACAGTCCAAAACAGCGCTAATTTTAAGAAAGCCAGGCTGATTACATCACATATCAGAGAGAATAAAGACTCACATTGCATTTTTAGTGAAGTATTCATTCCAGTGGAATGAATAATCGTAGGTTTATGCCATCAAAGTGGTTGATTTAGGTTACACGTCTCCGTGTGGTTCTTTTCGGTATCTACATTTACATTTTACATAAAATATCTAAAATGAAAACAATCTTGTTGTTGTTGCTCTGTACACACTCTATACACTGTGAATTCTGTAAAGTTTTTTATGTAATATTTTTTTTCCATGGGTGCTTAGGTGTGTATAAATTTATTATATAATAGAATTATATGGACACCTTATATTTGGTTATTTGGTATCATTTTGGAGTCTCCAATGATCCTTGAAGCTTGAAGAAAATACATTTTTGTGAGAATCACCCTTCAATCTGATTGTTTACTTTGGATATAGCAAATTAGGACCCACTTTATATTAGGTGTCCTTAACTACCATGTACTAACATTTTAATTAATAATTTGATACAATGCACTTATTGTGTACATACATGTTTTTACATTGTACTTACATTTTGAAAAATACCTGCATGTAATTACGTCTGTAATTAAATTATGTAGTTACATTTGTAATTACACAGTTGACACTTCCCTTACACCTAACCCTACCCTTAAACTCACCCATCCCACCACACCTGTCCCTAACTCTACCTGTATCCCACCTCAATATCAGCAGAAGTGTTTTGCAATACAATTTGAACACAGTAAGTACTTTGCACTTATTTTTTGATGTAAGTACATAGTAGTTAAGGCCACCTAATATAAAGTGGGGCCGCAAATTATGACAAAATGAATGTGTTTAATAAAATAAATGGTGTATGCTTAATTTCACGATAAGCGTGCGATTAATCGTGATTTTTTTTTTTTTTTATCTATTGACAGCCCTAATATATATATATATATTAGGGCTGTCAATAGATAAAAAAATTGTTTTGCCTGTAGTCAATTAAACGCCGGGCCTCTGATACTTGAAAAAATCGGAACTCTGGCGGATATTTCGCGCCGCGTTAACCAATCACGAGCTTGCTCTAGTGACGCATTTACAAGCGGAGGCAGAAATCCGAACAACAATGGAAGACAAGATAATCTGGCCGTATGTGGATACCCGGAGCTGTATGATACATCATCCTATCACTACAGGAACAGGAATAAAAAGGATCTTGCTTGGAAGAAAGTGAGTGAGGAGGTCGGACAGTCAGCTACCCTCTCAACAAAATCTATGTCAGCCATTTCACAACGAGATTGGAGCAGAAAAAAAGAGCCAGAGCCAGCGGCAAATGTGAGAAGGACTAGCCGAGGAAAGGCAGGTCTCGCAGGGTAAACGAGCACGGAATGTCACTGATTGCCTGTATCTCACAACTCCGAAAACGCCGGATAAAATGCTCAAATAGGCACTCTTTTTATAAATTAACCACAGATTTGAGCTTTAAACAACTATATTATCGCCTGAAAAAGTCTTTAAACTACGTTTTGTCACACATTAATAGTAGTATTTTTTACAAAAAAGACGTAAAGTGAGACGTAAAGTGAGACGAGCTGGCTCATCTAGGCTCATATAGAGGCCCCTCCCATGACGCGAATTCGCGTCTGTTGTGTAGTTGTCACACGCGAATTTCATGCGCGATTCGCGCGAATGAAGCGAGTAAACTCAAAATGTTCAAGCGTCCACCTTCGCGCGAATCGCGTCCGGTGTGAACGCCACATAAGTCTTGCGAGTGCAACGCACAATCCTGGTCTCTTCTATACTTAACCTAAACACTTTGCAGATATTGCTCTGTAAATTAAATTGAGAATATAACTGATGCATATATGCTATTTTAAATACTGTAGTCTATGAGAGATGTGACGTGTGTTAGTCTGTGAAAGCTCATTGTCAAGATTTTGATCTTGACAATCTCTTACTGTGTGTACACACCGCCGCCGGCGAGAGCGTCAACGTGGCCGGAAGTCATTCATTTTCAATGGGAGCCCGGCAGAGAGCTCCGGCGAGAGCGGCGCGGCGCGTCTTGGACGATTTGGGCGTCGAGGAGAGTTGAAATCAGGTCAACTTTATGGTAATGAGCTATGACGCGGTTCGGCGGTAACCGGCATCAACCAATGAGAATATAGAAGTGCTCCGCTTGAGAGGATTCCAGAGAACGCAGTGCTGTAAACTTTGGTTCCGACCACATTAGTTCCCTAGCAAAATAGAGGAGAGGTTGATCACTGCTGGTGCGGCGGGTTTGATTAGAAGACGCGCAAAATTATTTATACACCACACAAATGGCTTTTAAATGGTTTATTTCGTTAGCAAACATGTAACTATAATTGTTAAGTTCTTTCCATCGATCTGCTTTTTTTTAACTTTCACATTTAAATGATCTCATGAGGTTATATTATACATTTATACCCTACCTGTGGTCAGTCTGCACAAACATCGATCAACATGATTGTTTGCTTTGCAGCCCCTTTAAATGCAGTTTTAAAAAAGACCAAGCATTCGATCTACGTCAGAGCGGCAGCGCGTCCACGAATCTTTCTACAGCTTCGATGGCAGAGCGGCCAGAGCGAAGTTTGCCGCTCTCGCCAGCGGCAGTGTGAACGCACAGTTAGCCTCTTGTCTTTTTTACACATCTTACACTGCATTTAACTTAAACTATTTTATTTTGTACAAGAAAACAGCATAGGCTTCAAAATAAATTATGTTATTGAAATATTGTAAAGTGGTCATTTGAACTACTCGAACGAACATTTAAAAAACAATATGCAAAATCAAAATTGAATAGCTCCATAACAGATTGAGAAAAGTGCGCGCATTAGTTGGGTTAGAAAAATAACGAAATTATAGTTTTTTTTTATTTTGAGTAGAAAATAAGATTTATGTAAAGAGATATATATATAAAAAAAAAGTGCTTAAAGGAACACAACTCTTCTTAAGTGGAAGGAAGCTTTTTCCCCTCACGTGGAATATAGAAAGCATATTAGTTGGGTTAGTAAAATAACGAAATTATAGTGTTTATATCGAGTCTATAAAACACGAAAGAACAACAAATATATAACAAAAAAACTTTCTTTAAAATTAATTTCATTTTGTATAAATTGTATCTTAATTTTAATCTATGTTTTATCAACCAAATTGCCCGGATTTAATAAATAATAAGCAAATAGCCTATAACAGACAATGACATGGAGGCGGAGGCGGCCGCCCAGCGTGATCAACGCACACACCACAACAGTCACAATATGACCTCATGTATGTTTTAAAAACACAATTAAACTTATAAATAATACTTTTTAATGGGCCACTTAAAATGTTTATTACAAATAAATTATTAAATTCTAAAAATGAATAAAATGAACAAAAAATTGCATTGCATTTGCAATCCTTTGAAACCACCCCACTTCCCATGCAATTTCTCATTAATGAAATTATCTAATCAACCAATCACAGGGCAGTTGCTTCAATGCATTTAAGGGTGTGGTCCTGGTCAAGACAATCTCCTGAACTCCAAACTGAATGTCAGAATGGGAAAGAAAGGTGATTTAAGCAATTTTGAGCGTGGCATGGTTGTTGGTACCAGACGGGCCGGTCTGAGTATTTCACAATCTGCTCAGTTACTGGGATTTTCACGCACAACCATGTCTAGGGTTTACAAAGAATGGTGTGAAAAGGGAAAATATCCAGTATGTGGCAGTCCTGTGGGTGAAAATGCCTTGTTGATGCTAGAGGTTTTTGTGAAACCACATTTGTGAAGCCACAACACGCACAACTTTGAGGCGGATGGGCTACAACAGCAGAAGACCCCACCGGGTACCACTCATCTCCACTACAAATAGGAAAAAGAGGCTACAATTTGCACAAGCTCACCAAAATTGGACAGTTGAAGACTGGAAAAATGTTGCCTGGTCTGATGAGTCTCGATTTCTGTTGAGACATTCAGATGGTAGAGTCAGAATTTGGCGTAAACAGAATGAGAACATGGATCCATCATGCCTTGTTACCGATGTGCAGGCTGCTGGTGGTGGTGTAATAGTGTGGGGGATTACCATTATTATCCACCATTATCCTCTGATGGCTACTTCCAGCAGGATAATGCACCATGTCACAAAGCTCGAATCATTTCAAATTGGTTTCTTGAACATGACGATGAGTTTACTGTACTAAAATGGCCCCCACAGTCACCAGATCTCAACCCAATAGAGCATCTTTGGGATGTGGTGGAACGGGAGCTTCGTGCCCTGGATGTGCATCCCACAAATCTCCATCAACTGCAAGATGCTATCCTATCAATATGGGCCAACATTTCTAAAGAAATCCTAAAGGTTTCTAAAGAAACCTTGTTGAATCAATGCCACGTAGAATTAAGGCAGTTAATGGGGCAAAGAAGGCAAAAGGGGGTCAAACACAGTATTAGTATGGTGTTCCTAATAATCCTTTAGGTGAGTGTATATATATATATATATATATATATATATATATATATATATATATATATATATATATATATATATATATATATATATATATATATATATATATATATATATATATATATATATATATATATATATATATATATATATATATATTTAAACACTGAATGCCACAATGATTTTAACAATGATTAGCATAAAGCTAACCAATGTAAAAAAAATTTACAACTAAAAAAAAACATTTGTGATGAAAAAAAAAAAAAACTATTACAAAAATATTTTTGTCAAAAAAATAAATACAAGATTAAAATGTTAGGGAGGGATTATTTGGCAAGAGATTCAATCATAATGAATCTGAGTGGCAGGGAGGTTAGATGTGCACATTAGAATGGTAACGTACTGATTTAGGAGATTAAATAGCATACAACTGCTGCATGTATTATAAAATGTTTAAAAGTGCCAACATTTGGGGCTGAGAGCCTGGGAGATTTTACATTGCTGTTTTTATTATGCTTATTTGCCGCAGTCGGCTGCTGCCGCCCATTTCTTTTTTATGTTTATTTTACAATTAAAGTTACATTTAATGTCAGCCTCCCTCTTCCCTGAACTTGAACTTTGTTACAGTTACGTTGGATCACTTAAATCGAATAAAATAGCCGCAAGTGCTGAATAACTACTGATACAGGCTGTTTTACTTGGTCAAAACAATCATACTAAAAATACATTTGAGAGTGTTGAAAGTTATGTTATAGCATTACTCATTGCAATATGCTAGATATATTTTAGTATGGCTGTGTATTGCCAAGAATCTGCATCACGATACAGGGGTTACGATACGATATATTATTATATATTGCAATATTTTAAGAAAGGAAATATATTGCGATATTTCTTTTTTTTATAGAAAGATTTAAAAGAATAAAGAACACAACCATATGCATAAAACCTGACAAGTAACTATTTAATTTAATTAATACAGTATAATGTATATCACTAATCACTATTTTGTACAATCTAAGTAAAGGGAAATAGTAAAGTGACTGCAGGATTCTTTATGTGTATATGTTTTATAGGTACACAGTATAGCAGTTTTCTCATTTCTAAACTATTTAACAACAGAAAGTGCATAGTCCATTCCATGACTGAATTACTTTTTGTTTTATATTTAATACTGTAAAGCTGTTTACTTTAAAGCCGTCTATTGTATAAAGTGTTTTTTAATGTACTGAACTGCAGAGCCGGTGCATCATATCCACATCGCTATGATCAGATGCTGTCGTTCTGCTGCCACCGCTGTCAATTTTGTTGTGTGTTTATTTTGTTACTGAGAGGAAAACGCGCTGAACATATTCTATCAAAACACTTCTCAGCAGCACGGATGACTTCGGGATGTTAAGCGAGCTCTCAGGTTCAATGCGTTTCCCAAGTATTGGTTTTAAACTTGGCCTATTTTGCAAACAAAATGACTCTTGTTGATTTCCTTAGTGGCTTCTTTATAGCTGAAGTCAAAATGAGTCCACACTTCAGCTCTGTATACCGCGGGAGCGTAATAATTCTATCGTCTTGTGAGCTGGGTTTGCTAATGCACACACTAGCGATGCACGCACCTTCATCTCCCACTTCTCCAGCTGTTGCTAAATGGCATGCAGTAAATTTTTTTCTCTAGATTTAAACATTATTGTAAACATTTGGGATAATGTAAGTACAAAAGTCAACACAATATATAACATTGTTCTAGCGTGTTTTGGATTTTAAAAGTGGCAGTATCCTATCCCTGCATGAGTCCTTAATGTAATTCAAACAACAAGAGACAAAGAGAAAAATCACATTGCAGACTTCATCTTCTCATCACATCTTCTGTCCAATCATGGTCTCTGGAATCTGAACCCGGCCCCTACACTATAAAAAGATGCTGAAGAAGTGGCTGAAATCGGTCAGCTGTTCACACATTTACTATTTTCTACATGGTGAATGACACATAGCGCACTATACATGCGATAGGAAACGATTCAGACGGTGTAAATATTGCCCCCAAGTTGAGGCGAATGAAGTCTGGTTTCACGTTATTTTCACGTGCACCGCCGCAGCGCACACACATACAGGGAGTGCAGAATTATTAGGCAAGTTGAATTTTTGAGGATTAATTTTACAACATTAATAATTAAACAACAACCATGTTGTCAATGAACACAAAAAACTCATTAATATCAAAGCTGAATATTTTTGGAAGTAGTTTTTAGTTTTAGCTATTTTAGGGGGATATCTGTGTGTGCAGGTGACTATTACTGTGCATAATTATTAGGCAACTTAACAAAAAACTAATTTATACCCATTTCAATTATTTATTTTTACCAGTGAAACCAATATAACATCTCAACATTCACAAATATACATTTCTGACATTCAAAAACCAAACAAAAACAAATCAGTGACCAATATAGCCACCTTTCTTTGCAAGGACACTCAAAAGCCTGCCATCCATGGATTCTGTCAGTGTTTTGATCTGTTCACCATCAACATTGCGTGCAGCAGCAACCACAGCCTCCCAGACACTGTTCAGAGAGGTGTACTGTTTTCCCTCCTTGTAAATCGCACATTTGATGATGGACCACAGGTTCTCAATGGGGTTTAGATCAGGTGAACAAGGAGGCCATATCATTAGATTTTCTTCTTTTATACCCTTTCTTGCCAGCCACGCTGTGGAGTACTTGGACGCGTGTGATGGAGCATTGTCCTGCATGAAAATCATGTTTTTCTTGAAGGATGCAGACTTCTTCCTGTACCACTGCTTGAAGAAGGTGTCTTCCAGAAACTGGCAGTAGGACTGGGAGTTGAGCTTGACTCCATCCTCAACCCGAAAAGGCCCCACAAGCTCATCTTTGATGACACCAGCCCAAACCAGTACTCCACCTCGCTGGCGTCTGAGTCGGACTGGAGCTCTCTGCCCTTTACCAATCCAGCCACGGGCCCATCTATCTGGCCCATCAAGACTCACTCTCATTTCATCAGTCCATAAAACCTTAGAAAAATCAGTCTTGAGATATTTCTTGGCCCAGTCTTGACGTTTCAGCTTGTGTGTCTTGTTCAGTGGTGGTCGACTTTCTGCCTTTCTTACCTTGGCCATGTCTCTGAGTATTGCACACCTTGTGCTTTTGGGCACTCCAGTGATGTTGCAGCTCTGAAATATGGCCAAACTGGTGGCAAGTGGCATCTTGGCAGCTGCACGCTTGACTTTTCTCAGTTCACGGGCAGTTATTTTGCGCCTTGGTTTTTCCACACGCTTTTTGCGACCCTGTTGACTATTTTGAATGAAACGCTTGATTGTTCGATGATCATGCTTCAGAAGCTTGGCTATTTTAAGACTGCTGCATCCCTCTGCAATATATCTCACTATTTTTGACTTTTCTGAGCCTGTCAAGTCCTTCTTTTGACCCATTTTGCCAAAGGAAAGGAAGTTGCCTAATAATTATGCACACCTGATATAGGGTGTTGATGTCATTAGACCACACCCCTTCTCATTACAGAGATGCACATCACCTAATATGCTTAATTGGTAGTAGGCTTTCCAGCCTATACAGCTTGGAGTAAGACAACATGCATAACGAGGATGATGTGGTCAAAATACTCATTTGCCTAATAATTCTGCACTCCCTGTAGTCTACACCAGAGCCATTTACTGAGACATAGATTGAGACACGAGAGTGTAGAGCGAATCATATGCGCGAGTCGGCGCAGACAACAAAACATATCGAACCCATTTAAATTCTGCACAGAATGCTGTATTTCAAAGGGATATGGAAGAGATTATGATGATAAACGGTTAGAGATTAGGAGGAAACTGTGGCTTTACCAAACAGAAAGGCTCTAGTCAAACTGTGGTATTGATGAAACGCTATTGGCCATTTAAAAAAAGGGGAGGAGCTGCTAACAGCTGGAGCCTTTTCAGGGAAATTACGTTAACACATTAAATAATGCTGCGCTTTTCAAGGCACTTCAGTGGGCCTTTAAGCTAACTGGTAGTACAACATTCCAGTCAAAGGTTTGGGGTCTTTCTGGGGATCTTTCAAAAATACAGTACAAATAAAATAATATTGTCAAATATTATTACAATTTAAAATAATGATTTTTCTGGTTTTCTATTTTAATGTATTTTAGCATTAAAATAATGTAATTTATTCCTGATTTTAAAAAGCAAAAGCTAAAAAGTCAGAAGACTGTACAATGAAGAATGTCAAAGAAGGAGGGAAGACAAAAGGGGAGACCAGAGGGTGAAAGCAGAAAGAGAAAGAAAGTGATAGAGAGAAATATATGGGTGAGATGGGTAACGGATGCCCCATCGTGCTCTAGGGCGGGAGTGAGAATTTTATGTGTCCCTTTTTCTGCTTTCGCTGCAAAAGCAAACTGCTGGGTCACAAAGATAAAGGAGATTTTTTTTGGTAAATGGCGAAAGTGTTGAAATAAATGAC
Organism: Romanogobio albipinnatus; assembly: GCA_023566225.1. NCBI lineage: Eukaryota > Metazoa > Chordata > Actinopteri > Cypriniformes > Gobionidae > Romanogobio > Romanogobio albipinnatus. The sequence goes on from CM042241.1 coordinate 30,581,400, forward strand.
CCGACTGGAGCTGCGTGTAATTACTGTGGCCCAGAGAGTAACAATCTATCACAGTGGTGAGGGGGTGACAGAGTGCTAAGGGGTTAGTCAAAGGAGATAGCCTCTGACTAACTACTGGACCCCAGCAATCGATACTTTCCTGATGTTGTTCCCTGGGAGAGAGCAAGACAGAAAGAAGGAGAGGGGGAGAAAAGGCCTTAAAAACTTCCCAAATGGCTTTTCATTCAAATATTGATCAGGGCCTCCTATCGTGACCTTGCTCTGTCACAGCAGTATACTTTCTTAAGGGCATTTGAAACTCATAAATCTCAGTTGTTACAGAGGAAAAGTGCACATGGTGCTGTGTGTAATGGCTCTTGTGTGTGTAAAAGGTCCGTTCAGTACTTTATGTAGGGACATTCCATTATAAGGCCTCCTCAGAGAGGAGGATGATGGGAAGGGCTGAGGGACAGATTAGAGCCCATGATTGTCCAGCATCACTGTCTCAACAGCCAACAATTCTGATCAAAAGGTGAGGACAAACTATACAGTACAGAGAATAGAGGGAATACACACAAAAGTATGCTGGCACAGCAGAATTTTTTTTCACTCCTGAATATTTCATTGAAAAAAAAAAATGTTCAGATATGCATTTCTTTGAATTGCAAGGACACCTAAAATGATTGGATGTTGAAGTATTATTACAGTAATCCTAAAAAAGCCTGGACACCATTTAGTAGCACTACTTTTAGACAACAGATCTGTAAATAAGTGCCTCCCTGTAGCCATCAATGACATTCCTAGACCTTTCTTCTGGAATTTAGTTTGGTCAAAGACTGATTAAGGCAGAGACAGTGAATATGGCAGCCATAAGAATGTAAGTCCTGCCTTGCAATTTAAATCACAATAGATTTTATGTAGATAAAGCCTGTGCATGCTGAAATATGAATGTCAAGAGAAAAATTTTGCCTTAAAACAGAGGCTGGTAACCTATGGCACATGTGCCAACATTGGCTCGTGGAGGTGTATGCCACTCATATTCGTGACGCAGATCAAGTATGCAGTGCTGTACTTTCAGTTAATAACGCAAATTACATCCGTTTTGTGTTATCCAGAATGTTCCTAGGTGCAATTCCTGAAAAATCTTTTTTTTTTTTCTAAGAAAATTACTGGCTTTGTTGTTGTCTGATTGTATGGTGGTTCTTGTCGAAGACTCACTTATAAACTCAATAAAAAACAACTCAAGGCCATCTTTTTGCATTGCCTCCAGATTAATAATAATAATAATAATAATAATAATAATAATAAGCATGAACACTATTTTTGTAATAACTAGCTTGATGAGAGTTCAGCGCACTGCATTATGTCAGGCATACGTATTGTTTACATTATCGATCATTGGTGTCGCTTTACTTTTGCACATCCCTAGTAATAGTACTAATATGCATATGTAGTTAGTGTTAAGTTTCATATTAATTTGAAACAACCCAATAGATTCATTAAACATCTTACCTTTGAGGACTTAAAGGGATAGTTCACCCAAAAGGGGAATTCTGGCATCATTTATTCACCCTTAAATGTATTTCTTTCTTCTGCTGAACAGAAAATATCTTCTTTTGTGTTCAGCAGAAGAAAGAAATTGCTACAGGTTTGAAACAACTTGAGGGCGAGTAAATGATGAAAGAATTAACATTTGGGTGAACTATTCCTTTGAGGCAAATTGGAGGTTATCCAAACTTTTAAGAAGCTATTTACAACGATTATTTTCAAGAACAAGCTTGATAAAAAAAAGATATGAACATTCTTATGACGCATTTTTGGAATATAAAATATTCTTAACTTTTTTCTTAAGAAAATTGCAGGTAGGAGGAATTTTATTCTTAAGAATGTTTTGTGAATCTGGCCCCGGGATGTTTAACTAGCTTAACCAGCAAGAATAACAGCCAATAAGATCATATTGGCTGACTAGTTTTATCAGCTATTCACTGGTGAACTGCGATGCCTAGACAGACTAGAACTATCCAGCAGTGTAAAATAGCACTACTTCTTCATTTCGAGTGGAACACTGATGTGACTGCTGAACTCTGGGAATTCTGGAGTATGTGGAGTATGTCATGCTAACATATGGACAACATCAGCGCTACGGGAGCCGTTAATATGTCCTTCTTTGACACTTTGTTACTATTTCTTACAGTCTGGGCCACTGTTGTGTATAAACATTCAGAGCTAAATGTTTTCATTAGGACATATTTTAATCCATTTCCATAACGCAAAAGAGGAGAGCTAGAAGAAGCCATTTTCGCATCATTTACGTGATATATCTCGAGGAATCTGGAGCTGTCAAACCTTTACATGCTCTCTGGAGATTTACAGATATACTGGGAAGACATCGCAAGCTGTCAAGCTTAAGGCATGGAAATGGGGCCGTTACATCAGCTTAGAAAAGTTCTGCAAGTGAAAAACATGCATGTGTTGAGAGTCGCCCACAGATGATAGATATTCTACATAGCTAATCCATGTTTACAGCTAACATCTCAAGTAAGAGGTTGTACGTCTAGGTGTATCCTGTCAGTTTTGTTTGAAAGGGTTTCAGATTTCTTTGGAAGAAAGACTAATTTGTTTCCAGCATAGATGAAGAAGGGAGGATAAGAAGGGAGAAAAGAGAGTGGAACAGCTGCTCGCTCTCTCTATCTATCTGGCCCACAGTCATGTGGGATGTTTGTACATGGCTTCTCAAGTGTTTATAGCCAACCCGAGCCATTAATGGTACTTGTTAAACAGCTTATGAAGAAATGTAAATAAAAGCAGGCCATGTATATGTTATGACATACTGTAATCTGCTAAGCATTTTGCCTTATCTTTGCCAGGACCACGCAGGCCAAGTTGATAAAATCATTTATGGTTTGTCATGAAGAGCCTCTGTAGATTATTTACTATGGACAAGATACTAAAATTGTCAACTTTTCTTATGATACTCTGCATCCCGCTTGTATAACTCATTTTCTGTGTTCAAGGAATAGTTCACCTAAAAATGAAATTCCTGTTACCCTCAAGTTGTCAAACCCATATGACTATCTTGCATGGAACACAAAATTAGACATTTTGAATAATGCACCGGTTGATCTTAGATGGACGGAGACAGACAGACAGATATAGTTTATGTTATAAGTTATAAATTGATGTATAGATTTATACATAAACTTATAATCCACAGCATGAAGAACATGCATGGGTTTATAAAAACTGATCTGAGCCCTATGAACCCTGGCACATATACGTGCGCAGTCAGCATCATCTGAAGCTCTTTGAGAGAATGGATCTCTGCTTACTCTTGTCTTGACTAAATGCAGTTGAAGAGAAAAGTGATGGTCAGATAAAACTGAGGCCCTCACAGCTAAAAATGAAACTAACAGGGTACTCGAGATCACTCTGCTCTGATGTACACACAGTCTATTGCTACAAAGAACCAGTGCATTTAGCATCCATTTCCTTCTTTGTATAGCTCTGGTAACATTAAGAAGTAAACAGAGGAAATAATGAGACTTTACTGAGCATCCTGATCCGCTCTTTGGAAGACAGAGCAAGAGGATAATCACAGTAAAATATACTAGTACTCTACTACAGCTGCATTAAGCATACACTGGTAAAGATATTGAGCTACTAAAAGGCCCAATAAACCAGGACAAATGCACTTGTAAAATGTTTGTACTCTTTGTGGGTGGGGACAAACATTCGGGACCTATAAGATATTATAGAAGATACATCATATGGGATATGACAGCGGTGTCCTGCGGCATGGCATTCTGTACTTCATCTAAAACTATTTGAAATAATGATTACTATACATACAGTTGATATATTATAGTAAATTACTACATGTAATTGTTGTGCACTAAAGTAAAAAAGTGAAATGTAACTATTACTTTTACTATTTAACTAAGGATTTTAATTTATAAAAGAAAAGAAAAAAATAAATAGTCACAGCACCTGCAGTAAAATATATACTTTCCCTTACACAGACATTAGAATGTTTACTGAAGTATCTTGTGACTCTGAACATTAAAATGTTTTGTAAATTGTAATCATTATGATCACAACTTGTAATAATTGCTTTAATGAGCTCATTGTTCCTGCCTAAATGAATACATGATGTTAGCCAACTGTATGATTTGTATTATCTTTTTTGACATATGGACATTATTGACATATGGAAATTGAAGTACAGAGCTTGTTACAAACTAGTTACTAAGCCTTTAGTGTGGACATTCATTTCCAATTTAAGAAATAACTTATGAACGACTTGTGCAACTCTGCCTAGGAAACATCTTATTACAAATGTAAAAAACAGCTGTTTTGCCTAATATTCTTGTGGAAACTGTGTTTTTTTTCCATTCTTTAATGAATAGAACGTTTTAAAGAACAGCACTTACTGATAACATACTAACCCTCAAAACAGTAGTGTACAGTAGTTTTGAACGTTAGTGCATATCAATATTTGCTGAGAAATACTCTAGATGAACATAATTTAAAACATTATTATGGCAAACAAGAGAAACATTGCACAGACATTATAAAAATGGCTTTAAAAGCAAGTTGTGACACCTACACCTACTAGGTGTGACCCAATTAGATTTCTGCCCTCAACTCAATTGAGATGCTTTGACATTTACACCAGACAACCAAAGAATATTGGGGAAGTGAAATATTTGTTTTATGTAAAATCCCCCTGACCTTTGTGCAGGTTTGTGTCCAGTTCAAAAAATATTAAGTTAAGCAATGAATTGCATATATATTATGGCATATATAATATAGTCTTCACCCTGTTTAGAATGAAAGGTTGAGTGAATTCACCCAGTATTTAGTAAACTGCACTGATTCTCCTCTTTTATTAGCGTGTATCTTCTGTAAAATGAGATTCGTGGATGAAAGCCAGAGCGCAGCGGGCTACATGCGTGATGGCGTGTGGTGGGAGAGAGGTGACGGAGTGCTTGTGTAGTTTTGGCAAGCAGGACAGCAGGGTGCTTTCATAACAGCCTGAGCATCATTAACCAGTAGGGATGATGTATGACTTGCATTACCTACACCAAATGTGATGGCATTAATGAAGCATCTCAAACGGCACCAAATGAGAAGCTGTGTGTGTGTGTGTGTGTGTGTGTGTGTGTGTGTGTGTGTGTGTGTGTGTGTGTGTGTGTGTGTGTGTGTGTGTGTGTGTGTGTGTGTGTGTGTGTGTGTGTGTGTGTGTGTGTGTGTGTGTGTGTGTGTGTGTGTGTGTGTGTGTGTGTGTGTGTGTGTGTGTGTGTGTGTGTGTGTGTGTGTGTGTGTGTATGAATGAGAGAGACAGAGAGAGAGAGAGAGAGTGTTGTATTGGGCAGAATCTTCATCCAGCTATTGTTACATGTGACAGAATTCAGCACTCCCATGAGAACAGGATTATTTGTGTGTTCATGGGGCAGACAGAGTAAGGAATTTTACTGAAAATGTTCCTTAATATTATATCTTTAATATAGTGGTCCTTGACTGGTTTTGTTTCAGGATTAGGACATCATGGGCCAGATTTACTAACAGCTTACATCAGCGCAAACTCTTTTTGGCGTAAAAAAACTACTGTCAAGGTTTACTAAAGACACAGTGAAAAATTAGCACTGAAAAGGCATGGACCATTAATTTTGCGGCTGACTTTATTGCATGTATTTGTAGAAGTTTCCTTTTCAGACGCAACATTTATGGGAGGAGAGTATTTAAATGAATCACACAAGGTGATTTACTAAGATTTTTACTGGTTTTTGCGCCATTATTTAGCGCCCAAAAAAAGCATGTCTTAAACCAGACGCTAATTTGTGCTGCTCTTGGTAGATTGCGTTGGTCATTATGGAAATTAATCGGCTGTGTCTGTGTTCTTTAATTTGCGCATCATCAGAAGAACACACGCTGAACTTTCCACTCCCATCGGGCGGCGGTGGCTCAGTGGTTCATGTAGGTTGTCTACAAACTGGAAGGTTGGTGGTTCGATCCCCGGTTCCACCTGACCAAGTGCCGAGGTGTCCATGAGCAAGACACCTAACCCCAGCTGCTCCCGACGAGCTGGATGGCGCCTTGCATGGCTGACACCGGCATCGGTGTGTGAATGTGAGGCAAATGTAAAGCGCTTTGGATGGCCGTAGGTCTGTTAAAAGCACTATATAAATGCAGTCCATTTACCATCAGTGCTTTTGTGGAATTGCGCTCTCACGCCAATTTGTCGTTTAGTAAATCTGGCGCAAAGTATTGGTTCAACACAGTACCTTTTTTTATCATACAAATGTAACAAAAATATCCTTGAAATCAGACATAAAATGTATTGATATATTAATCAATGAACTACATAGGCCCAACAATATACTAAATTACTAACATGAAAAAGGTTCTCAATTTTGTAAATGTATAAAAAATGTGGCAGATGGAACAAATATGAAATTAGTATTAGTCATTTTACCGAATGACAGATACATTTGGTGATGGAAAACAAATAGAGTTTAATTAGTTTTTAATATCAACAATAGAAGGTGTGAACTTTAAGTTTGCTACTAAAAAGCTACAATTCAATTCTAAGTAACAAGGTGCTAATTTTGTTATTATTGAAGTGGTTAACTAAGCTTTGTTACCACCCAACACCGCTAAGTAATCACAAACTAATACTATGTCTTGTTACTCCAACAACTGCTTAGAAACTGCCCAATCCTGTTACTAGTTCTAAAGCTACAGATTCAAGTTAGGTTTTAACTAAGAAAGATGCTGAAGGATATTTTATGATTAAAAAAAAAGAAGTCTTAAAATGTAAAAAATGTGTGTTAAAATACGGTACCCAAAAATATATAAATAGCCACACTGTTTGCCATTTTATCTGCTGAGCAAGCAAGCCTTCGTGAGCATGTTATAGTGCCCAGTATTCCTTTGCTCCTGATGGGCTGGGCATGAAATGACAAAGCACAGGATAAAATAGTAATGCTAATATTGATAGTTTGTCCATTACAGGTCAGCTAACTGTCCTCCGGAACAGTTACAAAGCTGTTAGTTTCGATTTCACAAGGCCGATCAATACGTGGGCATACTGTTTCAATTTTGCCTGCATTGATTTTCTCTATAACACCACAACCCTGCCGCATTCATCTCTTTGAAAGAAGGGAAGATTTGATTTACTGAAGAAAAATTGGAGTGCACATCACAAAGGTTTCTGCCGGCGTGGGCTCCTGACACAGAAAAGATGGATGTCCCCAGGCAGGGGTGCCTTCAGCCCCGAGGAGCTCCATTAGAGATCACTGGAGCTACTGCTGGAAATGACTCGCATTAGAGGAGGAGAGAGAAAGAATGAGAGCAAGAGAGAGGGTGTGATGGTGGGAAAAGATGAGAAAGGAAAGTGAGAAAAAAAGATAAAGAAAAGAGAGTGTGAAAAAAAGAAGAGAATAAGCAAGAATCTCAAAAACAACTGCCGCTTTTCACTAAGAGAATACAAAATGGTGTGAAACACTTAAAATTATACTATTTTTGGTCTTTTTCAGCAAATGCTCAGCAAAAGTTCTGTATTTCCATTTGTGCAACCCTGTTAACATGGATTTAATGTGTAGATTGAGTTTAAAAGCACTAATTGTTGAGGTATTTGTCTTCAGACAAAAAAAATTCCCCAAAAAATAAAATAAAAAATTGGAGAGCAAATGTTGATTAGTAATTACTGATCCACTTATATTTACTATAAAGTAAAGAGAAATAGTTCTACAATAACTTGGGTAAAAGGGTTGAAAAGTTTGAGTTTGATGAATGCAGACAACACCACAATTTGTGTAAAAACTGAAAAAATAATATTACTTCTTGGGTGTATTGATTTTAATAGAAATCATACAAAATTGTAGCAGATAATGCTGTAACAGGGTTGTACACAGATAAACTATGCATTCTCTAATTGTTTTGGGGAAAGGGGGGAACAAGGTGCCAAAGTTTACCTTATTCGTTGAAAAGTGTCAACTATTAAACTGTAGATTGTACTTCATATCTGTGAGTTTGTGATAAACACTGCACAAATGTTCCCTTCCTTCACGCTGTCTTTTCTGTATTTAATTTGGTTCTATCTTCCTCATCTTCTCCCTGACAGTGTTTGAGGGCATGGAATTGCTCTGAGCGCAGTAGCAGAGTGAATTTCCATGCTACATTAGTCCTACTATCAGAATGCAATGAAGGAGAATATGAGAGGAAGACTCATCTGTCCTGCGAGACTCCTACTCCCACTCCTCCTCCTCTTCCTCCTCTCTATCATCTCTCTTTCGGCCAGCCACTTTACTGGTGTGTCATCTACATGAGAGATCATCTGTCTTTTGACCCAAATAAACATGACCACACGGGGGAAGAAAAAAAAAAAAAGAGGGAGAGAGAGAGAGGAACGACAGGCGGCCAAAAGAAAGAAAAAAAATGAATGCTGTCAGCAGCCTCATTTGTGGGCACCGTGTTCATTTTGTCTGGTTTTGGCAGACGCTAGCGCCACATGTTCACCTGCGTCACCAGACAAGAGGGTGGTAATAGATGGACAGGTGGATGTAGCTGTCTGTCAATCTGAGATCCAATCAAAAAAGAAGGACCATGGACAGTGCAGAATGGGACCGTCCCAGATCAGCAAGTGGAATGTGTGTGTGTTGGTATATATGTGCCTATTCCTTTGTTTGCCGAAGTGCAAAGCCCCATGGACCTCTCTGACAATGCCTCCACGAGCGGGAAAGGGAGGGAGCATGTGAGGAATGAAAGCAGGAGAGAGAGAAAATCACCTAACACCTCAACTCTCCTGAGGACGGGGCTGCTGTAAGCTGGATATTAAGACACAAATTGCATTCAGGCGGGTCAGTAGGTGTCAGATGATATTAGATGCCTGCCATGAGGAAACAACAACTACCATCAGCCAGGGAGGAAAATAATATTTTCATTTTCAGCCTTTTATTGAATGGAAACTTTGGGGAATACGTCTTTATAGGGGGGGAGGTAGCGGGCTTGCAAATTTAACACTCCCAACAAAAGGGTGTAATCATGGCAGCTGAGTGCCCTTTGAGGGATCTGATTTCATTTTCATGAAGGTGAAAAACAAGATTTCACTCTCTGTCTGTGTGTGTGTGTGTGTGTGTGTGTGTGTGTGTGTGTGTGTGTGTGTGTGTGTGTGTGTGTGTGTGTGTGTGTGTGTGTTGCTTCACTGCTTCAATGCTGTTGTTTTCTTTTGTTATCGACAACTGTGAAAGTGTGTCATTTCTAATGGGTTTACAGCCAAACCAATACGTACAAGTGGCAATCTCTATAAATGTGGTACACTTTGGTGTCCTATGACTTAAAAAAAACAAAAAAACATTAGAAGCACAAATCATATGGCTTTATTGCAGGAACTAAAATATCATCTGAATTTGGCCTGTCAGTTCTCTTCTTCCAAGGTCTTCATGTTCTTGACATGCTGTATCCAACAACTAATATTACACTGCATCATCATTTTGACACAATCTGTGGAGATGATATTTAATTTATTGCTGTACAAATTTGTAACAAGTTCATTTGTTTAAAAAAAAAAAAAATCTGTATTCCACATCTTGCATACAAGTTTTGCTTTTGAATTAAATTAACATCTGCTCCGAAATTTTTGCTCCCACCAAGTAATAGTTTAATGTATAATAAATTTGCAACCCTGTTATCCACTGTAGGGCTGTCTGTTCGATGGGTTGGTATTCGATTTTCAAATTTGGGATTCAAATTTTTTTTATTTTTCTCCACGCACACCTGGCCCCCTCGAAATGGTTCTCTTCGAATTGGCGCTATGTTTACACTATAAAATCTGTCAAAATATAATCCTCTTTTTTTACAATTATTTTACAGCCTAGCGGTTTTTAATAGGATGGATAGTTGAATAGGAACCCAAACTCGTTATATTTAATAAATATATTTATCTGTCTAGAGCGCACAACTGCTTTAGCTTATATGGAAGATGTGCATGCCTGAGCTTGCATTTTGGGTTAAGCTGCGTTGGTTTGACATTGTGGAAATTAGCCTTTTTACCCATTAGGGATGTGACGGTGAGAAAATTTTCCCTCACCGTCACATTACTAGGGCTGTAATCTCCCAGTCGATTAGTCGATTGTTAGTCGATACATTCTGGCTCGACCAAAATTCGGATTGGCCGAAACGTTCTGGCTCGACCAAAATTCGGATTGGTCGTTTTTTTGCGCGTTCATTTCATCAGTTTTGCCACGTACATTTCACCAGTTTTGCCATGTTCATTTCATCAGGTGGAAAGCACTAATTGCTAATGGGGGTGTTTTCACAGCACCCCTGTTTCACAGGTAAAAAGTCTGTCTTCAGAACACCCCCCTTGTTTTCACTTCTTTTGGATTAGCCCAACCCACTGAAGAACAGAGACAGATTGAAGTCATGATTGAAGTAGGCTACTTTGCAGTATATTATTTATTTAATTGTGAGAGCGTTTTCCTAGTCAGTCCTCTTCTACCATGTCAACAATCGGCAGTGTGGCAGCATTTAAAAAAAAATTTGAAAATGGGAAAAAAGTCGAATGCAAATTTTGCAAGTAAAAGTTTGCATATCACAGCTCTAAGAAAAACATGTCATATCACCTAAATACAGTAAGCTAACTTGTCTGCGTTAGTTTGCCCCATTTGTTTTGAGTAGGCTATATGAACATATCAGAATTGCCATATTTCAATGTTTTTTATTTGGAGCCTAATGCGCAATGCACTGTACCCACTATTTGTATTAGTTTTGAGCCTATGCTTTATTTTTCAGTTATGCACTTTATTTCGTTTCTGCTCTTGATCTGGCTTGTTTAATAAATGTTCATTTTTTATTAAAGTGGACGTGCCTTTTGTGTTTAAGAGTAAAAGCTTTAAGTTAATAGTCTATTCGTGTCTCAGCTGCGAAGCTGAGCTGAGCTCCTATGTTCGAGCTGCACAGAGCGGCTGAAATTATACTGTCTGTCAGTTATTATAATACATATGACACAAACAATTGTCTAAATTATGTTGCATATCCCTCAAAAGTTCTTGTGATGATATCACTAGTTGACAACATAGCCTATGATTTCCGAAAATATAGTACTATGATATTGCGCAGGTGCACGTGATGCAACGCTGTCAGAGCTGACAGACTCGTGTGTCAGACTCATTTCAGTGCAATATAATCAGGTCAAAAACGATTTAATATACTGCAAATAGCCTACTAGTTTTTTTATGTTTATTTATAATTCATTTAGGCAGACAACAAGGCTACCAAGTACTGCGCACAGTGCGCAGCTAATTAATTTAACGTTTTTTTAGTTGATTTTTGGTTGAAAATTTCAGGACTTCAGTCGACCAAGATTTTCTTTGGTTGATTACAGCCCTACACATTGCAGTGCTTGTGCACTGTGTGGCCATGAACAAATGACAGTACGGCCGTGCGCATTTTACTTTCGGCTTAGAATTAGCGCTAATTCGGGTGGAGGGTTGCTTGAATGGTGGGTTCATTAGCCTATTATTCTTAATGAAAAACACAATAACAAAACAGTACAATGACAAACTCACTTAAATAGGCGCTTTTACATTTAGCTTTGAAACCAAATCTTCCGCGATCATCTTGTCATTCAGCTCCTAACTCTCGTGATGAACGAGATCTGACTCCTGAAACCTGTGTGTTTTGTATCACTAGTGCAGTGTCCGTTCTCGGAGCATATAAGCCCTGCCCGCAAGAGGCGCGCTGCTTCTCGAGATTCCTGCTTTTATTAGAGAGAAGAATATTTTCAGCCCCTTCTATCCGAAGCTTCGAATATTCGATGTTGATTACTACTGAAGCTTCGAAGCTCAAAAAATGGTATTCGGACTGAAATTCGAATGACTATTCAATGTTTATCGCAAAAACACTTTTAACAGTTTCAATCACTATTTCTTACTCTTTTTTGTGGTAATTTCCAAGTGAATTACTCCATCCCACCTTTACAAACCATGATAGGAATCGAAATTAATCAAATGTAGACATGCAGCTGCAAGTTGCATGTTGCATTGTGTGTGCGCGCGTGTGTGTGTGTGTGCTTTATTTTACTTCCAGATGTTGTTCTCTCTTCTGTAGTTACCGATCCCCAGCTCACTAGCATTTTTGCCCATGACCTTCTGGGTAATTGAGCAGAAGTATTGATGTAACAGCAGGGTCTGATTGTGATTTATTAAACACACTCTGAGACTGTGCCAGCGTCACCATGCGCCCATCGCATGCTATTACAAAAGTCATCAATAGCCCAGCTACATAAATGCTAGTAATGGGGAGAGAGCCAAGAGAGAGAACAGAGCACTCTGCCATTATGTGACTGCAGAATACTGATGAAAGGAGGAGAGAGAGAGAGAGAGAGAGAGAGAGAGAGAGAGAGAGAGAGAGAGAGAGAGAGAGAGAGAGAGAGAGAGAGAGAGAGAGAGAGAGAGAGAGAGAGAGAGAGAGAGAGAGAGAGAGAGAGAGAGAGAGAGAGAGAGAGAGAGAGAGAGAGAGAGAGAGAGAGAGAGAGAGAGAGAGAGAGAGAGAGAGAGAGAGAGAGAGAGAGAGACTCTCCAAATCTCCAGAGAACACATTTTGTTAGGAACACAAAGAACAAAAAAAAAAATTGCACTACAGAGCCAATGAGTTTCTTGGGCAGCAAACTGGATTAGAGAAAACCAGTGCATGTCGGCATCATTAACAGATATTTCGGTGTGTTTACAGAAATAAATATGACTCCTTACGTTTCCTTCAGTAATGGCCAGGTAAAACTCACTGGCTTTCATCCCATTCCAACAGCAATGTATCATACACAGAAACTGAAGCAATAAGACATAACCCAGGCTCAGAACCATGACTGTAAGACTCCATTAGAGCCCATAATGGACGGAAGCATTGGTTTAGCCTATCATGAGAGAGGTAAATAATACAAGTCCTAATGATTATGGATGATTTGGCATAGGGTACAGAGGTGAGCGGAATGGTTGTTGGAAAAGACGACACACCAGAGTCTTGCATGGGTGCGGGTACCCGCGGGTCACCCGTCGGGGTCTTACAGTCATGGTTCTGAGCCTGGGTTATGTTTTATTGCTTCAGTAGTAATGTCTCGAATATTGCTAAAACGGGTGAAAAACATCCTACTGTGTCGGATACGGGTGCGGGTCGGGTCGGACAAGGGAGAACACGGGTCTAAACACGAGTCTAAGTCACGTGCAAACGAATATATGCCTATATATAAAAATATATGCATGTATATTGTAGATGTGTTCCTAAAAATATGCATATACAAAAATATCCCTTGCCTGTATTTCAAGTTGATAAAATAATTTCAAATCCATATCAGTTTATTTATGGCCGCGCGGCGCGCACGTGCACCCTTCCACAAGAATCACAACCGCACGCGATCTGCCTGCACTGCAGTCGTCGAGAACTCGAGATGGATCATGAGGAGTTGAAAAAAAGATAGCCGCAAATGTGGAACTTCATCGCTGAGGAAGCACGCAGATAACTGTGGTAACAAAACCAAGCACAAGCAGTTCTATCGAACAGTATTTTTGTTCATTTTCCTGAGTCTCTTAATAACACTGTCTTAGTAGCCTACATTAAGCCACGTTAAGCGTTTTCTTATGGTTTTCTTTGGGAGGAAAACACTTAACATGTAATTAAACGTGTTGCGTTCATATTCTGGGCTCATCTGATTTTTTGTACATAGTATACGTTATTAGTATTATGTTTACTGAGTTTGGTCTCTTAATAACAGTGTCTTACATACATTAAGCCACGTTAAGCATTTTAGAATGTCCCGGCTGAAGTTGTTCTTGTGTTAATGGTCGTGTAATAACTTCTATATGCTGGCAATAAACATTTTTGTAAGTGTGTCTATAATGTGATATGCTAAACTGATTTTATTGCGGGTGCGGGTCGGGTGTCGGTTCTATTTTAAGCGGGTCGGGTGTGGATTTTATTTAGTCCTGTCGGAAAACTGGTCGGATGCGGTTTTAAAGGCCCACTGAAATCAAAATAATTTTTTTTAGCTTTTAGTATGATTATCTTAGCCTTAAGGTTATGAATAAGCTGGTGTGTTCCAAAACAATGACAACATTTGCATTTAGGAGATATAAGCATTCAAAACTTACAGTCTCTCACTTCCGTTAAAACGAATCACAGATTTTGATGACATCATCGGTCAGTTGTTCACGCATTTACTATTTTCTTCATGGTGAATGGCACATAGCACACTATATATGCGATAGGAAACGATTCAGACACTGTGAATATGTTTTCAATTGAGGTGAATGAAGTCTGGGTTCACGATAGTTTCACGCACCGCAGCAGCACGCAACACACGTAGTCTAGAGCAGAGCCGTTGACTACATACGCAGCGCGGATCATATGCGCGAGTCGGCGCAGACAACAAAACAAATCGGACCCATTTAAATGCTGCACAGAATGCTGTATTTCAAGGAGATATGGAGGAGATTATGATGATAAACGGTTAGATTCGGAGAAAACTGGCTTTAAAAAAACAGAAAGGCTCTAGTCAACCTGTAGTAATAACGGAACGCTATTGGCTGTTTCAAAAAAGGGGAGGAGCTGCTAACAGCTGCAGCCTTTTCAGGGGAAATTACATCAACACATTGAATAATGCTGCGCGTTCCAAGGCACTTCAGTGGGCCTTTAAGCACTGCGGGTACGGGTTTACAAAATCTGACCCGTGCAGGACTCTGCGACACACCCATCACTATAGAGAGACACCCATCAAAAGTCTGTTCATTGACTGTTTGGTACAAGGACAAAAAAAGAATATATAATGATATTTACAATAGCCGTGATACCTTGTTTGCTGTTTGCTACCCGTCATAAAATGAGAAAAGAAGAAGTAGGCTTTTGGATTCCATAAAAAAAGACGGGGCATTAGACAACCCAGTCTGCATGAACAGCAAATTAAACAGCAAGCTATTTTTGTGCGCTTCTGTATCGCTATGTTCTGCTTTCCTACAGTCATAATTTGAGTGATTCATTGGCCAAAAAGAGACAAAATAAACAAAGTTAAAGATGACTTTGTCTGATAGCATTATTTATTATATATTTATTTTCACATTTTCTATAGATATCATGATATAATTAGTGTGAATTCCTTTAACCACGATAACTGCATACTGAATATCTGATATAGTGACAGCCCTAGCGCTGACTGAAATCAGCAGTTCCAATCTGATTAGTTGGCTTTACTCCAAGTTTCGGTTAGGTCAGTCAGTCCGGTTGGAAAGTCATGTTAATCAATGTGATCTAAATATGCTTTTGAGGAAAAACTAATCACTAGGTCATTGGTGGTCTACATTGGTAATTTATTTCAGATAATCCTATAAGATCCAGATAAGATAAATAGCAGGTAAAAACTGTGGATGGTCGCTTTACATGCAAGTCAGGCTGTGTCCAGAATAAGCTGCAAAGAAGACTAGACTTTTGTCTGCAAACTAAAAGTCAAGCTATGCAAGTCTAGTTTCATATACTTCCATAGCATTAAAAGTGTATTTTTGAGATAACGAAGAGTAAGATTGTGAATAGTGCGTATGGAGCGCTGTTAATCACCAGTTGGCCGGTAACATTTTTATGAATCCTAACAATGCAATGTTGTGAGAACATAAAAATAAACAAACGTGAATGGCGCTCTGGACAGTTGACGGGCCAGTGCTGCATCTACACATGCCAATTTAAATATTCAAGCTGAAGACGATACGAAAGGGGACGCAATTACTTGCACGCTGTGTGGGAAGTTTAAACATCCGAAGCGCGTGCCCAGAAAGTCACGTCTCAGACAGTGCGAAAACTAGGTTGAGCTCTACTTCACTTATTCCTGCACTTCAACAGAGAAATTCACACAAAATTATTTAAAGAAAGATATGCCCGTCTCACAAGTATCCTAGTAAATATAGGTGGTTATAGGGCTGGAAAGATTTGATCTAAAATCTAAATCTTAAACATTTTACCTCGATTAAGATTAATGAACGATTATTTTGTTTTTATTCTATTGTTTTTTTCTTTTTTGGCCCTCAGTTCACTGATAAGGTTTGTACTGTAAATATGCTCAATTATTAAAGGGGATATTTTTTTTCTAATGAAAAAGTGCATTCTTTGTGAATTTAAAATACTTGAAGGAAACAGCTCACTTTCAACACTTATTGTCTATGGGTTGTAACATTTCTTACAGATTTCTGGATGTTGTATATCAGATACAGATAAATTAGCACAGTAGGTCTACATTACATTTATTTGAATGCATTTGATTGTGTGTGTCTCTTAATTATGAAGTTGTGGTTTGTAGTTACTTCAAAGGTAGACAAATCTATGCTATAATGGTTGAGTTTCAATACTTTATTCATGAATCACAGGACAGTGTTGACGATGAGTTTCTGTGATCCTCTACGCGCGCGATCTTCACGTGATGTGCAGTGCGAGCTACTGTCTGTATGAGTGTTCGTGTGTCACAATACCTCAGTGCATTAGTTCAATATAATGACACAGATTTGATGGTCTAAAATCACTTCGATGTTCAATTGGGCAGGCCTTAAAACACATACAATTGATAAAGTTTTCTGAGAATGCAAGTGAAAGTGATCTGGCTTCTGGCTCGGCTCTCTGTGTCATAGAAAAAAGCTCATGAGCACTGAACGGAGATGTTTTCCATAATGTTGTTTTTGAATAGTGCACAGTCGCTTGAATGTTCAAACTGGCAAGCCTTTAAACGCATTTAATTGACAAACTTCATGAGTGCGCAAGTGAAAGTGATCTCGTTTCAGGGCTTGCTCAGCAAGTGCATGTATGTGCATGTATCAGCTCATATAAGAACGGCGATTAACTTACCTGTATAAACTGTGTAAAACATGCAATTACCATAGTAATACTGAGCATCCAGATTGTATAAACAAAGATAACTGCTCCTGTATCTTTCTGTGTGCCTGCAAACTGCACTTGATGTGACTGACGGGGCAGAGTCACGAGACTTAAACCGGAATACCTGACATTGGAATATTATGTCGGTTAAAGGTTCTGAATTTCAGGGGGTTTTCGATTAATCGTCCAGCCCTAGTTGGTTATGTCTTAAGTGAATGTAAACTAAAAAGAAAACGTATGCGTATGAGTATCAGTATATTGGATCCATGCATTAGTCTTAAAGTGACAGCAGCCTAATAATCCTGCTGTTGTCTGTGTTTTTAATGTTAATCAAACAACAAAGAACAAAGAAAAAAAGACTCACTTACTGCTTTTGACTGAATAACTTTTGTAACTTCAATAAGGCTTAATCTTCTTAATTTATTCAGTGCAGTGTTAGTTTACATTTTATTACTTAAATTTCTGTACCTGAACCTGTTAGATGTATCCTATTCTGTTACATACAATTTTGTCATAACTTTCACGGCCATTGGCAGGTGTGGCAAAAAGTTAGTTTTAGGGCCTGAATATACAAATATTCATAACCTTAGTCTTCGTTATCTCAAAAATGTGGATACTATGGGGCCCTATTTTAACGATCTAAGCGCATGGTCTGAAGCGCATGGTGCAGGTGCACTTAGGTGCACTTCCGAATCCACTTTTGATAGTTGAAGGATTGGCGCACCAGGCGCATGATACAAAAGGGTTGTACCTATTCTCTTAATGGGTGTGTTTTGGCCGTAATGTGCAATAAACCAGAGTCTCATCTCCCATTCCCTTTAAAAGTCAGTTGCGCTTACACCATGGTGATTCGCTATTTACATGGCAGAATTTGCGAGCGGAAAGACTGAATGCTTCTGCAGAGTGAAATCCTTTTATTTTTAATATTTTTTAAATAAATTTTAATAAATAAAATAAATAATAAACACGCTGTTGCGCGTCCCTGTGTGTAATAAGAAGAGTATACACGCATTGTGTACCCGCCTATAGGTGCATATCACTAACAAGCCCTTTAAATAACAAAAAATACTGTGTTTTCAGTTGCCTCAAAATAGCAACGCACCAACAATGCACCTGAACTATTGAAAAAAATTATAAAACTAGCACAAAACACTTGCGTAGCGCCTGCCGTCGCATTGCGCAGGGTGTATGATGGCCCACGGTGTCATCAAAGCTGTTAAAAGAAAATTTGGTCCATCAAAGTTGACTGAGGTTGTACCTGAAAGCAGAGAAGCCCCAAGCACCGTGCTTGTCTGTGAGGATGTTTACAATCTTCTGGATGAGCTGGGTGGACGTGACGTGATCCCGGTACTTAGCGGCCCTGATCAGGTGATCGCACATCTTCTCCTCATCACGTTTCTCAGCAGCATACTGAGCACATTGTGACTGCAGACAGAAGAAAACAGCCCTTGTGAGTCATCACATGCTTATATGCATTCATTCTTTTTTATCAATGAACACATTAAACATTTAATTAAAATCCTGTATCCATCTTTAAAAGCTACTATACAAAAAATGTGCAGTATAATACTCATCACATACAAACAAAAGTTACTTGGAGGCACAAGTGTACTCCTGTTCTACATTTACCTGAGAAGAATTCTGTCCATCAGACAGGGTGTAGAAAACAAAGCACACTACATCATTGGAGTGTGTGTTGACGCCTGAGTGCGAGTGTGTGTGTGTGTGTGTGCGTGGTAACTCCATACACACAGGAAACAAATGGAACTCTGGGTCATTTCCAGCCCGTTGTCACAGTGATTAATAACACTGGACATGTATTTGCTAATGCCTTTGGGCTACGCTAAAAAATGTAGAAACTACCCATAATACACAAGGAGACATTTTTCTTTGTCAGAATTTGTTATCAGAAAAGCCTTTGAACTCAAATGCAATCCTTTAACAAAGCACCTTGCACTGTATATATCACTTTGATAAAACTTAAATTCTGTTTTATCTGTTTGTACCAAAGTAGAAGAGTAAATGAATAACCCGTCCTTTGTGAAAACCAATGTCCCAATCAGAATCAATGAATCAAGATATGAGCAACAAAGCTAGTGAGATTCCACCCAGAATAAACGAAAACAGCCTACAAAGCACAAAACAACACGGCTTCATTTTTTCCTCCATGCCTCTTATCTGATTCTGATGCAACATCTAGCAAACAGCAATCAAGCGGAAAGGTTACAGCAACCACTAGAGCTTGTTTTAATGTAATTCCCTCTGCTTCATCCATTGCCTGTTATGGCCCTAAATTAAATTAGCCTTGGACAGCACCCATCTCAGACAACGAATACAGTAAAGGCAGCGGTCTGGTGTGGCAGCGGCGGCAGACGCAGAAGCCAGCCTCGGCAAAGTTAACGGTAAACGCTTCAAAGTGCCTTCTAATGGGCCCTCCTCTCCAATTTGAGCATCGACTCTTCATGTATGACAGAAAATCCATAGAGATAAATCACATTAGGGAGGCTTCCCTCTCCTAATTATCAATCTGTGTCTCATTTCGCTGTTCTTAACTCTGCAGTGACCTTAAAAGCCATGAGAAGAGGATGGCAGCATAAAAGAGAGATAAAAGGTAAAGGGTGAATGTTTAAATGTGAACCTATTTGGATGTCTGGCGTAACAAAAGAGCGTGAATAAAAGAACGGAAAGAAAGACAGCGATTTGTCTCTGTTCAGCGTAGAAGGTCACGTCTGGGTAAGAAATTGAAAATTCTAGATGGGTAACATTAGTTTTGATGAAAGAATGGAGGAAAAAATAAGAACAAGAGTTCACAATAAAACATGTTTTGACCACAATAACAAGTGTGCAAAGATTATCAATGACTATTATGCAACCAAGTACTTTTTTAAATATTATAATTGTAATATTATATTATAATGTTATTTTTATGAGACATTCTTAATTGCACATGTGAATTTTTTAGTATTGATTTAAATAAAAGTTTGATGTGCTTTCGGAGCCTTATCAGAATAGCGTCAGAAACAGAAAAAGCAATCATCCATATTTTTTGATTGTTCCCTTCAACGAGTGATTAACACATTATTAATTAGCTGTCATGAGTTCAAACACTTTGGCATAAACAGGCACTTTATCAACTAGTGTCAACGACACCAAATCCCTGAGCTCCGTAATGGGCTTCGTAATTTTCATGAACTTCCTGACAAATGGCTTCCTTGCAGCTGAAATTACAGGCTGAATTATAGGAAACATTCAGGTGAAATACATAGCGGTGACATTATCATCACGTTTGGGGCTGTAATTCTGTAGTGACATCATAAGACTTTTAGAAACTCTACAAGGTGAACTTAATTCAAAGGGTCTTGCACATGTTTGGCACTCCACTAAAGGGGGAACCAAAATCTCTAGTCACAGTGCAGTTGAAGTACAAGCCATAGCGGCAGAAACGAAACCATGAAAGTAATGCGTTTATGACTTCAGACAGAGTAATAATCCACATCTCCAAATGTTCTGTGTTCTGGGGAACTAAATCGGACAGGGTCAGCACTCATTTCCTTCAATGGACTACACCCATGACATACCCATTAGAGCCATATTATTACAAAGGGGGGAAAACTGTATCGTCTACAGAAGTCTCAAACTATTTATTCAGCATTACAATAAAGGTCCAAATAAAATGCATACATGCAACAAAAGTAAGCAACAATTATATTATAAATATTTAAATGTATAAAATAGCATATAATCATGTTAAATGTAGCATTACTAAATATGTTTAACAGTTTAAAAAAAAAAAAAAAAATTTTTTACTTACACCACAAAAGTCATTATACAGTAGAAGATCATCTATTTACTAGTGTATGATTGTATATGACCCTCTCTTCGTGGGTCATTTATTTATAAATCAATCCTGGTCGTGACAATTTACCAAAAAATTTGTTTGCCTTTTGTGTCATCCACACAAATGCAGAGCGTACTAATACTTTGTCTGAGTATTATTATGTTTTTCATAAAAAAAAGAAATGTAGTGTCACATGCACTGTTTCCTCTTGGTAAAATTATAGATGTAAACAAATGAACACCTTTTACAAGTAGGGTATTGCCCTTCATGTCTTCTGAGAAAAGGTAATTGGTTTCTGAAATCTTCTAAATGTGTGTGATTCTGCATCTACGGCAATAGGTGTCAGTATAAAGTGCAGGCCTATTGTGGTATAGTACAGCAGAACAAAAATCACTCTTAAATAAACTCTTCACATTCAGAATCTATAGCTAACCAAAGCACAATCAAATAATGATGACTATCCTATTTACCAATGTAAGCCGATCCCAGCATTTCTCTGTAACAACATATGAACAATCATGGACGGCAGTCTTTCCCTCTCCTCCCTAAACAGGGTAGCAAGGTTAAACAAAACAATCATCTGCCAGGGACCAGAACTCATTATGTTCCATCAGCCCGTGTTTGCGAGTTAGTTAGTGTGACACGACATGGCCAAGCGTGCATGTAAGTCTACACATGTGAAGTCATACACAGTGAAGGGTTTGCTGTGTTTCTTCGAGAATGAGTCTAAGCAGTGAAAACAGTATGGATCTTGTTAAACTGCTTGATTTGCACTCTGTTGACAGTGAAGTACACATCACCGTGACTATCATCTTTCTCTCCTCGCCAGTCCCTCCCTCAGGGTTTCATTTACACCAGGAAACTGTCCTACTGATGCCTCTGTCCTTGCAGCATCTGAGGGAATGCAAAGTGCGGAGGATATGCATGCATCGTTCAGAGAAACAAAATGAAAAATGAAGCAAAAACGTGTGTATGTCATGTCATTCGGCCAATCAAATCCGAGCGATTTTCATTGCACTTGATCTTTTGACCCACTTTTTTTCTGAATTTAAAGTCGCCACATTAAAATTGTAGCCAGGGGAATTCAGACAAAAGCGAGCCAGGAAAGCAAAAAATTGACAACCAAGAAAAATGAAGGCTTAAAAGTACAATAGCGAACAAAAGTCACAGAATGACAAAGGCTGACAGGCACTTCAATTCCGGAGCGATACTGCTGTCAGCCAACGCCTCTCTGTATTGATTTCCCTCCATCCCTTGCTCCCTCGGCAATAGATGGTGCAGGAATCTAGTGTGAAGCAACGAGAGAGAGAGAGAGAGAGAGAGAGAGAGAGAGAGAGAGAGAGAGAGAGAGAGAGAGAGAGAGAAATGCCCCCCCCCCTCCTTTTCCAGAGTCAGGGTGACCATCAAGGTTAACACAGGTGCAACAACTTATCAAAGTATCTCTGGCTTCTCTCTTCCCATTTTCTCCTTCCTTCATTTTGTGCTTTTAATGGACTAGTCACAATGCGTAGATGGCAGATTCTTCATCTTTCCTCCCACCCCCTCTCAAAAAAAAGCATTTCTTTGGTTCCATTACTCTACACGGGCCATGGGCAGCTGACTCCTGCAACTTCAAGGTCATGGCGTGTGAGAAATTGTAGGAATTAACTGTCCTTTTGAGGTGAAAAATAGTCAAATGAAGGAGATGTGCGGCAAGTGAAAAATGAACACGTCTGCTGGCAGTCGGCGAGGAGCAGGTGTGGAGGAATGCGAATGCAGGATAATGTTTTTACTTCTGGTAAATAAAGGAAACGCATATGGGCCTGAACCCATTGAACAACAGACTATGAACAGAGTGCCACTGTTGGGAAGGTGATAAGAGGTCAAATAAACAGTCTGAAATTATATCTTCACAAGCAAGAAAAAAAAAATATATACACAATATTATTAGTAAGATTTTGGATTTGTATCATAATGTGTTTAAAGAGGCAACAAATTGATTATTGTGATCATACTACTAAAACCTATAATGTTAAATGTGTTAAATAATGTTCTTGGTGTTTCCTTTGTGTCAAGGCATCCCAGAAAGAAGCTATGAGAGTTAACGTTCAGTTAAATACCAGATACAGTTTATTGTGTAACCAAAATACCAATAATATCCAAAAGGGGAAAAAAACCTGCAAAAAAAGCCCATAATGCAGGACTTTTAATTATAAACGAGTCTGAAATACACAGTGACTCTTATTTTGAAATATCTTTACTGCTTCCAGTTGATCATTCAAACATGAGGCAGATAATATATGCACCCTTACAACCTTCTACAACATATTACAATATATAAACGTAAAGTAAATATTGTAGATCAGAAACAGTAGATCAAAAGCAATCAATTGGAATTAGTGCAGTATTTATTGATTGTGAACACCTCCGAAACTATGAGCCTGTGGAACAATGCAGTGATTTTATTTTGAAACTTGCAGCGCTCAAATTTATTTAAATCAAAGTCGTCTGAATCTTAATAATCACATTAGGCCATATCACAGTTCCTTTTTTTCATCCCCAAATTTAAGACATCTTAAAATGAGAATTAAGACATTTGTTGTATCAGTTAAGATATTTAAGACTGTTAATGACCTTAAATTTGATCAAACTGAATTTAAAACTGAAATAATGCCACTTTTTTTCCTAATGTCTAAATCACAATAATGCAATGAATTACCTTTTCCCAGCAAATACTGATTAATCGATCAATCAAACCACATATCAAATATGATTAGAAAGTCTGTGTGTCTAATGCTGCCTTCATGTGCTATTGGAATTATCGTAAATACGAGTTTCCTAGGTAAAAATTGCACATGAGTGCCCTCTGATGCAGTGTTTACCATGGGAAGTTCGGAAATAATTCCCGAGATGGGCGTGCCATAAACTTTAAACGTGGTGGCAGGGAGAACTAATGTTGTGTTAGGTATGATTTATTCGTTTTTCCCCAAAACAGCTAGATCTTCTTGTCTTGTCATTAATTTAGTGCATATTTACATATAAAAGTAATCATTTGATGCATATTTTATCTTTTATACACAAGGAAAAAAGCCTGCATTTGACTGAAATTACAGAATCGCCAGAAAGTGGAAAAGCCACATAAATGTTTATATGGTAGTCTGTGCATGTGACACTACATATCATTTTGGTTTTAATAAAATATTACCAATTAATAGGCAAGAATAAACCTGGTGTCCTCCATGATTCCTGTTCATTCCGACAACAAAGCACTCGAATGCAAAAAGCTCATAATCACGACTTCAAGTGGGAATCATCAAATTTCCGATAGCATGTGAAGGCAGCATAAGCCCTCAGTTTTCTCAGTGTGGGTGTGTAGTGAGAACTGCTGGAAGCAAAAAGGCTCTATTCACGAGAGTGTCATGGACAACATACAGTATAATGACCTGCTGCACTGCTATCACCTGGGGAATTAATTAAAGAAAAAAGAAGATAGGACAAAAAAAGGGAACAAGAGAAAGAGCATGTACGTGTGTATTCCACAAAGCCATTATTTGAGGTAAAGACATCTATGGTGAAGCTAAAGGATAGGATTATCAAAAGGCACAAGTGTAACCTTATTGAAGTACACATCATTTAGATTTGCTTTTGTTTGGCTAGTAAAGATAACTGTCAGAGGCTGGAGGATTAGTGAACATGCACGCTGGAATAATACGAGGTCATGAGTCTCATTTCGAAGTTGATGTCATTAACTCCTGTTCTCCTCTTACAGGAACACAGACACTAAACGCTAATGAAGTGACCCATCACCTCTTTTCACACACACTTCAGTCGGGAGTCAACTCAATTACACTACATCACTTCAAGATCAAGTGAAAGCTAACAAGAAAAAAAAAGAACGAGAGTGAAAGAGAAAACAATGACCTCGTTCTATCACATCCGAAAGATCTGGCCTTGTGGCCCAGTATCCTCCACATTTCATTTCTAATAAAGAAAGACTCTCATTAAAGAATGAAGTCACTCTCTCTCTCTAAATCTGTCCTTTCTTTTCTCCCTCACAGGTATCGGCTGCCATCGTACAGTTGTTACCGGAAAAATCTTTTCCGTATTAGAGATCCTATTAGAAAGAGAACACAAAAAGATAATTGGATTTCCAGCGGTTATCTCTGTGTCCGTCAGGACCCTGCTGTCCCTGTAATCTCACTCTCAAGGGGTAAAGATAACTCAATCCCAGAGAGGATGGATGAACGTGTATGTGTGTGTGTGTGAGACACAGAGACAAGAGGGGAGCGGGGGAGTGTATAAAGGCATATGTTATCCATCTAAGTAATAAAAATGTGTCTAAATCACTGGTATCCACCATCATCTCTTCTGGTGGATTTGAACCCTGACAGAGAACAAACATAAATTTATTTTTATTTCCTAAATAATTCACAGACTACAGAATGCGCTGGAACAAAGGAGAAAGGTAGCAGCATTGAAGACGGCCTAAGACCCATTCCTCAAGTGAACAATACACCATACGTTGAAGTCCATGCTTCACGTACAAACATGCTATTATTGAATACTGTTCAATAAAATTTACTGTTTTCAGACATGTAGTTTGTTTGATTTGTTCTGAAACAGACATTAAACTGTCACAATGTGCATTTTCTCCTTGTTTCAGTTTACAATGAACCACAGAATCCTTCTTCAATAATCTACCAAGTATGCTTCATGGTTATGGGTATAATGGTCATTTTTGGTTTCTGAAACCAGACCTACTAAGGGAGAAAACACATCTGAATCAAATTATCCATTTAAATTAAGTGTAAAAATACTGTAATGCATTATTTAGAAGGGATTCATTTTCTAAATGATGTTCGAGTTACATTTATTAACAGAGGAACTGTGATTTCATGTACCGACAAGGTTGGGACAGTGGGTGTCCACTGTCTGGATGTTGCCATTACTGAGCACCCCCATTTGCTCTGGATGTATAACGAAACCCATTGAAATTATATGTTGCGCACATGACTTGTATATTGAAATAAACATGACTTATATCATTCCCTGAATTTTTATTTTACTCAGACAGTTGTAAATCCTGAAAAAATGTGCACCCGGCAGAAAGTCTTAAGAGAAATTAGCTACAAAATGTATGTTTATTCGCAGTATTCCACAAAGGAAGTTAAAAATAAATGAGAAGTGATGTGGAAAAAATAATACACCATAATTACAGACATTTCTACCGGGCAGGATTAGATTTCTCAGAGGACCTCTGAGTTAGCCAAAAAAACAGCAGGTAATGTTCTCTGTAATTTTTACTAAGGTTGAATGAGAAAAACACAGATGTGCAAAATAATGTACCTAAATTCATAAGAAAACGAGCCCTGTTTGAATAATGCTAAAGTGACAAATGTTGATCACAGTCAACTAACAGGTAGCCTAAATTATCCTTATTCAGAATGTAGTCAAGGCTACAACATTAGACACAAAAATTCATGAATGAAACGATGTTAAGGAGAAAAAAGAACGAAAAAAAACTTTTCCAACCATTCTGGTTCTCATGTCTCATATTTCATGTTGTTCCCTTAAACATCCAAATCCTGTGTAAACTACTCTTCAGGATGGAGAGGCAGTGCGATTCCCCCAGGGGCATCTTTCACTGGCCTGTTATTTTTATTGTGGCCGTGCAAAATGAAACCAGTGGCTCAGAGAAGATGGCAAGAGCTGGAATGGAGGAAAATCAATACAGCAATATCAGTGCTGCACTTATCGGAGGCTTACTGCTTTTCAGGGGTCACAGAGGAGCAACTATATCTAAGTGAAGGTTTCAATACTGAGATAAATTCTTGAGAAATCTGTGCTATGTACAGACTGAGAAGACATGTATTGAGGAAAAAAAAATGCACTTACAAAGAAAGACTTTGACAACTCTCCAGATGTATCCACTTTGGGAAATATTTCAACGCAATTTAGGATTTTTCTATGGACACCCTGGATATATGCGACAGACCTACTGTTTAGGAAGTACAAACTTGTTGCTGTTTTTTTTTTTTTGGGGGGGGGGGGGGGGGGGGGGGGGTCGGTGAATTAAATTGTGGCCATTTATTCATGCAATGTTGACAGTACATATTTTCACCTTATTTTAAGATGAAGAGTGTAAAATCTCAATGTATTTTTAGCATTTATTATCATTTGTGCACCCCCCCAGCAGTATTTCTGAGAATAATACATTCTCCACCATGCTGTGAGTGAGGCTGGAAAAGCAGAAAGAATCGGACCAGAGGGGCCAATTAAAGTGAAAAAGGAAAGCTAAGCATGTCCCCAGAGTGCGGCCGTCTTCCACTGAGCGTCTGGGAGAATTTGGCCAATCCTGGGAATTTGGGGCAGCGGGAATGATGAGAAAGGGTGTTCCGAGATTCCCTCTAAATGTCACTGTGAGGTAAGGAAGATTGTTTAAGCTGGGTATATTCAACCAATACTGCCAGCTCACAGCTGTTGTACAGGGCACATGCCTGCAGGCACTCTGTAGTTTTGAGTGTTACCGCTGTAATGACTATTAAATCTGCTGTCATTTGTGAGAGGCCAGCCCATATGAACACATGGATAACCAGAAGCACAAATAATCTACAAACATTGATAAGAATTGTTTTTTGAGCCAACCAAATCAGCATATTAGAGTGATTTCTGAAGGATCATGTGACACTGAAGACTAGAGGAATGGCTGCTGAAAAGTCAGCATTGCCATCATAGGAATAAATTACATTATAAAATATATTAAAATAGAAAACTGTCATTTTAAATTGTAATAATTCTTCATTTGCCTTAGTAAATAAGATATTTTCTTGAAATTAAAGGGTTAGTTCACCCAAAAATGAAAAATAGCCCATGATTTACTCACCCTCAAGTCATCCTAGGTGTATATGAGATTCTTCTTTCAGACGAGTACAATCAGAGTTATATTAGAAAAAGCCCTGGCTCTTCCAAGCTTTATAATGGCAGTGAATGGCTGATTTGTTTTTGAAGTCCATAAAAGTGCATCTATCCATCATATAACTGCTCCACTCGGCTCCGGGTTCGATTTACGGCGAAAGAGTAACCCTTGACCCTTGAACCCTTGACACATGCGTATTGACGAATGCTGAAGCGCAGAGGATACAGCAAAACAAAACACCGGTCATGAATTAGAAGTCTAAAACAAGAATTTTAAAGAGAAATGGCAGAGGATTTTGATATAAGAGAAGAGGGGATTGAGTTTGTTGCCCAGCCCTATCCACGAGAGCTGTCAAAGCTTCAGGCCTTCTGAAGCGAAGTGGTGCGTTTGTATAAGGAAAAAAATTAAAACTTTATAGACTAAAATAACGAACTTCTGGCAGATAGCTGTACGCAAGTCGACTTACTGCAAAAGAGTATCCCCTGACGTGATGTATAGGAGCATCGCAAGCTTTGTCACCTCTTGCGGATAGGGCTGGGCAACAAATGCAAGCCCCTCTTCTCTTATATCGAAATCCTCCGCCATTTCTCTTTAAAAATTAAAATTTTAGACTTCTAATTCATGACCGGTGTTTTGTTTTGATCTATCCTCTGTTCACCAATATGCATGCGTGAAGGGTTCAAGGGTCAAGGGTTACTCTTTCACCGTAAACCGATGCGTACAGCAGTCCACCGGAAGTTTTAGTCTATAAAGTTTTAAAAATGGATATGTCCCCCAAGAGCCGTGTGGAGCAGTTTTATGATGGACAGATGCACTTTTATGGACTTCAAAAATGAATCAGCCATTCACTGCCATTATGAAGCTTGGAAGAGCCAGGACTTTTTTAATATAACTCCGATTTTATTAGTCTAAAAGAAGAATGTCATATACACCCAGGATTACTTGAGGGTGAGTAAATCATGGGATAATTTTCATTTTTGGGTGAACTATCCCTTTAACATTCCAAAAGTGTTCTGGTTCTTGGCTCATTTCGAGTTGGATGTAACCTGCAGTTTATTGAATGAGTCATTTAAAAGATTCCATAAGTCCAACTGATTCAGTCCATGATTGAACCTATGTTCAATATAGTCTGATTCAGAATGATTTGCCCATTGGCTCAAATTAAGCAGTTTGTTCGCAACTGTATGTTTGTTTGTTTTTTGCATATTCAGTGAGGACAATGCAATAAAGTTGTATTGATCCAAGCTTCAGCAGATTTAGCAGTGGGACAATGCCTCTTTTGAATAACGGTGCAAGAAACAATTCATTGATTTGTGCTATTTAATGTTTCTCATTAAACATCTTAGTGGTCAAAGAAAACTTTTTTCTGTTTTTCTCTAAAACTGTTTTTTCTTAATCAAGACTTTTTTTTTTTAAAGACATCCGTGAAAGAATTTAAGTAAAGAGTGCCTGAGAAAAACACATTGTCATGATTCAGTATCTGCATTCAGATGAGATGTTGTCAGGCTATATGTCAGTGTCATTATTCTAACGTTATTTTCATAACTTGTTATGAAATAAAAAGTCTCTCACCTCAAAAAAAAAAAAAACTTTCCTTTCCTGTCAGATGTTAAACTGTGCTCGTTGCACAAAATAAGTTACGAGCATGCAACATTGTAGTTACCAAAGTTGGCAATTAGTAAGTCATGAAATGACCA
Organism: Romanogobio albipinnatus; assembly: GCA_023566225.1. Classification (NCBI taxonomy): domain Eukaryota; kingdom Metazoa; phylum Chordata; class Actinopteri; order Cypriniformes; family Gobionidae; genus Romanogobio; species Romanogobio albipinnatus. The sequence continues at coordinate 30,610,711 of CM042241.1, forward strand.
AAAATACCAATAGCTTGTACGCGTGTTAGCTGGGAAGGATTTGCATGCAGGTATGATGCTCATTCTAATCATTAGGATTAGTGTCCATATTATGTTCCAATAACAGTTCATCTTAATATCATGTATTTAGTATTTACCATGGTAACTATCGTTTCCGTAACCCCAAATTACCACTTAAAGGTGCACTATGTAAATTTTAGCGGCATCCAGCGGGAGGTTGTAAATTGCAACCGTCCACTGCTCACCCCTCTCTTTCGAATCACATAGAGATGATGTTGGCCGACACAGGCCAAAGATGTCATCGTCTGAGACAGCAGAGAGTAGCTAGTGCTCTGTAGAGCAGTTTGTCCGTTTAGGGCTACTGTAGAAACATGATGACGCAAAGTGACTGTAAGTGGGCCCGTGGTGTATATAGATAGAAATGGCTCATTTTAAGGTAATAAAAACATAACGGTTCATTATGTAAGGTCTTTATACTCCACTGAAAACATAGTTATGTATATTATATTGCATTTCTGTCAATAGATCCTCATAAAAATTACACACTGCACCTTTAATTTTGTATATTTTTAAATGACTGAGGTAGCTCATACCAACTTTAACGCATTAACAAAAACTAGTTTGGGACTACTATTTAATATCCTTAGCTTATACTGTTAATTCATAATTCAATATTAGTCATTCCTACATGTTAAGTTTACTTAAGTATGTTAAGTAAAGTGGGACAGTACTTGTGTGTGTCAACCATTTTTGTGAAATAAATTTGCTTGGTTTTCAAAAGTAAGTTTATTATAATTGCATATTATATTTGAACAAGGTAAAAAAAAAAATAATAATAAAAAATGGTCACAGCCTAATGACCATGAGAAAATGTGGGTCCTATGGTCAAACCAGTTGAAAACCACATAAATTCAACACTGTTCCAGAATGTGATTCTGATTCTTTGAGCTGCTAATGACAACTCGAGGATCAAGTGTGAGAGTCAGAACTCTTTTGTTTTCTAAAAACAGTAAGACATTGGGGAAGCGTTTGAGGGAAGCTGCCAAAATAAGTGTATAGGCCAATCACATAGAAAACATGACCCTAACAAAGCAGACTACTGCAAAACCTCTCACAGACATGATACATGATCGCTTTCCCCGATTTTACATGTTTACTTTTAATACTGTACTTTAAATGTTTTCCTCTCATAGTCTCAGTTCAGAGACCCTGCCTTGAACCTTTCTGAAAGCATAACATTTTACAACTGGAGGGTGGGAGATGTTGAACAGAGCAGAGTCCACTCCGCCTTTACACTGTCACATCCTGCCCCAATGCCAGACAGAACCAGAGGGAGGGATGGGAAACGAAAGGAAGACAGAAATGAAGGTGCTGTATTCCTGTCACTGGTGAAATTCTCCCACAAAGGGAGCACAACAGGCTGAACATGAGTTCGAGGGGAATCGTGGGGGGAAAAAAGGAGCAGGTACACAGAAATGGAGAATGATGGAAGGAATGAGAAAGTGAGACTGCAGTGATAAAAAAGGTGATGTGTGTGCGTGTTTGGCGGGCAGCGGTGGAGGAATGCCCCATGGCTGTGCTATAAGGAATAAATCAAGTGTGCTGCTATGTTTTGGTAAGATACATGCCAAATGCAATCTCTCTAGCCAAAGCTTGAAACCTTCTTCCATATAAGTTGTTTGAAAAGAAAACATTTGTACTCCCTCACGTTGGCAGCTTCTCAGTTCCAACAGACAAAACTTTCTTTTTTAATATCCTCATAGGGGCTTAACAATTTCATTAAATCTTACAACAGTTTTTTAAAATTGTAAATCAACCCTGAAACAGAATACATCTGCATTAAGTGAAAGTGGCTTGTTTGTACAATATGTCAAAACAATTTAGTTATTGCTTCACTCAGCTATAGCAGAAGACTTCAAGATCGCATTAAATGAATTGACTTGCAATTTTTTTCCCCTACGTCGATGTATTTCCTGTTGAAACAGTAAGTTGGGGCAGGACATATTGAAGGGATTGTCCTCTTTATACACTTCAATTGAAAAGTTTGGGGTCAGTACATTTTGTTTGTTTGTTTGTTTGTTTTGTTTTGTTTTGAACAAAATAAAACTTTTATTCAGCAATAATGCAAAGTGACTTTTACTTTTAAAGACTTTTACTTTGTTACAAAAATATTAGAATGATTTCTGGAGGATCATGTGACAAAGAAGACCAATTTAGCTTTCCCGTCACAGGAATAAATTACATTTTAAAATATAATAAATACAACAAAAATACATAATTTAAAAGATTATAATATTTCACAATATTTCTGCTTTTACTGTATTATTGATTAAATAAAACCAGCATTAGTGATCATACACTTAAAAAAAAAAATCTCCTGGTCCTGGTAAACCCTACATTATGGGGACAAAATGTCCCCACAATGATGGCAATATCCAAAATCCTTGTCCTAGTGGGGACATGTTTGTCCCCATGAGGAAAACAGCTCATAAATCATACTAAGTGATGTTTTTTGAAAGTGTAAAAATGCAGAAAGTTTTCTGTAATGGGTAGGTTTAGGTCAGTTAGGGTTAGTGTAAGGGAATATAATGTACAGTTTGTACAGTATAAAAATCATTATGTCTATGGTCCTTATAAAGTCCCCATAAAACATGGAAACCAGAAGGGGTGTGTGTGTGTGTGTGTGTGTGTGTGTGTGTGTGTGTGTGTGTGTGTGTGTGTGTGTGTGTGTGTGTGTGTGTGTGTGTGTGTGTGTGTGTGTGTGTGTGTGTGTGTGTGTGTGTGTGTGTGTGTGTGTGTGTGTGTGTGTGTGTGTGCTCACCTCAAACTCAGCGTGTTTGTGGATGTCCTCTGCTCTCTGGCGGCTCAGAATGAACTCGGCCTCATTAGCTACACGCACCAGATGGTCCTTCATGGTGTGGCTCAGCAGTCTGCACATCAAAAACACATTGAACGAGTTCATACCTGACATCACATGATTCTATCTGGTAGGATAACTGAATCCACTACTAGGATTTCATACAGATCAGATTAAACTAAATTGAAAAAAAAAGTTTTACTATTGTAATATTGTAAGAGATGAAACAGACACATTTACAGGTATAACAGATCCACCGATACTGAAATTATGATACCAATAATCCAACAACTATTTTGATATTATAAATCTATATTACTTTATATATATATATATATATATAAAAAAATAGTTTTCATGCTACAAGTGAATTAAGACATCACATTATAATATACAGCATATAAATATAAGCTGATAAACAACCAATATTGGATGATACAATCAATCTTAATAATAAGAATAATAAGAATAATATATGCCAATCTGTGATAAATTATGTTGTAATGATATATCGTGCATAATAAAGAATATTGTATATAAATTCCATTGTAAAATTATGTTCACAGCCAATGGAAGATGTTGACCTACAAAATAGTAAAAGGATATCTTCCACATCTCTCAAATGTTAATCTGTGAAATACATTTTACTGATTTAATAACACAGTTGTTAGGACATCAAAGTGTAAATAGTACGCTAAACAAACTTAACTACGCCATGTAAAACAAGCAGAAAATCATATTTAGCACGGCAGCTAAAACCACCCCCACTAAAACAACCAGCGATTGATTTGTAAATGATACGCATCTAACAAGATACGGATGTAGGGGGTGTGGAGAAGGGTGGACGTCTCACCCAAGCTCATGTTTCTACATATGTAAGAACAGCTTTCCTTGGATAAACACACACATACACACAGTTTCTTATCACAGAGCATCTGATGATTATAGGGGCTGATGGGAGATCAGATGTATCCTGCTTTTACTGCTACTGTTTGTCAACCCTCATCAAAACCTAAAGCTGTTCTGTCCATCTTAAGAGTCCTGTTTGTGAATCAGCATTGTTTTTTCTTTCCACGGTGCCCTGGGTTAGCACAGACGGGGAGGAACCTGATCTTGAAACAGCACATTTACACCCCGGGCAGATTTGTGAACAACACAAGCCATGGCCTAATAAAACATTCCCCCTAGGGACAGAGATGAGTATCTCAGCAGGTCAGGAGGCTCAGGCCTCTGCAAAGTGGAAGAATAACAGGCGGAGGGTGGAGGGCTGAAACTCGAGCCTGGTGTGTCAGCAGCGGGCAGCGGGGGAGCGGACGTGCCAGGGACTCTGTAGTGACCCTCTCCCACCCCTCTCACCCCGACTACCATCAATAACACAGCCCACTCTCTGTGACTGCCCTTCATTCTATCACCCTTTCGCTTTACTGTCTTTCTTTAACGGCTTTTACTTACGTTATGATATGACAGTCTAGAGAAACAAACAAAAGATTAGATTATCGATTATACAATGGTAATATTATGGTGTGAGACACGTGCTTTCACTGCCCAAGTAAATCGCAAGCTAAATTAAAGAGTGTTGCTCTCGTGGTATGTTAATTTCATACGCCATTCGGTCTGTGCAGCGCCACATGAAGTCGAACATGCATTTACACACCATGCAAGGTCGTTGTATATAAGCTGCTGACCCCAACCTGCACGACGATCACTGAAGAGGTTTAGGTGGCATTGTGAAACAATATTTCTGCACACAAAGCAGCATTAATTTGTGTAGTAAATCAATAATAAATTAAAAACTATTAATAATACCAGCTGACAAGCGTTGTTAATAATCTTCCTGTTTGTTTACAGCATTAGATTTTTTCCTTGATAAAAATTAACATGTAGCCACTGTACCTGATATATATCCAAATTAACATCTCAGACAGCATGTGAATACTCAATTAAGTAGGTTGGGGTCAGCAGCTTATATACAGCGACCTTGCATGGTGGGAAAAAATATGTGTGTTCGACTTCATGCCGCGCTGCACAGACCGATTGGCATATAACAATGCATTACTCGTGCTAACTGACACGCGTCTGAAGCGCGCACAGAAAGCTGCCACTTTCAGACAGCATCCCGAATTGAATATAATAATATTGGAGTACTGAATTGAGCTATCTTTTACATCCTCTTACTCATCTTTTCTCATGACTGGCTGACCTTAACATCAGGCACGTCCTGCTTTTCTTCTGCTATACGGATATATTTACATACCACTAGGGATGCACTGATACCATTTTTTCATAACCGATCCGATCCGATCCGATATTTAAAATTGTGAGTATCGGCCGACACCGATACCAATGCGATACCAATGCAGTTTGTTTAAATCTATGTAGAATTTCTATACCTCAGTGTGTTGAACTGATAATCACTCTTTTGTGAGTTAAACACAATCTACTAAATACAGAAAACTTCATTATAAAGAAAAACAACAAATTATAAAAATAAATACTGACAAAAATACTACTATAAACTAGATGGTGGATAAACTAGATTAGTGAATAAAAAGACGATTTACAGCATTAAACTCCAGCAAGATAAAGTCAAGTTATGCAAAACCATAGAGCGTTACATACAGATCAAGCGTAATAACAGGAACACTGAATCATCTTGGAGAGAGTTTCATAGTGTTGACTGTTGTAACCGAACACGACACACAGTTTAAAGCTGAATGGAGAATTGTCTGACAGACGCAGCGGAGGGAAGCACTCGTGTGAACTTGAATTTAATGATTAAATATTCATCTGTACCTCACATTAAACTATGGAATGGCTTCAGAACACTTTCTATGGTGCACGAAGAAGAGTTGATGATGCTTTTTAATGTTTTTGTGCCTTTTGTGGGGCACTGGGGCTTAACAATAACAGAATATTATACGCACAGTATCGGATTTGGATTGGTCCTGTCTGATCAATACCCAATCCGGCAAATAATGGCATATCGGAGCCAATACCGATACTGAGTATCGGATCGGTGCATCCCTACATACCACAAAATAAACGATATAGCAAACAAAAATCTCTAACTCCCACGCTATACATCGTCATACTGCCCAGCCCTAACTATGCATGATTTGTTTTTTTATTCTTTACCCAAGAACAATTAAATTATCATCCCATATAAATCAAATGTACTGCACTGCCACAGTATTTGTTTTAGTTATTTCTTCGGGATTCAAAAATTCAAAGAGTGTTACGAACTCCTGTGTTGAAAATCAACTTGACTTTGAAAGCACTGTGACTAACTCAGTATTGATCATCTTAATTTTTGTGCAGTAAGCATTATAATTATATATTTGATATGGGTAACACTTTAGAATAATGGTCATTAGTTAACATTAGTTAATGTATTAACTAACATGAACTAACCATGAGCAGTACATTTGTTACTGTATTTGTTCATCTTTGTTAACGTTAGTTAATATAAATACAGCTGTTCATGGTTTGTTCATGTTAGTTCACAGTGCATTAACTAATGTTACCAATATTTTAATAATGCATTAGTAAATGTTGAAATTAACATTAACAAAGATTAATAAACGCTTTATAAGTGCAGTTCATTATTAGTTAATGTTAACTAATGTAGTTAACTAATGACCATTATTCTAAAGTGGTACCTTGATATGCACTTTTACAGCTAGGATTACAGTTTATATGACAGGTGCTACTGTGCCAGATGTTGTCTAAACCTTGACCCTACTTTCCAAAAGAAAGTTGTATGTTTGAAAAAGACCTGTGAAGATGGCCAGCAGTGAGGGTGGAGGAGCCTCAGTGCATCACTGCATTCATTAACATTTCTGGAGAGCTCATCAGCACGGCAGCATTCATTAACATTAATTTCCATTGCTAAGATAGAAATGAGAGCCATCTGAAAGATCTAAGGGCTTGAAATTGAAGACAGATCCTTCCATCCCAAAGGGAGTCTGAGTAAAAGAGTCCAACATATGAGACATAAACCTGTCTGAAAACAGCAAGATACGAGAAAGATTTCCCAAGAGGTGGACAAGAAACTAAGGCGCTGCTGCCCTCTCAGAAAAACATGGGAACAAGCCAAGTTATTGACAGACGCCTTGAACTCCAGGTCACCCTGTTGATCCTCTTTCCACATTACATTGATTTCCTCCCAAACAGGATCTGATCGTACACACGCGACATAGCGTTATAGGCAGGAGATAATGAGGAGATGGCTAAGAAAGGGTCAAAGGATGGGATTAGATAATTACCTGCCCTCGTTCACAAGCTCGATGAAGGCCAAACCCGCATTCTTTTGGATGGAATTCTGCCACTCCTGTGCAGAGAAATAAAAAAAAGACTTAGACTCAGTTTATACAATAAGCAGAGAGAGGAAGGTTGGGTTTTGTCAGAATAAACATCAGCATAATGTCATCAATATGCAAGGATTAAAATGATCAGAAGCTTCATCATCATCCTCATTCATACATACAGAGGAAGCGATCACTGGGGGGAGAAGGGAAGGAAGCAAAACGGGCCTCTAACATGTTTTTTTTACAGTATCTTCAATGTTCAAGATTGCCTTTAACCAATCACACCCCTCAAAAACTTTAACAGGTCTCACCCGGTTGTTGTAAAAGGTGTTAGTCTAAACAACTCCTGAAACCACAGCTTTCAGTGTTGTTTAATAGCCTAGGAGCGAGACCAAATCATTGACATTTTACACAGCTGCGCCAACCTTTCAACACTTCCTTGTGATCGTCTGAAGAATAATAATAACAACCAGGTCATGAGTATGTACAAAGTCGCTTGTGTATTCTCGAGGGCTCTTTTCAAGAGAGACTACATCATGCAGACAGGATTGTAACGGTCCGACCCTAATGTCTCATTTGTTTCGGCCAACAGAGAGTGCTTCTAGGTTGAGGTGCTACACAAGCAATAGTTTCATAATGATGATGATTTATTTTTTAATCCCCTGCCTATTTCTAGGGTCATAAATGAAAGAAGAAAAGTGAGGCTTAAACCAAATGAAACAAACATTTAAAATGACAAAGTGTGTACGCCTTTATATCTTGCAGAGGCTTTGTTCACTATTGCAGTCGTTATTTCCCAGATTATATGCATTTTACTTTGGAATAGCTTAAAATATTTGAGGAAGCATATTCAAGAAGCCCACAGTGGCAACTGGTACACCTAAAAATAGAAGCAGAATTATTTTTAAAAACATTTTTTTTTCTAAACTTGGGCTATTGTATTTTACTTACAATATTTTTCATTTAAAATGTATTTTAAATTTTAAATGATTTTTGTAAAAAAAAAAAAAAAAAAAAAAAAGCCAACCAATTTGCAAACAGCCACTGACTGTGACCCCAGCATCTTGGGAGACGTTTGCCGTGCATTCTAAACAATAGAGAATCTTTGACTAAACCTTGCTGCCCAACAGTTAACCAAACATTTACTCGCCGAGACAGATATTTAAAATACTGTAATTCTGTGTAAATGTGTACATCAGGATTGCCTGTCAGACAGCGCGAGTAAGATTTTTTTTTTTTACATCAGCATGCATTTGAAAATCATATTTCATTGGTTCAGATTCATGACATCGAGAATTCGCTATGAATATTTACAAACGTCATCGATATCAATAAAAAAATGCGTTCGATAAAACGTTTGATAAGTTGCGAAGCAAGTTTGGTGGCATGAACAAGGCACTCGCTCTCTGGTAACCAAGCAACGTAGGGAGTAACAGGCTGAATCTATTTGGGTGCGCCATATCGTTGTCTCGTGTTGGATTAATTCTTCTGTAAACAGAACCGGCGAGGAGTGATAAGTGGAAAATGATTGCCGCAGCGAGCAAGGAAATTGTTGATAAAACAGGAAAACAAGTCAGCTCGCCAGTTACGGCAGGTTTTTGGATTTTATAAGTCTGACCGTAGTCAGACCAATGTCGTCTGCAAGACTGTCGTCCCCACCAAGACCACAAACTTGTTTTACCAGCCTTGTTTATAATTTCGTCTGGCTCCGCAACCTCGTTCATTTGGGGACGTGTTTATACTCGACGCACTCGCCGTTGTGCTATTCTTGACTTTGGCTGAATCCGAAATCGCCCCCTAAACCCTCAATCACTATTCCCTACTTTAACCCACTAATACAGTTCACTTGAGTGAGTGAATGAAAACAAGTGAAAGAATTCGGAGAGCCGCTGTGTGTATATCGACTGTACACTCGTTATTGCGGTGCAAAGTGGGATAGAATGAGTGCACTCAATAACGTCCACTATGGTTTTGGACACCACTACAAATGGCTGTCCCCTCAAACAGTGTCCTATTTAAGGGTATAGGGGGTGATTTCGCATTCAGCCTTTGAAACTACATGAAGAGGTAATGTTACTCTGCATCAGTGCCTTATGACAAAGCATCTAAACGGTAACAGTTACAAAGAAATAACGGAGGCACTGCACCTTAATGTTAAGAGATAATTGTTAAGTGTTCATTGTGATTTTAGCCTTGTGTTTAGATTTTAATTATTTGAGAGTTTTCCATGGTTGTGTTGACATTTCTGCCTTTATAACTGAGGGGATTATAATCAGAGGAAGGTTATGTTTAAAATAAAAATGTTTAAATGTAAAATATTTTTCTCCTGGTTCTTATTTTAAATAGGTCATAAAAAATATAAATAATTATCGATATTGACCGATATGAAACACTTATATCGTGACACAGTTTTCAGCCATATCGCCCAGCCCTATACTATGCTTCACGTGAGTCATCGAGAAGCAAAGAGAGAAAACATTCATTTTTCCATGGGCAAGGGAAAGATACTCCTCTCAGAAAACCTAAAAATAAAGATAATATTAGATCTTTAACTGCTATTTGGAGAATTGGGACCGCTAAACAAGGGCTTAATGAACTAATTTTTGTGAAAACCTTAAAGTCGACCAAAATTGTCATTTTTCACTTGTATTGCCTGTAGCTCGAAATGATCCTGTTTATGTGTGTGTGTGTGTGTGTGTGTGTGTGTGGCGAGTCTGGGTATAGTTTTACACATCAGCCCAGTCTATTCTGTAACGTTAGTGATATGCAGCGTCAGGGTTTTTTTTACACATTAATCTGACAATAAATGTGGCACACTTTTCTGATACACACCCAGAGTCTCTTTTCTGGCTACACTAGTGTTTCAAACAGGAACTATTGGACACTCTCCCCATCTACAATTGGTCATGTCCAGCCTCAACCAATCAGCATAAACACACATCACAACACACAGAATGTCCTGAGATTGACACCGAGTTTAGAGAAATTTGGGATAGAAGAGAGCAGTTTAACACTTACTAAATATATAATCATTACTTTTACAGAAAATGGACATTTAAAATACCATATAAAATACCATTTATTTTCAATGGAATCAATTCTGGGTATTACTATAAACTGTATTAGATGGAATAATAAAGGGAAAATAAATAATTTGAAGAGAAGGGAAAATGAGGTGGTGTTTTTTTTTTCAGACCAAACAGCCAACTATAGTTCAGTAGATTACATTGTTGAGAGAAACTGCACATATACAAGGATCTTTTGTTAGGTGAAAACACTTCAGCGGCTGTCATCAACCAAGCACACAAATACATTTTCGCTACAAAGATAAATGAATGTTCGATGGGTGAGGGAAAGGCATTATTCTTTAATTAAAGGAAGCAATGACCCCAATCAAAAAACCTTAACGATCAGTGCTGTGCGTTGGGGACAAGGCTGACGGTTATTGGATTTCAACCAGTCATTGTGATAGGGCCCTGATACGGTTTTATGGTATCCAATGCGGTTTCCATTCTGACCTGATGAGTGGATACAGGCAGCCATTTGTGACCTTTCAACTCTGACCCTGACCTAGACGAGTTGCTTCTACAACCCAGCCACCTCTAACCCGGTCCTGTCGTTACAGCAACCACTCACACTGATCCATTCATGTCATCAAGACTGGAATTGTGTCCCAAGATAGAACATGACTTTTATCAGCCACATAAACAGCGCCTGGGAAAGTTTGTATCATAAAGATAAACTCGTAATAGTAGCCACAGTGATTCAAACCAGTCTTCAAACCAGTCAAACCAGACCTCATCAAGGACATTTATAATTGAACCGTCTCCTTCAGTCTCGATAAAACAACAAAGACTAGCATATAGGGAACACTTCCTAAAGATCAAATCTATCCATACACAATTGCGTAAAATGTCAGTTTTACTTTTATTGATGCTCAGGTAAATAAACAAGCTATCCAAGATTGAGACTTCTGGTAAAATGATTCTGAAAGTGCAACTCAAAACGTCTAACATTGTGCAAAAACTCAATAACATCAACGTTTAATGTAAAAATTATATAAACATCCTTTAAAAAAAAGATACATTTATTTCTATATATAAAAGAGTAGGACTTGTTTCCACAGAATTTTTTTTTTTAAATAATTGTATTTGTCTTGTTATGTTGGAAATGTTTATACTTGTTTGTACTTATTCATAAGTCAATTCTCACTTGGTTTATTCTTTTTAATGTTTTTGAAAGAAGTCTCATGCTAAAAAAAACTGTAATATTGTGACACTGCACACAATTCAGTATTCAGTAAATACAAATAACTGAATAATTGGTAATGATGAATGTTATAAGTAAAATATTTGGGATTTAAAACAACAATGCAATGCAATTTTGATTTCAAAGAGTATAGGGTGAATTCAGGTTGATTGGGACACTTTTTTGATTGGGTCATTTCAATGGCAAAAAATGTAATATAAAAAATATCTGATTAACATAATACTCAAATATCATTTAGAGTTTTGGTTCATTTATGAGACGCGCCGTGCAATGCATGATTGCGCCAGCGCTAAGGCTATTGTCTGCTATATTTGCTTCTTATTTATTAAATAAGAAGCAAATATATTAAAAACATTGATTACAATTAAGATACCATTTATACAAAATAAAATTCACTTTAAAGAAATGCTTTCTACAAAACAAAACTTAGTGAAGTGATCAAAATCATTTCTAACAAACTCCATGTCTTCTGACATATTGCGTATCTAATGATGTGTCCTTTATTACTTGTGTTGTTCACTTTTCATGCATCAACATGTATTAAATAAAAAAATAACATTAGGCTATAATATTTAAACATCAATTTGAAACAAAATATGTTTTAATGGCTACAACAAATAGCATATTATACACAAAACTTCTTACAGCATCTGAGCAGAACTTTGCGAACAAAATATTTATGGATGTGACACTAGGCTATTTTTACAGTAAACACTTCATAATCTGTCCAAAACAGGCTAAAGAAATCTTGTCTAAAAAGTCTTACATCGATGACATTTTATGTTGCAGCAGGATTCATATTTAAATGGCCTTTTGCGGTTTAATATTAACAGAAACTAAAAAAATAAAACTATAATAAACAAAATAAAACTATAATAAACAATCGGCTGGCAGTTGCTGTTAGAAATAAACAGCTTTTCTTCTTATTCCAGGATTATTCCTCAACACGTCTCAAAACGATGTAGCTAAAGTATAACACTACACTTGATGTGTGTATTTGAGTTGATGTGGGCATTGACTCTGCTCTCATGGATCGCCTCACTATTTAAATCTCAAAAGAATGCACGCGTGGCCGCATTAACGGATAATGAAGAGGCCCGCGAATGACAGACATTTCTCTCTTTTCAAACAGATTACATACACAGAGAATATTTGTTTTTGTTTTGATTTGCATTATTCAAAACCTAACATTTCAACGTTTCTTTAGACATATGTCTCATGTTTGTGTGATAAGTTTTCGTTAAGTTACAGTTCATTTTCTGAAGACTATCTAAATGAACGTCATTGAGAGAGAGGCTGCAGATCGCGCATCATGTTTGTTTTCTTTATTTTGCAAAAAGCATACACAAATACAAGTAGAAACTTTTAATGATGTATACCACTTGCCTGAATGATGAAAAGTTATGAAGAGTTATTTGAGTCTCTTTGGCACTGATAAGAAAAAAAGAAAAAAAGTGAGTTGATCGCGCCGGTGCGGCGGACGACTCGAGGGGGTTAATCATGGAGGTGGAATTTATTTATATTTAATTTTTTACTGATTAAGAAAATCATTATTATTATTATTATAATATCATCATCATTATCAATAATTATTAAGAAGATTTATCTAAATATGAACAGTCAATTCGGACAAATCCTGTACTTAAAGGGGTGGTAAACCACGATTTCATTTTTCTAACTTTAGCTAGTGTGTAATGCTGCTGTTTGAACATAAACAACATCTGCAAAGTTACAACGTTCAAAGTTTAAAACAAAGGGAGATATTTGCTTTTAAAGAAATCAATTTCTAAGGACTACAGCAAACGGCCGCTAGGGACTACTACACATTCCTCCAGGGTTGCTGACATCACCAGCCCCAATATTTACATAAACCCCTCCTCCGAGAATATGAAATAAGGGGGGGGCGAGGCCATTTTGTATCGCAGCAGGGAAGCGTTGTTGTGGTATAGTTAGTAGGCTGGAGTATTGTTGCCACTGCCGACGAAACGCTATTATTTAAATCCGGATTGCAGGTCCACTTTGTTCAGCCTTCCTAGGGACGGGGGTGCGTTGCAGTGCGTTTAACATTCAACGTTATATGCATGTGTGTATGAGACAGAGGGGAACACGGTCGCATTTGCAGCAGATATATGCTGCCCATCATAAATCAAAGCATGAGGCAGACAGGGATCGGAGGAGAAGACCGAAAATGTGACATAATGGACAATATTCGTCTGTATTTGCAATACATGAGCCGCGGTTCAGCTGCGCGCGACAAACACTGCCAGTGTGAATGCACAACGGGTGCGCAGGGCTCCCGCTGCACATTTCACGGAGGAAAGCTTCCACAATCTTCGCGAGTTCAATGCAGGATTCGCACAACGGCTTGTCCTGAAAGATGGATTTAAAAACAGAAGAGAGAGGTGACACTCTTACAGAGAACTTTCTGCATTGGGATAGTGTGAGAGTGTGTGAACATTCTGAACACATTCATAAACAAAATCAGTGTAATGTTGTGTGCCAATAAAAAATTAATTGCATAACATTTCCTACCACTTGAAATGAATGCCTTGATTTAATTTAATTGTTTAAATAAAAAACAAATAAACAACATGTTTTAGATTCCATAGAGAAGTCATCCAATGAGGCATTCTTTTGTTTAGTTTTGCCATGATAATTACCCTGGCGCTGCATTCCTAATCACTGCTGATTAAGAGAACGCAATTACCCTCAAACTGAAACACGACTGAAACAACGCAGACCTAAAATGTACCGTTTTGCCTCATCCACAATGGCAATACAAGGAAATGTGCATGGCGTTTGGCTTCGTTCATTGAAAATAAACAAGTCGCTCTCTAGCTTCCAAGCCATCAGTTATAATCACAAGTATTTGTTTGTTTTCTGCAGGCTGGGGGTTTGAAGCTCAGATGAAACAAAAAAAGGATTCGTCACATGTAAGAGTGCTGTTTCAGATCATAACATGCAGGAGAAGTTTACGTTACGGCTTGTCCACAGAGCACAAGGCGATTTATGACGGAAAAGTGGCTACTGTACAGCTTTGATCAACGGAAAGAGATTCTAGATTTAAAATATCAGTGTAGTATTACTTACAGGGAAAACACTTAACTTTCCAAACAAAAAAATTATATTTCCATAAAGTACCATTATTGCAATGCTATCCTCACTGTGGTCTTAAAATCAACACTAAACAAACTCAAGCATGTTCAGAATTATGCAGCAAGAATCCTGATAGAGCAAGTAATCACATCAGGTTTTGTGTGCATTCTAAAATACATTTACTGACATATAAGGTTGTGTGTGGTTGGCTCCAAAGTATCTGTGGAACAGGGATGTCAGGGAACAGGGATGCACTGATATGAAACTTTTGTCCGAATTTGAAAGCCGATAACCGATATATTGGCAGAAAAAAAAATTGGTAACACGTTACAATAATACTCATTAGTTAACATGAACTAATAATGAACTGCACTTATAAAGCATTTATTTATCTTTGTTGATGATAATTTCAACATTTACAAATACATTATTAAAATCTTGGTAACATTAGTTAATGCACTGTGAACTAACATGAACAAACCATGAACAGCTGTATTTATATTAACTAACGTTAACAAAGATTAACAAATACAGTAACAAATGTACTTCTCATTGTTAATTCATGTTAGTTAATACATAATTTTAACTAATGAAACCTTATTGTAAAGTGTTACCAAAAAATTTATATAATTTTTGAGAGCCTGATTACAAAGTCTCACCATCAAATCCCTGTCCCAAGCACACAAATATAATGATGTTCTCGTTATAATTTTGTGTAGCCCATATGACAGATTTGCACTGCACATGTTGCACTTACCTGTATTTTCCTTTTTGAAGTGATTCCAATCATATTTCAAGCAATTTCAAGTGTCTCAGCTGAAGGTAGTAATACATTTTCTTTTTATGCTCCAAAATGGTCAAATTTACTACCTAAAAAATGAGAATTGATCTTTGTGTTTTCTAACTTTATTTTATTTTAGATTGTTTTTTTATTATTATTATTGTTATTTGTGGTATAGTTGTGTTTGTTTTTTGTATTTGTTTTTATTATAATTTTGTATACCACATTATTACAACATTATTTTATGGCAGCATACTTATTTTAAAATATAAAAGACAAAAAGTTATCCTTTGTATCTTCAGAAAACCATTTTGTGCAATTAATCATTCTTGATTTTTTTTATTATTCATTTTAATATTATCCTTTAAGGAGTTCAATTATTTTAATATTCTCGATTATTTGTTTATTATTATTATTATTATTATTATTATTATTGCCATTTAAGGTGGTTCATTATAAAATATTAAAATATTCTTGATTATCTGTTATTATTATTTTTTTACTTGAAATTATTTTAATATAGCCCTTCGGGGAGTTTAATTATCATTTTAATATTCTTGTTTTTTTTATTATTATTATTATTATTATTTTAATATTGCCCTTCAAGGTAGTTTAATGTTGAGGTGCTAAAACTTCCACTTAAAGTCCACTTGTTGAGATCAGCTTCAATCAACTCATCATAATATCAAAATAGCATCTGACAGCAGGTCCAGACAGCTTAATTTACTGATGTGACAAACCGAACGCTCTACAAGTCCTGTGCATGTTCTCAGATGTTATCTCTTCTAAAGCAAACACACAATCCCAAACGGCCAAGGGCCTGTGTTTCTGTGAGGACACTCCACACAAGGGGACTTTACAAGGGGAGCAAATATTTACTCTGACTACATTTAAAGACCACAGAGGATTGTGGTTAAATACACAGATGTGATTAGAAGCTTCCTTACGATGAGCTGGGCTTAGAGGTGTCAAAAGATTTCTAAAAACTGCTCATTTATTAAATAAAAAAAGTTAAAGTGTCTTTTCCCCTCTCTGTTGAAGGTTTAGGAGGAGGGTGATGACTGAACTAATCTAACTTGACAGGAATGATAATAGCATACATAAATCTTGTTGTTTTCCTTTCTGGGCTAAAGAAACAATGATTATTATATGTTCAGCACATGGTGAGAATGCACACAGTGATAACATGATTTTGATTTTGTAAATATACATATCCATGTATGTAAACAGTGACAGAAAGAGACGAAAGAGATTTTGAATGAAGCATGCCAGATCAACATCAGCCTAGTATAAGGATCTTCAACAGTTAAAGAAAAAAAGCTAGCATGAAGGACTGTTAGTCCAACGGCATAATAAAAAAAAAAAAACAATTTGCCACAATAATATGTCTCCTTCCCAGCCAACGATATTTGAGTCAGAGAGTGAATTAAAAGTCACTCAAGTCGTAAGCTTTCCTCATGCCGTTCCCACTCACTTCCTGTCAGGAAGAGCCCCCTCTCCGGACGCATAGCTCGCATCAGCAGGGCGCCGGCAGAATTAAGTGCCAGTTGGTGTTAGTGTGTTTTCTCTGGGCCTCGATGGAGCCCTGTGTTCAAAGAATGCTGAGAGCAATGTTATCCACCGGCACAGAGACCCTCGTTGGTCGTTGTCTGGGGTGGAGGAGGGAGGAAGATGGAGAGGGGGAAAGACAACACGTGGCCTGGGCCTGTGCTTGAACCTTACGTATATGTTATGCCTCTCAGCGGGGTCCAGGTCCGACTGTGAGATGGGGAGGGAGAAAGATTCAACCTCAGGTTCAACCACATTCCTCTTCAGTTCTGCAACGTTTATGGAACTTACAAAGTTAAAAATGGCATGTCTAAATGAGACGAAACAGTCTGCACGGAACTTCAAGCGCATATTGCCAGTGTCCCTGAATAGCTTTTAATTTGAAAAGGGCAGTTTTAAGTCCTAAACCAATTCTTCTAAATAGTCAAACATGGTCAGAAAGCCTGCTGGCCTGAAGTGGAGGAATAAGTTTAAAGATGGGTCCTTGAACAGTATGCGCAGATGTTTTTACTGTCGTGTTTAGAATATTTGTACATTTCAATTTGTTTCTTGTACTGTTCGAAAGGTACAAATAAAATGTGTTTTTCTCTCATATTTTCCCTGAAAATATGGTAATCCTGCTTTATTAGGCAATATTTGTGAAAAGGAGCAGAAAAAAAAATGTCTCTTATGGTGCACCGGTCAAGAAATTTAAGGCCGATACTGATGATATTTTAACACAATCCATTACAAGTTCCAAAACTGCTCCAGTGAGAAATCATTAGCATCTATGATTTCTATGATATTAGATTTGTTTTTTAGTCTTCTTGTTATTTTTGTGTGTGCGTTTTTGCAATGCAAGCAACTAATTAGTAAGTGACAGCATAAAGAGTCTGTTATTGCTCTATATATCTCTGTATATAAACATACATCTTGATTTATATGCATCTCTGTGGATCTAAAAATAAAAAATAAATCAGAATAGCGCAGGGCTGAGAGACAGAAAGTGTGCATTAGACAAGCTTGTGCGCAGATGAGAAATGATGAAGAGATCCAGTGAACGGTCACCACTGAGGCTTCCACGGGACAGTCGACCGATCGATTCCTCTTTCTTTTGCTCTCCCTGTGAGTATTGATCCCAGAGTCACCGTGACTCCAGGGGGTTAAACTTTTGAGCCACTGGCCACTCTCCATCCTCTTCCTAAAGGTCAGAGGTCAAGAAATGCCAAGTGCTCAGGGGGAAGTCAGTGTCTCCAGTACGTATTGACTGACGAAGGTGCCCATCTGTTTAACAGGTTAACTCTACATTAAAGACTCCCTGGTCAGGATCATCAACAATATCAGGACAGCAGATGTGAAATGCAGATGATCAAAGTATGAAGATCATAAGCTTTTAGCAGCTTAGGATCTAAATGTATGACAGAAAAAAGGACAAATGAAAACACAGGAAATAGAGAATACCAATGCAGGCCAAGCCTTTCGCAAACATGAACGTGAAGATACTGGGTTTTTTTTTTGTATTTGTACCTTAGCCTTTCCATCGTGTGAGGCATTCAGAAGATGAATGTCTTAAAGAATAGATGACCTGACACAAGGTCTGAGCGGTAATGGCTGATATAGGGAAACACGGCTGCCCGACTCCCATATATATCTGACAGACACACAGCTATCAGGAGGCCACTGTCAAGTAGATGGATGAGATGATTTTCAAACCAACTCCGATCTGAGAGCAGTTTGCAATTGCTTTTCTGATGTTTATATAAAGTAGCATTTAACAAAAGATTATTTTTGTGTATAATTTTAGCTGGACAATCTTATTTATAAATCAAATCCACAAGCTTCTACTCCTCGTCAGAGTGTCTCAATGTGGGCAGCATTATTTATTGAAAAGCAGAAACCTTTTTAAGTGGTGTTCTCCTGTACAACATCAGGTGGTATATCTTCTTCAGCGAGGCGGTGTGTGTGTATGTGTGATGGTTGTCAAAGAGAATTAGGTCAGGTGAAACACAAGGCTTTTACGTGGATGCCTTGAATGGCAATATGAGGACACTCAAAGATGATCTTCATGTAATATGCAGGGCCTAATCTGAAGCCATATCACTCGCAATTTCCTAAATGGAGTGGTTTTTTTTATAGCTGTTGTTTTATGCTCATCCTTCCTCTCTCATCCCACCCACATTCATTCTTCTGTAGACATCTGCTCTCCTCTCTCTGCTCTGCTTGAAAGTATTAAAGGAATGTTCTGGGTTCAATGCAAGTTGAGTTTAATCAACAGCATTTTTAGCATAATTTTACCACACAAAATAATTGACTAATAATTCATACTAATAATAAAATATACATGGTAAACTTTAGGGGTGTAACGGTTCTCTGGACAAAATCAAACCGCACCATTCTCCACCCATGCGGGAGCATGAGCATGGTCCATCCAGCATGCGCTTGCACCGTGGTAATCTCTAAAACAAATTCTTTCTTTGAAAAACTGAAACCTGAATGTTTATTGTGCTAAAATCCTACTATGTCACTTGCATAATTTGGAACATAGAGTGTGCATATATAC
The DNA here is from genome assembly GCA_023566225.1 of Romanogobio albipinnatus. Lineage (NCBI taxonomy): Eukaryota > Metazoa > Chordata > Actinopteri > Cypriniformes > Gobionidae > Romanogobio > Romanogobio albipinnatus. The sequence goes on from CM042241.1 coordinate 30,630,108, forward strand.
ATATAGTATAGTATACATAGTTACTGGGATTTTCACGCACAACCATTTCTAGGGTTTACAAAGAATGGTGTGAAAAGGAAAAAACATCCAGCATGCGGCAGTCCTGTGGGCGAAAATGCCTTGTTGATGCTAGAGGTCAGAGGAGAATGGGCCGACTGATTCATGCAGATAGAAGAGCAACTTTGACTGAAATAACCACTCGTTACAACCGAGGTATGCAGCAAAGCATTTGTGAAGCCACAACACGCACAACCTTGAGGCGGATGGGCTACAACAGCAGAAGACCCCACCGGGTACCACTCATCTCCACTACAAATAGGAAAAAGAGGCTACAATTTGCACAAGCTCACCAAAATTGGACAGTTGAAGACTGGAAAAATGTTGCCTGGTCTAATGAGTCTCGATTTCTGTTGAGACATTCAGATGATAGAGTCAGAATTTGGCGTAAACAGAATGAGAACATGGATCCATCATGCCTTGTTACCACTGTGCAAGCTGCTGGTGGTGGTGTAATGGTGTGGGGGATGTTTTCTTGGCACACTTTAGGCCCCTTAGTGCCAATTGGGCATCATTTAAATGCCACAGCCTACCTGAGCATTATTTCTGACCATGTCCATCCCTTTATGACCACCATGTACCCATCCTCTGATGGCTACTTCCAGCAGGATAATGCACCATGTCACAAAGCTCGAATCATTTCAAATTGGTTTCTTGAACATGACAATGAGTTCACTGTACTAAAATGGCCCCCACAGTCACCAGATCTCAACCCAATAGAGCATCTTTGGGATGTGGTGGAACGGGAGCTTCGTGCCCTAGATGTGCATCCCACAAATCTCCATCAACTGCAAGATGCTATCCTATCAATATGGGCCAACATTTCTAAAGAATGCTTTCAGCACCTTGTTGAATCAAGGCCACGTAGAATTAAGGCAGTTCTGAAGGTGAAAGGGGGTCAAACACAGTATTAGTATGGTGTTCCTAATAATCCTTTAGGTGAGTGTATAATGTACATTCAAAGGAAATTCTTTGGATTCAGTTGAAGTTCTCAGAGGAAATATATTGACACTATGCCAGAGTTATGTGCTGCTGTAATTGCTTCAAAAGGTGGACATACCGAATATTAAAGTTAAAAGTGGATAAAAACAGTATGACTCCCTTCATCTGCTATTTGATGGTCAGAGCAGCCATCTGCATGTTTCATGAACATTATGAAATCAAATCATGTTTTGGAGGCAATAAAAGGTCAATATTTTCAGACATGTCAGTAATTTTGGCCACCACTGTATAATATTAATATAATATTATATAATAATATAATATTAACACCTAATATTGTGTTATTCCTCCTTTTGCTGCCAAAACAGACCTGATCTGCCGAGGCATGGACACTGAAGGTGTGCTATGGTATCTGGCACCAAGATGTTAGCAGCAGATCCTTTAAATCCTGTAAGTTGCGAGGTGGGGACTCCATGCATTGGACTTGTTTGTTCAGCACATCCCACAGATGCGCGATTGGATTAAGGGGAATTTGGAGGCCAATTCAACACTTCAAACTCGTTGTGCTCCTCAAACCATTCCTGAACCATTGTTGCTTTGTGCAAGGGCTCATTATCCTGCTGAAAGAGGCCACAGCCACCAGGGAATACCGTTTCCATTAAACATGGTCAGGTAGGTGTTACGTGTCAAAGTAACATCCACATGGATGGCAGGACCCAAGGATTCCCAGCAAAACATTGCCCAAAGCATCACACTTGCCTTTTTCCCATAGTGCATCCTGTTTTCATGTGTTCCCCAGGTAAGCAACGCACATGTACCCGGCCATCCATGTGATGTAAAAGAAAACGTGATTCTTCAGACCAGAGCTTTCGCTCCCCACGTGCATCAATGAGCCTTGGCCGCCCATGATGACCCTGTCGCCGGTTCACCCGTTCCTTCCTTGGACCACTTTTGATCCGACCAGACCGGGAACACCCGACAAGAGCTGTAGTTTTGGAGATGCTCTGACCCAGTCGTCTAGCCATCACAATTTGGCCCTTGTCAAACTCGCTCAAATCCTTATGCTTGCCCATTTTTCCTGCTTCTATGTTGCTATAATGTTGCTATATGTATATGTGTATATACACAGTGAGGAAAATAAGTATTTGAACACCCTGCTATTTTAAGTTCTCCCACTTGGAAATCATGGAGGAACTATTTATTTGTATGATACAGCTGCAAATAAGTATTTGAACACCTGTCTATCAGCTAGAATTCTTACCCTCAAAGACCTGTTAGTCTGCCTTTAAAATGTCCACCTCCACTCCATTTATTATCCTAAATTAGATGCACCTGTTTGAGATCGTTATCTGCATAAAGACACCTGTCCACCCCATACAATCAGTAAGAATCCAACTACTAACATGGCCAAGACCAAAGAGCTGTCCAAAGACACTAGAGACAAAATTGTACACCTCCACAAGGCTGGAAAGGGCTACGGGGAAATTGCCAAGCAGCTTGGTGAAAAAAGGTCCACTGTTGGAGCAATCATTAGAAAATGGAAGTAGCTAAACATCCCTCGGACTGGGGCTCCATGCAAGATCTCACCTCGTGGGGTCTCAATGATCCTAAGAAAGGTGAGAAATCAGCCCAGAACTACACGGGAGCAGCTAGTCAATGACCTGAAAATAGCTGGGACCACCATTTCCAAGGTTACTGTTGGTAATACACGAAGACATCATGGTTTGAAATCATGCATGGCACGGAAGGTTCCCCTGCTTAAACCAGCACATGTCAAGGCCCGTCTTAAGTTTACCAATGACCATTTGGATGATCCAGAGGAGTCATGGGAGAAAGTCATGTGGTCAGATGAGACCAAAATAGAACTTTTTGGTCATAATTCCACTAAACGTGTTTGGAGGAAGAAGAATGATGAGTACCATCCCAAGAACACCATCCCTACTGTGAAGCATGGGGGTGGTAGCATCATGCTTTGGGGGTGTTTTTCTGCACATGGGGCAGGGCGACTGCACTGTATAGGATGACCGGGGCCATGTATTGCGAGATTTTGGGGAACAACCTCCTTCCCTCAGAAGATGGGTCGAGGCTGGGTCTTCCAACATGACAATGACCCGAAGCACACAGCCAGGATAGCCAAGGAGTGGCTCTGTAAGAAGCATATCAAGGTTCTGGCGTGGCCTAGCCAGTCTCCAGACCTAAACCCAATAGAGAATCTTTGGAGGGAGCTCAAACTCTGTGTTTCTCAGCGACAGGCCAGAAACCTGACTGATCTAGAGAAGATCTGTAAGGAGGAGTGGGCCAAAATCCCTCCTGCAGTGTGTGCAAACCTGGTGAAAAACTACAGGAAACGTTTGACCTCTGTAATGCAAACAAAGGCTACTGTACTTAATATTAACATTGATTTTCTCAGGTGTTCAAATACTTATTTGCAGCTGTATCGTACAAATAAATAGTTTAAAAAAATAATACATTGTGATTTCTGGATATTTTTTGTTAGATTATGTCTCTCACAGTGGACATGCACCTACGATGACAATTTCAGACCCCTCCATGATTTCTAAGTGGGAGAACTTGCAAAAAAGAAGGGTGTTCAAATACTTATTTTCCTCACTATGTGTGTGTGTGTGTGTGTGTGTGTGTGTGTGTGTGTGTGTGTGTGTGTGTGTGTGTGTGTGTGTGTGTGTGTGTGTGTGTGTGTGTGTGTGTGTGTGTGTGTGTGTGTGTGTGTGTGTGTGTGTGTGTGTGTGTGTTTCAATTACACTGTAATGGGGAAAATTAATTTTCATTGAGCCATCAGAAGTATCAGTGATACTGGCCTTCATTCATAAAAAGATGCCATTAAACAAGTATTTAAAACATACTGTCTTTATGTTGGTTCTACATTAATTCAGAGATTAACTGTGAAATTATAAAATATATTAAAAACAAAAAAAGTGTTTTATGTGCAAATATGTCTCTTAACTGCAAACAAAACTACAATGCATTGTATCCATTGTAGTTTGTTTGCAGTAAAGAAACATTTTGCATATTTGCAGTTACATGCATATTTTAAAAGAACAAAGGACTGAAAGAATGAAAAATAAAACAATAAAAAATCAATTAAAATCTGCATGTCTAATACAGCTTTACATAACAACTATCAATAAAACACAAGTGAAAAGCAATAAACCACAATAGGCTTATAGAAGATGATGAAAATTGATCCCGTGTTGAGAATAAAGGGATTCATTTCAGAGAGATGCAATAAAATTGCAGTTAAGAATAGCAGTCTAACAGAAGAGCAACCCTCCTGATCCTGAGTGATTAAAAACTAGTCTGTGACCCCAACCTTTGACCTCTAGCCCCAAACCCACTCCATCTTGTACCATAGATATTAATTAGAAAATTTGTGCAGACGGTACCGTATCCGGCTGGGTACTATTTTGGGATAAGAAGGAAATGTAAGCAAAAGAAAACGAATCGATCAACATCCTCCCTTTCTCATTGCCTATTCAGTTAACAAAAGGACTGCTTCACTTCCTCTATACAACAACAGTGCTTCCTGTGCAGGGGTGTCATTTCCTGATTAACCACAAGATCAATCTGAGACCCTAAAGTTCTTCCTGATTCTTCTTCCAAATAAGAGAAAGAAAAATCTTCCATACCGTTCATAAAACAAATATTTCCCCCTACAAAAGACTGTGTAATTTCACTGGGGTAAACAGGGCATAAGACCTCATTTGAGCTTTGCCGCTTTTTTCCACCATTTCTCCCCCACAATAAAATTACATTTGCATCAGCTTTGAGAGAATTTAGTTCAGATGATTTATTGAAGTAATCAGCAGCAACGCAGCCCTTTCATTGCAGCACAGGGCCTGTGACGCGCCGCCACTGGAACGGGTTTTGGGCCGGAGGGTTTTTTTCAGTGGAGGCAGGCAGAACCCAAATTCTCCCCTTTGATTAGATTAGCATTACACAACAGCGTGACAGATATGACAAATAGGTGCATTAGAGTGTGTCATTTATTCCCTCTTTTCTAGATGCTTGGGTTCACGGAGGGACCCCCACCTCACGCCTCACTTCTGCAAATATATGCGGCCCCTGACGCCCTGCCTGATGCCTGATCTCTCTGGATTACCTTCAGAGAGGGTTATAGGAGGACGATACAGGCTTTATTTCTGAAAATAAAAGCCATAAAAAAGATACAAAGAGTGCTTGTGTATGTGTACTAGTCATTTGTATGTAAACACCATGATACATTCTCACCTTTATCCATGGATTGCTAATACTGAATAATTCAATAATGTCTTTACTCAAGCAAAATGATAGTCACTGAAAATCTGTAGTAGCCCTGGCTGCTGAGTGTGTCTGAAGTGACAGAATATCACACACTTCAGTGACTCTCCTCCTCTAAGGGCATCCGATGGCTACCTCCATTAGCCCCAATCACAAACACTCATATTATGCACACATGCTCACTCTCTCGCCACACACACGCAATTCTAACATCACACCACTGATTTCCCTCTTAATAAACACTGACAAATGCACCTAGAACTCAAACACTGACACACACAAACCTACAAATGTAAATACCTTAAACCTCTAATGTTTTATATAAAGTTTATTATAACGACCACAAGCTAACCTTTGCACAAACTTATAATCTAATATCTTTACCCGTTTAAAAACCCATTCTTTAGATCCCGTAATTCTAAATATTACCCAGTAATTTTAACCCCTAAAACCTCATTTAAATAAAAATGTTATACAACTTTACACAGTCCACTTTTCATAGTGGTTAATTTTATATACACAATTTATATACACAATTGTATTTATTTATAAATACATTTTGCAAGTACAGATGTCTTCGAATATCTTCAAAGGGAGGATTTAGATCATTTCGGGAACAATTTATTTCCAAAACTATAGCAAATAACACACGGTCACACTCACACAAAACACGCTCAAACACACCTAAACGCTCGCACACAAACAAACACAGAGCTCTGTTATCAACTGTTCATCCTACCTGCCTTAAATACTCTCTGCAAAACTCGATGTAGAGGCCGATCGATCGCAAAACGCTATCAATGTTGCATTATCCTCTGTGACTGGCTATATGACCAAGACCGTTACACTGGGTCAAGACCCCTGACCTTTGAACTCAAATCAACAGCATTAAGAAGGGCACTGTGGCCATTTTTCTGGACTTTTGTCTATACTCAGAGCTTATTAAGAAAGGATTTGGGCTGGCAGTGTGAAGATAACACCTGCAACGATGGATTTATTAACAATGAAGAGAAAGAGACAGAGGGGAAGGTGGAAAAACCTTGAGAAGAGATGGAGGAATGACTTACCTGAGAACACAGCAGCATGACCAGTTCAACCACAGAGCTGCTGGACTTCATACACACAAGACCTGCAAAAAAAAATAAAAAATGAATTCCAGTTTCAGTAGGCAAAACGTTTAACCATTAATGAAGATGAAGATTTTGAGCTCAACATGACTGATCTTAAATTTTGATTTGTTGAAATATGTCTCTAAATAAAAAGCAGAGAAAATGATCATAAGCAACAAATATGTTTTATTGATTCCGTAGTCCTCCTGTGGTCTCTGTAATGTTAGTATTACAGCCATAGATTTATTTTTTATTACACAGTAGTTTACAGTATATTTCAGACTTGATCTAATGGTACAGTATCCTGCTTATTTATTGGCTACAAATAAGCATGGATATTGAAAGAGGGACAGAATAAAGGTTTCTAAGATGAGTGGTCAGTTATACACTGCTGCCATGGGCAATGGTTATTATTCAGAAATATTTGATCAGAAATGTGATCTATGTGATTTCTAATGTCTAATTAAGTAGTATTACGGGGAAGAAGAAAACTGGCCAATAAAAAATATTTCCTTCTTCTCACCAGTGACTATTTTGCTGACACATGAACATTTGTGAGTGGCCTAATTCTGCACCATCTTGCGGGGTCAAGGAGTATTGATGACCTTAATGAACCTACATGATGCTACTGTAAACTAATACATGTTTGAGCTTGTATTACATGAGACTAAATATGGTGAGCATATGTTCTATTGATCTGCTTTAAAGAACTACATACATAACAGAGAGAGAGAGATTTAACATGAGAGCTAAAGGTGAGAACAAACAGGAAGCTGGAGGAAGAGGAAGGAAGGAAGCATTTTTGTTTTAAGTGGCTCTCTAAAGTCACCCTCTATGGAGAGAGATCTGTGTCTTTATTATATGTGATAAAATAAATGATCCGAGAGAAAAAAAAAAGTTTGAGAGAAAAAGTTATCACAATGATAGCAAAAAAGCATTTCATGAGAGAAAAAAAATATTTGAGAGAAAAGGTTTTCATACCAATAGCAAAAAATAATAATATTTGAGACTAAAAAAGTTTTGAGAGAAAGTATTTTCTCATAGAACATAAAAAAATATACATTTGAATTTTTTTTAATTATTTCTGAGAAAAAAAATCTCTCTCAAAATACTTTGAAAAAAACTCTCGAATATATATATTTTTGCTATCAGTGTGAAAACATTTTCTCAAAAAAAAAAAAGTGTTTCTCTCGAAACGCTTTTCTTTGCTCTCGATGCAATTTCTTGCTCTCTTGCTTTCACTGTGAGAATTGTGTCATGGGCGGGGCCGCGTTCCTATTGGCCAGTCGGGTGAGCATCGTCTTGTCTTGGGAGTCGAACTGAATCATTACACCATTGTTCGGTTCACCTGCATGATACCGCCTCTGCCTTATGGCTAGTTTAGTTGAGCACGGACACTCCAATGTTTGGGTCAGATGACACACAGCTGGCTTAGCAAGTTCAGCATCTCTGAAGATTAAACGTTAAAAAATAGCACTCATATTCAGGAATGAGTGTGTATTATATTATTTGCTTGCTAATCGCTAGTAAAGCTAACCAGCCATCATGCTAGGTAAACTTGCAAACTCACCTGGTTTATATACTATTTTTAAATCAAATGCCAAATGAATGTTTTGATTTAGATAGTTTCACGCCTTATTTAGTGAGCTAGTTTCTACCTTTGCACTTGCTAGCCTCAAAGGCACCTGAAGAGTAACTGTTTGTTCAACATATACGACCTCCTGTACAACTATCAACTAACGTTAGTATGCATGGAAGGTGGCAACCCTATAACGATCTAAGTAGAGCCAATCAGACAAATGAAACAGCTGTGTGGGTATTCGAAATGATGAGACTACATGAAAAATAAACCCATGAATTGAAGTCATGTAAAGATCTTTTGTTTGCCATTAACGTAGGTTATAATTATAATGTAACTATGTAAGCAGTGTTTCCCTCAGAACTTATAGAGACGATGGTTGGACCTCAGTTCAGGGGAACGCAAAGAGGGTCCTGGGGTATGCACCCCGGCCGGAAATTTGTACGTTTAAATCAAATGCATCATTCTGGTGCACTCTGAGAGCAACATTAAGTGGTTAAATTTATGCTGCTATATTTCTAGCATATATTTCACATATGCATAGCCTTCATGTCAACTTATCTGTATTTCCTCCATTTAAATTGCATAGTCTAAGGCAAAGATTTTAGAGCGTAAGTTATATTGCTCTATAGCCTACCCAGTGAGAGATACAGATGCTAAACACATTAATAATAATCATTTTAGGTTATAGGTCAGTTATAGGTTCAAACAGAAAATGCATCATATTGACCTTAAAAACAAAATAGTGAGTCCATGGAGTAAAACTGTACAGGAGGTTGTATGATGAACTAGGGCTGGGCGATATATTGGAGGACATTGTTGTTTTCATCTCATCAGTAAAGCCGGTTCCTTGATTAGTAGTAAATCGCCATCACCTGCTTTCAGATGGAGCGGCATTTACTACCATAAGTTCACTGACAAGCTGAGCCATATCACATTAATTATCGCAGGCGATACGTCTGTGATAATGAAGGGGAAATTGCCCCGGTTGTCAGTGAACTAACGTTACGAAACTAGTGAAAACTTCACTTACAGTGAAACTATCTAAATCAAAACATTCATTTGGCATTTGATTTAAAAATAGTATATAAACCAGGTGAGTTTGCAAGTTTACCTAGCGATTAGCACGCAAATAATATAATACACACTCATTCCTGAATATGAGTGCTATTTTTTAACGTTTAATCTTCAGAGATGCTGAACTTGCTAAGCCAGCTGTGTGTCATCTGACCCAAACATTGGAGTGTCCGTGCTCAACTAAACTAGCCATAAGGCAGAGGCGGTATCATGCAGGTGAACCGAACAATGGTGTAATGATTCAGTTCGACTCCCAAGACAAGACGATGCTCACCCGACTGGCCAATAGGAACGCGGCCCCGCCCATGACACAATTCTCACAGTGAAAGCAAGAGAGCAAGAAATTGCATCGAGAGCAAAGAAAAGCGTTTCGAGAGAAACACTTTTTTTTTTTTGAGAAAATGTTTTCACACTGATAGCAAAAATATATATATTCGAGAGTTTTTTTCAAAGTATTTTGAGAGAGATTTTTTTTCTCAGAAATAATTAAAAAAAATTCAAATGTATATTTTTTTATGTTCTATGAGAAAATACTTTCTCTCAAAACTTTTTTAGTCTCAAATATTATTATTTTTTGCTATTGGTATGAAAACCTTTTCTCTCAAATATTTTTTTTCTCTCATGAAATGCTTTTTTGCTATCATTGTGATAACTTTTTCTCTCAAACTTTTTTTTCTTCTCTCGGATCATTTATTTTATCGCATGTAATAAAGACACAGATCTCTCTCCATAACCCTCCAGCTATCAATCAGCGTTTCAGTTCTCTGGTTGGCAGTGGACAGTTCAAACACTAGTATGAGTGTGCTGACCTCTGACCCTGAGCTCTATAAAAGAGCACTGCTATTATAATCAGTTAGTTAAAAGATACTTTCAGTCACATTTACAGCTTAAATCTGGTTAGAGGTGAGTGAGGGGGTGTGGGTGCCTTTGTAACATATTGGGAATGATGAGATATCTCTGCGTTTCTATGTGGTGATGCGGACCTCACTTCAAAAGAGTGAAGGCCTTTAGTGGTACTGCAACTATTAAAAGGTTATCCCATAATTTCCCATTATATCCCATAATACTTTTAAGGCCCTGATATACTCATGGCTAAGTTATTTTTCGTTCTTCAGTTGGGGGTAAAACGAAGTTCGAAATACATGACCAGCGATATACTGTTAGATTTGACGCGGTCCATGCTGCTGAGAGCGATGGTAAGATGAATATCTAAATGTGTGCTGCGCGCTTTCCTCTTAACAAAATAAATAAAACAGCAAGCATAAGAAAAGCACTTGATCATAGCAATGTTTGTACAAGCTCTACAATTCGTATTTGCAATACTCTACTAAATATGAAAAACAGTGTCATTGTCACGTTTCATCAGAAGTACAACTTCATTTTCTACTATAAAGCAGCTCTCCAGTTTGTTCATGTTTTCACTCGCAGACGTCTGACCTCGACGGACTGAACTGGAGAAATGAACCAGAAAAGATTTTCATGTGAAAGAAGGCGGAGCCTCCACGCACATCCACGCGTAATCGCCATGGACCAATGATAGTACAAAAATGTTTACCTTTGGCAAGCTGTTTCGAACTCCGAAAAAAAAAGTTTAATTCTTCGATTTCGCTTGAAGTATATCAGGGACTTTATGATGGATGGATGCGCTTTTCTGGGCTTCAAAATCTAAGGTACTCCCTTTATAAAGCTTGGAAGAGCCATGATATTTTTTAATATAACTCAGATTGTGTTTGGCTGAAAGAAGAATGTCATACACACCTAGGATGGCTTGAGGGTGAGTAATTTATGGGATAATTTTGTTCTTTTTGGGTGAACTAACCCAATACAACTTTAAGATGCATTTGTGTGACATATTCTGCAAATGTCAGTAATAAGAGCAGAAGAGTAGCTCACTGGTGCCCTCGATGAGTAGCTCCTGCCCATGACTCCCCAGCAGTGTGCGAGAGAGGAACGGTGCAAAATCCACAAAAATCTCTCGGAGTAATGGAGCTGCCTTCTCCAGAGCATGTTCCAATCTCTCTGAGATACTGAAAACACACACAAACACACTTTAAAATACTGACAGTGACAGTGAAATAGCAAAGAAATGTTGAATCAAATGTATTTCTGGAGGAGAAAAAGAAAAAAAAAACCTCATGCTGGGGGCGGAGCTCTGGGTCACTGGGGATAAGGCAGGGACAGATGGCAGGTTGGAGCTGGTGGAGGTTCCTCCTGCAGAAAATACCAGTAACCAGTTCACTACTTATTACACAAATTCATACACACTAAACAATACAGGGATAGATAGAACAAGCACATGTACCATTTTTATTATTATTATTATTATTATTATTATTATTATTATTATTATTATCTTGCCAAAAAGCCAAACGAATAAGGTAAATTTTTTATCAAATTGGTTTTTGGACATTTTTTTGAAACAAAAATAATATTAATTTTGATATCATCCATTGTTTTTATTTTCAGTTTATTCTACTGTAGCCAATTGCAATAGAAATACAGTAAAATCTAGTTTAAAATTACCAATGCACTTTTTTTTAAATGCACACAAGAATTACATTTAAAGGAGAAAACTCCTCTTTTTTTGAAAATAGGCTCATTTTCCCTAGAGTTAAAGAGTTGAGTTTTACCGTTTTCGAATCCATTCAGTCGAACTCCGGGTCTGGCGGTAGCAATTTTAGCATAGCTTAACATAGATCATTGAATCTGATTAGACTGTTAGCATCTCGCTCAAAAAATTACCTATTTAAAACTTGACTCTTCTGTAGTTACATCGTGTACTAAGACCGACAGAAAATGAAAAGTTGCAATTTTCTAGACCGATATGACTAGGAACTATTCTCTTATTCATGCGTAATAATCAAGGAACTTTGTGCTGTACCATGGGTGCAGCGGCATAATGATATTATGCAGCACCTGAAAATAGTCCCCAGCATGCTCTCTGTGTAAGCAGGTTGTCACGTTGGTTATGTTGACGGAAGTTACCCTATTTTCAAGCGCGGCATAATATCATTGATTATTACGCAGGAATGAGAGTATAGTTCCTAGCCATATCGGCCTAGAAAATCGCAACTTTTCATTTTCCGACGGGCTTAACAGGAAAAATATTGAAACTCTTTGGTAATTTTTTTGAGCGAGATGCTAACGGTCTAATCAGATTCAATGATCTATGCTAAGCTATGCTAAAAGTGCTACCGCCAGACCCGGAAATAGGCTGAATGTATTTGAAAACGGTAAAACTCAACTGTTTAACTCTAGGGGAGTTGGAAAATGAGCCTATTTTCAAAAAAAGTGGAGTGTTCCTTTAATAATTGTATGTTAAAACAAATCAAAATACTCATAACTTTATATAGCAAATGTACTGACAATGATCATTTTGTTCAGCCCAACTATGGACCCACTTTATATTAGGTGGCCTTAACTACTATGTACTAACGTTTTAATTAATAATTTGATACAATGCACTTATTGTGTACATACATGTTTTTACATTGTACTTACATTTAAAAAAAATACCTGCATGTAATTACACCTGTAATTAATTTCTGTAGTTACATTTGTAATTACACAGTTGACACTTCCCTTACACCTAACCCTACCCTTAAACTTACCCATACCACCACACCTGTCCCTAACCCTACCCATACCCTACCTCAATATCAGCAAAGGTGTTTTGCAATACAATTTGAACACAGTAAGTACATTGTACTTATTTTATTATGCAAGTACATAGTAGTTAAGGCCACCCAATATAAAGTGGGGCCAACCTCGTAAAATCACCTTTTCTGCAGCTATCTACTTCACTTTCATATAAAGGACAAGAGTGAAGATGAACCCATGTGGAAGGAGCTTTAACTGAATGATAGCTCTGTTCTCGTTAGCATTCATGTAAAATAAGCATTAGAGCAGCTCTTACACTCCCCCTGATAAAACAGCTCATAAATTCATTAGAGCTGTGTGTGGCTGTGATTAGTGTACGAATAATTATATGTCAATAAATTTAATCTTGCCCTGGAAGTGTCACATTTTGGGCTAGTAAAGGTCTTGGCACGATCACGCTCTCTCTCACAGGATATCACACCACAATAAATCTGCATGCACTAATATCTCTACACACACACGTGGAGTCTCAGGACAGGGATAACTCTAGCAGGATGACAGGCAGCAGTGTGGAATGTTCCTGGCTGTGGGGACAGCGGCTCTTTAAGCACCAACATGTGCTTCTGCGGAGATGAAGTAGCCACTTCAAACAGCCCAGAGAAAATTAGCTTATCACTATTCAGCTGGGACCTGCCCCTCTCCTCGCACTCACATACACAAGAGAACCATAAAGACACAGACAAGCTTACAACTACAAGCATGAGATATAGACCCATGAGTACACTAGTTCAAAAACAAGAAAAGCGAAAGGGAGCTAAAAATAATCCCTTCATGCACAAAGGACCATTTGTGCATGCAGATGTTGATTTCACTATATTAGAAAGGACATCTCATAGATGCAATGGTTTTTAGACAGAGGTAATGATGTTGGCTACAATTCAAATCCAACTTCTAATCATCACACAAACTTGTTGATATGATTAGATGTACTGAAAAACATGATTTGGGCGATGTATGAGGATTTTAAATTGTTATGGCCACTTCAGATGCCCTCAAGTTGGTTTCACTATAACCGTTTATCATCATAATCTCCTACACTTTGCTTTGAAATACAGCAATCTGTGCAGAATTTAAATGGGTCCGATATGTTTTGTTGTATGCAACGACTCACGCATTTGATCCGCTCTGCGCTCTCATGTCTCTAGTCAACGGCTCTGGTCTAGACTGTGTGTGTGCGCTGCGGCGGTGTGCGTGAAAGTAACGTGAAATCAGACTTAATTCGCCTCAACTGAAAGCATATTTACACCGTCTGAATCGTTTCCTATCGCATATATAGTGTCTGAATAGTTTCCTATCGCATGTATGGTGTCTGAATAGTTCCTATCGCATGTATAGTGTCCGAATCGTTTCCTATCGCATGTATAGTGTCTGAATCGTTTCCTAACGCATGTATGGTGTCTGAATAGTTCCTATCGCATGTATGGTGTCTGAATAGTTCCTATCGCATGTATAGTGTCCGAATCGTTTCCCATCACATGTATAGTGTCTGAATCGTTTCCTATCGCATGTATAGTGTCTGAATCGTTTCCTATCGCATGTATGGTGTCTGAATAGTTCCTATCGCATGTATAGTGTCCGAATCGTTTCCTATCGCATGTTTGGTGTCTGAATCGTTTCCTATCGCATGTATAGTGTCTGAATCGTTTCCTATCACATGTATGGTGTCTGAATAGTTCCTATCGCATGTATAGTGTCTGAATCGTTTCCTATCGCATGTATAGTGTCTGAATCGTTTCCTATCGCATGTATAGTGTCTGAATCGTTTCCTATCGCATGTATAGTGTCTGAATCGTTTCCTATCGCATGTATAGTGTCTGAATCGTTTCCTATCGCATGTATAGTGTCTGAATCGTTTCCTATCGCATGTATAGTGTCTGAATCGTTTCCTATCACATGTATAGTGTCTGAATCGTTTCCTATCGCATGTATAGTGCGCTATGTGCCATTCACCATGTAGAAAATAGTAAATGTGTGGACAGCTGACCAATTTCAGCCGCTGCTTCAGCGTCTATTTATAGTGTAGGGGGCGGCCGCTTCAGATTCTAGAGACCATTTGATTGGACAGAAGATGTGATGAGAAAATGAAGTCTGTGATGATGTCATCAAAATATGTGTATATATATTTTAACGGAAGTGAGAGACTAAGTTTTGAATGCTTAAATCTCCTAAATGTGAATTTTGTCATTGTTTTGGAACACACCAGCTTATTCATAACCTTAAAGCTAACATAATCAAACTAAAAGCTAAAAAACTTTTTTTTAAAACATGACTGATGGACCACCGACGAGGTTCGGGCTTTTCTAAGCTTATATGCGGAGGATGACATACAGCAGGAACTGGAAAGTCGTGCACAGTCTAGCGTTACCGGACAAATTTGCCTAATCTTCATGGTACTTTAGACCGTGATCGAAATGAAGACAGCAACAGGACTGGGGGGAAAAGTTCCTGGGGAAAATTGTTCCGGGTAATTTCGGTGGAAACGCGGCATTAGTAGTTGGGTTATAATATCAGTTCTGATTAAATGTAATATGCAGTGATTGTAAAGGAAAGAACACAGGATTGAAGGTTCTGATTCATATTAATACCCGATACAGGGATTGAGATATGAATTTCTATAATAGAAGAAACAGCTCTGTACTTTGGTAATGTGTAGGTAACAGTGTAGACATGATGATTCATGAAGATGTCTCCACTCACCTGGGGCGGACTCTGTGCTCTGAACAGTATCTCCTGCTGACACCACCGACACACTGTCGACTGGAGTTCCACCGGAGGATGCAGCAGTGGCTGATGGGAGGGATGCAGCTGTGGAGATTGTGCTCATTCCTGGTGAGGGAGCCCCTCCCGCTTTCTTGGGAGCCACAACAACACTCCTGTGTAAGAAGACAAAAGATTACTAGTTCAAATAAATGCTATTCTTTTTAACTTTCTATTCACCAGAGAATCCTTTACTGTCAATTAAATGATCAAATAGATGCCGCCTTGGTGAGGAATAAAAAAAAATAAAATAAACTGTTCACGACCCCTAACTTTTTAACAGTAATGTGTTATGAAAGAAAATATTTGTCTTATTTTTGTTCTTTTTTGTGGGTCGAATGGAGTAGTTTTAAAGAATTTGATGCTTGCCTTAGAATTTGTCTTTTTAATGTCTTACAAACAGCAGTGGAAAATAGACTCTGATGCTCTGATAAATACACAGAGCTAGAGAATCAAGTACTCCGTCAAAAAACCATTAGCTCTTGTTCCATCGTCGGCCCTGTAACAATGAGACTGATGATGTCGGCTAAATATGCTGCACATAATGTGATTTAGCATAGAAAGCCGCCCAGCTCACACAACACAAGAAGCCCATTTACCGTGTTAGTGTAATTAGAGCCCTGTTTCCCTGACACAGAATATTCCATAATGGCAGCATCTATCTTCCGACCAATCAATGGCCTCCCAGCTCCTGTCACTCAGAGCTCTAAACTTTGTGATTGATTAAAGCTGGCGGTGTGTTATGGTCTAGAAGCTACTGTGTGTCGTAGTACAGTGTCATGTCTTGTGATGATCCGATAAACAAGTTCATTGCGGTTAGGTGAAGACTGAAGGACTGAAAAATTCTTTAAAATCCAGATTCATCCTGAAGGTTGTGGTGTTTGTACACAGTATCAGTCAAACATTTGGACAGAATTGACTGAATGTATCATTTCCCAAGATCGTAAAAACTATATAATCTTATGATTTATGCTTAAATGGTTGAAATTAGTTTTGTAGTCACGTATAATATTTAGTTATATTTTATTATGATTGTCATATGAACCAGAGTTTCAGCTAAAAATAATTAGCGCATGTTACAAGAGAAAAGTGAAAAATATTTTGTATTGACAATTCTATTCAGACATTGAGTCGTTTTAAACGTAGTATATGTGATATAATAACACAAAAATCAAGTCAAATGTAACATAAAAGCTAATTTATTATAGTTTTCCATGCTTTCCAAAACAACAAAGGGTAGTATTTGTTCATTAGTCTTTGGAATTTGTTCTTGGAAACAGTTCTTTCATCCCAAAATTACACAGTGCGAGCAAGCATTCTGGTATCTTCGCTATGGACATTTCCATTTCTATTTGGGTCTAAATGTATGCATCGTTTGCAGGTGAAGCATTGCTCTCAGATGGCTACATCGTGCTCCTCATCCTGCCATTTATAAACTGACTGGTTAGGATTTTAAAATGAACAAAGTTGTTTGCTTGGACATATACGGTTGTTGCACTATTGTATACTAGATTGTCTGGTAATGTTTTAGCTACTGTATGTACCACATGAGCACACATCCAAACAATGCAAGAATCAAGGATGTAATAACAAACGAATTAGAGCACGTTACAAGAGAAACGTGAAAAAAAGCGTACCCAGAAACCTTATTTAGCTGTGCAATTGCCAACACTGTGTGTTCATAATTCAGATATTGAGTCCATTTTTTATTTGACATTGGAATTAAAAAAAAAAAAAATTTACAGTAAAAAATAAATGTAATTACCGGCTAACTTAATGCTGGTATGGTCTATTTTTGTGGTTTTTGCTCCTCTTAGAGCTTGATTAATGCTTAGAGTTTCATTTTGTGCTCCAACAAAGGGTACATTTACACGACAATGATGTACAAAAAATGCAAACTTTTTTCTTTGTATAGATGACACCTTTGTCAAAACGATCCCTGTTCACACAGATCTGCAAAAATGACTCAAAACGCTGTACTATGCATGCCAAGTCAGTAGTTGGCGATGCCACTTTGTAAAGAAAGACTACACGCCTGCGCACATACACATTCTTTTACAGAGCACTCGTGCCAAACATGTATGCCTAAAGATTATAGACAAGTAATATGCATGTGCATGCCGTCACCGTTTTTACAAATTCGCGTTTTTGTAGTTGTTTTCACGGAGATGATAACAGTATCATTTTCAAAAACCTGCACTTTGAAACCAGTTCTCAAAAGTTTGCATTTTCAGGCCCCCAAAACGAAAGTAAAATATAAAATAGTTTTGATTTGTTTGTCATATGTCCTTTTATGTTATAACAGTTTTGATGATTCACAATTATTAAAAAATGTTAAAGTAATAATAAATAATGTGTATGTGTGTCCAAACATTTAACTACTGTACCTCCGATGCCAAATTATTTTGATAAAAAAATTTAAAATCTCATTAAACAAATTAATGCATGGTGATGTAAACTTGGGAGGAAACGTATTAAATACATAGCAAGTAACCACGGTAACACTTCCAATCCATAATCGCATACGGTAAAAAGTTAAAAGACAAAGAACTCCTCAGTATTTAAGAGCTTTCCTAATGATGTCATGGTTCTCTGTTACATTCTACATTGTCTAGAGGTAAAAATGGAAATGGTTCATATCAGCTGAAAGCCCTGACAGTGCTCTGGCCTTTCACAGCGGCTAGTGTTCAGTTTATCAGTGCTGACAGAAGGGGTAATGCTACGCAGTCACCAGCTCCTCTCCAGAACACATACATAGAGACGCTACAGACTGAGGAGGCACGCTAGCATGAGATAAGAGCCGTCTAGGACAGACTGCTTCAAACGTCCCGCTGGAAGTTGCCTAGAAGCTAAAGCACAGGAATGAGAGTGTTCTCACACCATTTCTACACATCTGATGTCTCCTTGACTTGAAAATAGCCAGTCCAAGAAAACAAAAGAGGAATTTATAAAATGGAAGGTTCACAGTATCATGCTCATGACATCAGCATTTGCTGTATAACAGTCCACTGGTCCAAAAACTCTTATTAGAGCATTTCTGTTCTCTCTCAACTGCATGTTTAGCGCTGACCGCTGGTGGGATGGTGGGGGTGGACAGCTGCTAACGGAGGTGGGGTGAGCGGCTGCAGCATCCATCTGCTCAAAGGCGCAGGTTTTAAATTATTCAGCACACCATTAGCCACACTTAGCCCCAACCCACTACCGCTGTCAGTTAATCAGAGCTGCCAGGTGTATACCACCAGACGAGAGGCCAGTGCTGACCAGCATCCATGGAGCTTGGATTCCAGACGCTGAATTATTAAGCAGTTTTAACCAACACTCTTGGAGACGACATGTAAACAGCATGTTTCCCGTAATCTGCATGAATGTGAGATTGGGTGTGAGGAAATGTGTGTGAGAACCTGATCTTACTGGACATGAATCAACATTTTGTGCTGATGTTCGACAAGGGCTAAAGGGTTAGGGTACAAAGATGATACCGGAAATATCACTTTCATGTAATAGATAAAAACAGACAAGGCCTTTACATTTTGTCAGTATTCCATTATGTCATATTCATTGATTTTATACATTTTACTCTAAATGAAATGGTATATCTTAGCCAAATATAAATTTAAAAAATCTATTAATAAATAACCATGTTAGTTAGACATTCAATGTGATGACAATCTTGCATACTATGATTGGATTATCTTGAGTTTGTAAGTTAATTTAAACTATTTAATCATCATTATTTTTTTCATCTCATTTCTATAGTAGACCCAATTTTAAAAAACTGCTGTCAAGAGCATCAGTAATTTCGTTATCTCTGTGACATCCTAACCCTTTCTCCGGTCATATTTATTTGGTGATGTGTAAATCAAATTTTGTCCAACAAGTCATTATGACACCATTCACTGGTTTCTGGATCCTATCAGCAAATATTTGCAGACTTCATGTCAAAACAAGGGTGGGGTAAAAAAGACGTATGGTGAAATCAGGATGTCGTTGATAGTAAATAAATTTAACGTCTGTTTTACCCTTGACCCCAGGCCTGTTTTATCTGGGAGACCCTGTATTTTTTTCCATATATAACACTCATAAATCCTCTGGGATTCAATCATACCACCCTGGGTGTTCCGACATACACTCTGTTAAGTAAGCATGCATGCATGCCGGCACAGAGTATAACTTTAGTGAAGCTCTGTGTACATAGTATGACACAGTACAACACTAATCACACTTCAGCAAAGGGAACAGCGGGAGAATTCATCAGTCTGAGTTTGAAATATTTGGTTGGTATTTGGTTGGTAATTTATACATGTGTGGTGGAAGAGTGTAGCGCAAAACATCTCAAAATAGTAAAATCAACGAAATGAGACCAAAAAAGGTGACTCAGAATGATATAGGGAGAGCTGTAAAAAGAGAGGAGAGAGTGAGTGTGGACAAGTGAGTGTGTGTTGAAGAGGCAGAGTATGTGCGTGAGGACTTGCAGAACAGCAGACTCAGATCTGTAGTCATCCAGATAACTCGGCACCTCTCTCGTTGGGGGGTATCCTGAGAGGAGATAAGACTTTCCCTCGCACTATAGAGTAAAATAACTGGGAAAAAGCAGATGAGTATGGCCCAGTTGTATCAAAGGCAGGTGTTGGGAAAAGCCCAGAGTATATTGATAGATCAGTGTTTGTCAACTGAACAACTGTTTGTTTGGCCATCAAAGAAACAAAAAACGTAATTCTAAAAGTTTTTCTGATGCGAGACTGAAAGACATGCATGAAAGCTGTTGATTTTTCTGTCAGACAAAGTTAAAGTAAAGAGTGTCTGAGAAAAATGTGTTGTCCTGATTCAGTATCTGTGGTCAGATGGGATGTTGTCAGGCTATATGTCAGTGTCATTATTCAAACATTATTTTCGTAGCTTGTTACGAAATTAAGTCTCTCATCCTAGAAAAATTTACTTTCCTATCCTGTCAGCCGTAATACTTTAGTTTAGTTTATTTAATTTATTTAACAGGGACCATACACAACACAAATGTTGTGTTGTTAGCTAAATAGCTCATTTGCATCTGAGTTTTGATGAGGAACATGACTGGCCTGCACAGAGCCCTGACCTCAACCCGATAGAACACCTTTGGGATGAATTAGAGCGGAGACTGTGAGCCAAGCCTTCTCGTCCAACATCAGTGCCTGACCTCACAAATGCGCTTCTAGAAGAATGATCCAAAAAATTCCCATATGGAGAATATGGAATCTGCATAAACAGTAACATTTTTATTTTAGTCAATTAAACTTAATTTACTGTGTTTATCCAATTTATTTGTCCAATGCATTTGAATAGACAAAATTATAAAAGGATTATAAAAAAACTAACTAAAATAAAAAACAACAACAACACATACATACATACATACATACATACATACATACATATATACATACATATATATATATATATATATATATATAATAGTAATATATACACATTGCCAAAAGTTTTGGGACGCCAACCTTTACACGCACATGAACTTTAATGACATCCCATTCTTAATGGAGTTGGCCCACCCTTTCCAACTATGACAGCTTCAACTCTTCTGCTCCAATTAATCCCAAAGGTGTTCTATCGGGTTGAGGTCCAGAACAGGTAAGTTCCTCATCAAACACCAAACTCGCTCATCCATGTCTTTATGGACCTTGCTTTGTGCACTGGTGCAAACTGCACAGTCATGTTGGAAAAGAAGGGGCCATCCCCAAACTGTTCCCACAAAATTGGGGGCATGTAATTGTTCAAAATGTGGTGAAGTATGCTGAAGCATTAAGTGTTCCTATCACTGGAACTAAGGGGCCAAGCTCAACCCCTCAAAAACAAACAACCCCACACCACAATCCCCCCTCCACCAAACTTTACACTTGGCACAATGCAGTCAGGTACCGTTCTCCTGGCAACCGCCAACCGTGGAATATTTAGTAGTGCGGAAATTTATTGCACAGGTGCAATAACTTATTGCACAAGTGGCAACCTATCAGTACGACGCGTGAATTCAGTGAGCTCCTGAGAGCGACCCATTCTTTCTCAAATGTTTGTAGCAGCAGTCTGCATGTTGTCTGGCTATCACCAGACCAAGCTCAATTTAAGATTGAACATTGGTCTGGGGAGTCTGCTATGTATTTTCTACTGAAAAAGAAGCATGATCAACGAGCATAAATTAAATGACTCTGTGTGCAATTGGATAGTCCTTCAACCAATCAGACCACAAGAGGCGTGATCAACGGGCATCGACCCATCGCTTCTCTTTCCGTCATCATGTTAAACCCACCAATAACGCGCCAGGTGGAAAAGCCAGTCTGTGATTGGTTCCCGCAAAAGGTGTAACAGAAGCAGTAGAAATGAATGTACAGGTTTCCAGACTGAGTTGCAGGGTGAAATTAAATCCCCACCAGATAAGGCTGGGTTTACCCAGTCTAGCCTGCATGCCTAGGTGCTTGATTTTATACACCTGTGGCCATGGAAGTTATTGGAACACCTGAATTCAATGATTTGGAGGGGTGTCCCAATACTATATTGCAAAAAGTATTGGGACACCCCTCAGTGTACAAGTATATGGTACACTGTAAAAAAAAAAAAAAATCATTTATATCATTCATATATATATGAATTGAGGCTTTTTTTAACAGTGTACAATAAACCATTAACACCATAGCAACTACCAAGATCTGGACAGCTGTTTGAAAACTTCAATGATTTGACTTCTCTGTGACAAGCAGTTGTTGTTGACAAATAAAAAGTTGTATTTCTGCTTGTCTATAATCACCACCTACTCATGAATTAGAAGAGAAATGCCGGAGGATTTCGATATAAGAGAAGAGGGGTAATACCCCTACATCCTGTGTCATATATCGCGTCATTGGTTATTCTTTTGCAGCAACAGAAGCTAGTAATTTTAGTTTTTAAAGTTTTAAATATGGATATTTTTTGTACACCAACCCATCGCTTGGCTTCAAAAGGCATTTATTAACCACCTGGAGCCGTGTGGATTACTTTTTTGATATATGGATGCACTTTTATGGATTTTCACTGCCATTATAAAGCTTGGAAGAGCCAGGACATTTTGAATTCGTCTGAAAGGTCATTTACACCTAGGATGACTTGTTGACTTGGAGGGAGAGTAAATCATGGGCTAATTTAAATTTTTGGGTGAACTATCCCTTTAAGAGAAGCTTGGCTTGACCAAAGACCTGATGGATGCCCAAGTCCTTTCAAAATGTCTTTATTTCTTAGAGGTGGTGGCAGAAGCGAACTGCAGTGACTGCTGGGAGCTTTGAGCTCATCTTCTGCAGGAGCCAGCATAATCCCTGTCCTGATACCAGCAGCGTTGTGATACCTGACAGAGCATTCCTCAGATAAAACACAAGGCCAGATCAGAGGGATGTCTCACAGATGCCCAGAGGAAAAAGAAAGGAGAAGAGATGTGAGAGAGCAGGAGGTAAACAGAAAGAAGATGGCATGAGTGACATACTGCTTTCCATTTCCAACACAAAAGCAAAATCTTTTTTTTTTTCTTTCTGTCCGTTTTTCTTTTTGTAATAAACCCTCTCTGTTTATGTCAGACTTACAAACAGACAATGCAGCAAATAAAAACCAGACACTGTAGACGTCCGCCAACACATAGCAATGGATCTTGTTTCCCAAAGCACCCCACCCTCCCCATGGAGCAGCAGTTACACTAAACTCCTTAAAAAACAGACAGTGATGCAAAGGAAGAAAAATTTCACAAAAAGGCACAAAACCATTTATGATCGGTGCACATGCAGCCTGACAGCCACCACTTATGTACACGACTGTTCAAAAGTTTGGTGTCAGTAAGATTATTTTTAAAGAAATAAATACTTTAACTTAAATACTTATTCAGAAAGAATTAGTTCAGTTGATAGTTATCATATGATAGTAACAGTTATCAACTGTCTGTTGATGAGAAGAAGAAGAAGAAAAAGAAGAAGAAGAAGAAGAAATGTTTCTTGAGCAGCAAATAAGCATATTAGAAATGATTCTGAAGGATCATGTGACACTGAAGACTGAATGGAATAAATTAGAATAAATTATATATTAAATTATATTAAAACAAGTTATTTGAATTATAAAAATATTTTACAATATATATGTGTTACTGTATTTTTGATCAAATAAATTCAGCCTAAATTAAGTGCTTTCTGGTAACCGATGTTGATTTCAAATCACCAAAACAAACACGCCCTTATTTTGACAGCTCCACCCAACACATGTCTGTCCTGTGTCATTTCTGTTTAATAATAACGTGCACGGAGCACTCTCTTCTCCCCGTCATTATTAGACACGCCCCTTACTGCTGATTGGCTACAAGTTTGTTTTGGTACTAGGCCCAAGACACTTTTCTAAAGCAGTTTTGAAATACCACTTACCCCACCTTTAAGTGAGAATAAGCAACTTCTTTCTTTTGATTATTTTTTCATTGCTTAAATAATGGCCAATGCGTTGGCAATACTGTACAAGTCATGCCAATAATTTGAATTTGAATTTGACTTTCAAAAACAAAAAATATTGTACCAACCCCAAACAGCAGTGTACAGAATGCTAGGTCATTTGAGAATCGGCCCATTCTGCTCATGCTAGCAGCATAACTGTCGTGTTTTTGTTGTTGTTGTTGTTTTTTTACAATAACAATTTCTGCCCTAACACACACACACACACACACACATATATATATATATAAACTAGTGAAAACAGACACAAATCCACTGGTGGAAGAATGGACAAGTGGATGTGTATGTGTCTCCTGAGGCCCATTTTGATGGGCTCTGCTTTTGTAAGACTGTTTGTTTGTGTTTGTAGAACGGCACACTTCCACAGCAGAAGTCAGACACTCTGTGGGGGTGTCCATCATTAAATGCACACAGACCGCTGCCATAGAAAATGTGTGGACAAAATGTGTGGACAAAGAACAACGGCTAAAAAAAAAACAAGGAAAAAAAAGGGTATAAGCTTTTGTGCCTCTAGCCAAGCGTTTCATTCTGATTGGCCACTCACCTATCAAATGAGTGGAACTGGACGGACTGGTCACGGGAGGCATCACCCACTGCACCCAGAAATCCTGGCGGTATAAGGCTGGGGTCCACCATGATGTCGTCAGAGGGTGCGCTAACGAGACTTCTCAAAATATCCTTGACATTGACATTTTTTCCTTTGCTGTCTCTATTAGTAACCTCAGAACCTCTTCTAACTTCAGAGGACAAAGTAGACAGGGCTTCGGACACAGCGTCCGGGCCTGTTCGTGTCTCAGCATCACTAGGGGTGGCTGAAGTCTTCTCACCCTCAATGCTAGAGTCTCGACGATGAGGAGACAAACCGTTCTCGAGATCAGACTGAGCACTCTCTGAAAAAAAAAAAAAAAAAAACACTAGTCCACTGCTCAAAAAACAGAATACATGTGTATCTGTTCTGTAGGTTCTCTGGGTTTAATCATATAGCAGTGATGTGTGTGGGTTCAGGTGGTCACCTGTGCTCCTGATAGACTGTGAGCACTGGGCGTGTCTTTTGTCATTGTGTGGTTCCAGGATATCTCGATATTTGGATACCATGAGAACAGAGATGAAGTAGACCACTGCCAGGGCCAGGAACTGAGCCTGTTTACTGTCCTCCTAAGCACAACACACAGCAAAACAATTTATGAATTATTTAGAATATTTTATAAATTACAGTAGCTAAACTACCGTTTAAAAGTTTGGAGTCAGTAAATTATTATTTTATTTTTTATATATATATATACACGTCTCTGCTGAATAAATTGTTAAATTGATCAAAAGTGACAGTAAAGACTAAATTATTAGGCTAAGACTAATTAGACTAAATAAATGATGTTGTTTTAAACTGTGTCAAAAAACTTGAGAAAAAAAAAATTACGTATTGCAGTTTCTACAAAATATTAGTAAAAAATTTTTTTTCAAACATTGATAATAGTAATAAATGTGTCTTGAGCACCAAAGCAGCATATTATAATAATTTCTGAAGTATCCTGTGACACTAAAAACTAGAGTAATGGTAGATAAAACTTCTGCTTTGCCATAACATGAATACATTTCATTTTTTATTACGGTTTTTACTGTATTTTGATCAAATAAATGCAGCATTTGTGAGCGTAAGAGACTTTTTAATTTTTTTATTTACCGGCCCCAAACTTTTGAACGGTTCTGTATAAATGCAAAAACATTGGGTTTCTTCATTTATGGCACTTGTCCTAGTGTTTGATTTTTTTTTCTTGTAGAGTGTAACATCTAGATTAGCATTTTGATGTGTTTGATAAAGAAATACTTTCTTTCAGTATGACTCAAGTAGCCCGAACACCAAACCAGAAAGGTGTTTCTTTCAAGTCATTGCACTGTATTATTTTATCTAAACAAAGGTATATTTCAGACAATTTTCTTTTCTTTCTGGAGAACTAAGAATCATGAGGTTTTTTTCTGTTTTATACTTTTAACAAAGCAAAATGTAAATCTTTCCTAGTTCTCCCAGAGTTACACATACTGCTATTCCACTGCACTAGAGCAAATAAATGAAACATTAGCTAAATGGAAGAGATGCAGTAGTTGAATATGAGTACTGAGAGAAGAGACTCACTACGTCTCTGAACACTACAGCACGTAGACGATTGATATCCATGTCCTGCAGAAGCCGGTCTAAATCTCTGATAGGAGACATCCCTCCTGTCACAATGTCCACAGGACTCTGCAACACACACACACACAAACACAGTTAACACTGTCTTATTCAGCCTGTCAGCTCAGCACAAAACAAACTCTCAAACTTTTTTTTTCAATCAAATTTTCGCACTGATCTAATATTTGATATCGGTTGGATATTGTAAAAACTAGGGAGTCTTTTGTTTTGCTGTTCCACATGTAGCTGCTGAGGCACAGAGGCATTCATGCAACAGTTTTGCAAATATTCTAAATAATAGATGAGCTGTGAGTGGGAGTGTAGGTTACACAACACATTCAGGAAGAAAAGGCGTTTTTTTTTGTTGATTTTTTTTTTTACTGGAACTGTAAGAATCAAGGGTCCAAAAATCCTATCGAGAGAGAGAGAGAGAGAGAGAGAGGTATCCTTGGTATGATGTTGAACTTGCCTGTGCTGGTATAGACTTGGCGGCTCCCAGAAGGCTTTGCTGTCCACGGCTGCTCTCTGCACCAGACTTACCCAGAGTGTGCTGCTGACATTCCAGACAGTTTCTCACAGCCATCGCGCACACTGAGGTGGAGAAAGAGTGTATGAGACAGGGAGAGACAGAGAGAGACTGTGAGAGAGCCGCAACTGAGAGGTAGAAATACAGGGGAGAAGACAACGTCATAGAGATGAAAGGGCACCAGAATGAAAAGATATATAGACTAAAAGAAACATGACATATGAGAAGGTCAAAGCATAATGATGAAAAGAGGCTTAAAATACCACCTTATGAGTGAACTAGTAAAAATAGTATATGATATAAAACATTTTTTGAAAGATATGTACATTTCTAAGAAGCTAACAGTGTTTTGTAAGTTGTTATGTAGTTGCTAGGGTGTTCTGGGCGGTTTCTAGGGGGTCGCATGGTGGTTGCTTAAAATAATAGATGAGCAAAAAAGCCCAAGTCTCAGGTCTGATATTTTAAACGCTAGATATGGCTCGGGTTCCTCATTTAATGTGCACGTCTAAGGGATGTTTTAACGTCCACCTGGAAGATCATCGTAAATCTGATCATTTAGAAAAGTAAAAGCCCACCTCTCCTCAAAAAGCTCCATGATTTCAGGTATCATGCAGCATGTCTGCAGCACAAATGGTGTAGGGTGAGTTAAACAACACTAGTGTTCAAATGTTTGGGGCAGTAAGGTGTTTTTAAAGAAATTGATACTTGATTCAGCAAGGACACATACACTGATCAAAAGTGACAAATTATTGTACATTGTTACAAAAAAAATATTTTAGATAAATGCTACTCTTTTAAACTTTCTATTCGTCATGGAATCCTGAAAAATTGCATTACAGTTTCAACAATAAATGATAAAATTTAAACAAATAAAGGCATAAGAGTGGTGAGTATAAGTCACTTTCAAAAGCATTAAAAAAAAATTGTAGCAACCCCAAACTTTTGAACATTAATGTAGGTTGCCAAGGACTTCATTTGGTGATTTTTTTCAATATTTCGATTTTTTTGCACCCCCAGATTCCAGATTTTCAAATAGTTGCATCTCAGCCAAATATTATCCTATCCTAACAAACATACATCAATGGAAAGCTTATTTATTCAGCTTTCAGATGATGTATAAATATAAATGTCAAAAATGTTACCCTTATGACTGGTTTTGTGGTCCAGGGTCACATTTTATCTAAATAGACTAAAAGTAAAAAACTGAAATCTAAAAAAAAAAAAGCATAATAATAATACACACAGTGAGGAAAATAAGTATTTGAACACCCTGCTATTTTGCAAGTTCTCCCACTTGGAAATCATGGAGGGGTCTGAAATTGTCATCGTAGGTGCATGTCCACTGTGAGAGACATAATCTAAAAAAATCCAGAAATCACAATTATGATTTTTTAAACTATGTATTTGTATGATACAGCTGCAAATAAGTATTTGAACACCTGTCTATCAGCTAGAATTCTGACCCTCAAAGACCTGTTAATCTGCCTTTAAAATGTCCACCTCCACTCCATTTATTATCCTAAATTAGATGCACCTGTTTGAGGTCGTTAGCTGCATAAAGACACCTGTCCACCCCATTTAATTAGTAAGAATCTACTAACATGGCCAAGACCAAAGAGCTGTCCAAAGACACTAGAGACAAAATTGTACACCTCCACAAGGCTGGAAAGGGCAACGGGGAAATTGCCAAGCAGCTTGGTGAAAAAAGGTCCACTGTTGGAGCAATCATTAGAAAATGGAAGAAGCTAAACATGACTGTCAATCTCCCTCGGACTGGGGCTCCATGCTAGATCTCACCTCGTGGGGTTTCAATGATCCTAAGAAAGGTGAGAAATCAGCCCAGAACTACACGGGAGGAGCTGGTCAATGACCTGAAAAGAGCTGGGACCACAGTTTCCAAGGTTACTGTTGGTAATACACTAAGACGTCATGGTTTGAAATCATGCATGGCACGGAAGGTTCCCCTGCTTAAACCAGCACATGTCAAGGCCCGTCTTAAGTTTGCCAATGACCATTTGGATGATCCAGAGGAGTCATGGGAGAAAGTAATGTGGTCAGATGAGACCAAAATATAACTTTTTGGTCATAATTCCACTAAACGTGTTTGGAGGAAGAAGAATGATGAGTACCATCCCAAGAACACCATCCCTACTGTGAAGCATGGGGGTGATAGTATCATGCTTTGGGGGTGTTTTTCTGCACATGGGACAGGGTGACTGCACTGTATTAAGGAGAGGATGACCGGGGCCATGTATTGCAAGATTTTGGGGAACAACCTCCTTCCCTCAGTTAGAGCATTGAAGATGGGTCGAGACTGGGTCTTCCAACATGACAATGACCTGAAGCACACAGCCAGGATAACCAAGGAGTGGCTCTGTAAGAAGCATATCAAGGTTCTGGCGTGGCCTAGCCAGTCTCCAGATCTAAACCCAATAGAGAATCTTTGTAGGGAGCTCAAACTCTGTGTTTCTCAGCGACAGGCCAGAAACCTGACTGATCTAGAGAAGATCTGTGTGGAGGAGTGGGCCAAAATCCCTCCTGCAGTGTGTGCAAACCTGGTGAAAAACTACAGGAAACGTTTGACCTCTGTAAATTGCAAACAAAGGCTACTGTACAAAATATTAACATTGATTTTCTCAGGTGTTCAAAGACTTATTTGCAGCTGTATCATACAAATAAATAGTTAAAAAATCATACATTGTGATTTTATATATATATATATATATATATATATACGCAGCTTTTTATTTATTTTTATATATTTATTATTAGCTAAAGATTACATTTGCAAGTCTTATTAAATTATTAGTAGTTTTTTTTGTGTGTGTTTTTAAAGATAAATATAATTGAGTGTTAGATAATAGCAAAGGTCATCTAAATGACTATGCAAAAGTAAATATTAATTACTGGCCAATATACACTCACCTAAAGGATTATTAGGAACACCTGTTCAATTTCTCATTAATGCAATTATCTAATCAACCAATCACATGGCTTCAATGCATTTAGGGGTGTGGTCCTGGTCAAGACAATCTCCTGAACTCCAAACTGAATGTCAGAATGGGAAAGAAAGGTGATTTAAGCAATTTTGAGCATGGCATGGTTATTGGTAACAGACAGGCCGGTCTGAGTATTTCACAATCTGCACAGTTACTGGGATTTTCACGCACAACCATTTCTAGGGTTTACAAAGAATGGTGTGAAAAGAGAAAAACATCCAGTATGTGGCAGTCCTGTGGGCGAAAATGCCTTGTTGATAATAGAGGTCAGAGGAGAATGGGCAGACTGATTCAAGCTGATAGAAGAGCAAATTTGACTGAAATAACCACTCGTTACAACCGAGGTATGCAGCAAAGCATTTGTGAAGCCACAACACGCAAAACCTTGAGGCGGATGGGCTACAACAGCAGAAGACCCCACCGGGTACCGCTCATCTCCACTACAAATAGGACAAAGAGGCTACAATTTGCACGAGCTCACCAAAATTGGACAGTTGAAGACTGGAAAAATGTTGCCTGGTCTGATGAGTCTCGATTTCTGTTGAGACATTCAGATGGTGAAGTCAGAATTTGGCGTAAACAGAATGAGAACATGGATCCATCATGCCTTGTTACCACTGTGCAGGCTGGTGGTGGTGGTGTAATGGTGTGGGAGATGTTTTCTTGGCACACTTTAGGCCCCTTAGTGCCAATTGGGCATCGTTTAAATGCCACGGCCTACCTGAGCATTGTTTCTGACCATGTCCATCCCTTTATGACCACCATGTACCCATCCTCTGATGGCTACTTCCAGCAGGATAATGCACCATGTCACAAAGCTCGAATCATTTCAAATTGGTTTCTTGAACATGACAATGAGTTTACTGTACTAAAATGGCCCCCACAGTCACCAGATCTCAACCCAATAGAGCATATTTGGGATGTGGTGGAACGGGAGCTTTGTGCCCTGGATGTGCATCCCACAAATCTCCATCAACTGCAAGATGCTATCCTATCAATATGGGCCAACATTTCTAAAGAATGCTTTCAGCACCTTGTTGAATCAATGCCACGTAGAATTAAGGCAGTTCTGAAGACGAAAGGGGGTCAAACACAGTATTAGTATGGTGTTCCTAATAATCCTTTAGGTGAGTGTATAACCAATAGCTACTTATAAAGATAAGTTGAAACATCTCTAATATTGGCTGGTAACTAATATGATACCAATATATCATGCATCCCTACTTAGCAAGCAACACAAAAAAAGCCGCATAAAATAATGTGATATGAATTAACAAATTAACAACGATACAAAAACACTGAAACATGAAGCAAAATAAGTCTTCTCCAAAACATAACAGTCGCATAGATTTTAAAAAGAAAAACACATTAAACTGTATGAGGTTTGCAAAACAGATGACGTTGCTTATTCTGTGTTTAATCATTTTGGCTGGCTTCCCACCACCATGGTGCAGAAAAATCCACTTACTGCATTTAATTTGATGTATTGCATGCTATATGTAAGATCAGTATGGTGCATGTGCGTGTGTTTTCGTTTTAATGTACTGCACATGAGTTTGACTTTTTACTGCACAATGTGTGTGCGTGACTGTGCATGCGTATGACTCTATTCAACCCTCTATCCTCTCATACCTTGACAACTGACAAATGTAAACTCCAAAACGCTTAGATTAAAGGTATTATTCCAGTGCTGGAACCAACCAGCTTTTTCCATTAGGCTTTCTAGTCATTTGAACGAAAGAGCAAGCGAAAGAGAGAAAGAGAGCTATAGAAGGAGAGATGGCGGGCAAAACCTTGTTACAGATCCCAAATCAGATTACACACAGGCAGACCTCATCAAATATTCATTTTATACTTTAGCCCTCCTAAAAACAGGCTTCAGTTTCTCTCTCACTCCACCAATCAGGAAGCTCCACCCTGCCTTTGCTACACACTGCCGAGTCGATTTAACACACCGGCCATTTTGTTCAGTGGGTTTGGGGTTTACATGGGAGAGAGAGCCGATGTGGCAAAGCGGAGGGGTAGTAGAGTGGAAAAGTGTTATGGTGTCTAAATAGCTTCAGGGAGGGTCATGTAGTGTGTGTGTGTGTGTGTGTGTGTGTGTGTCTGTGTGTCTGTGTGTGTGTCTGTGTGTCTGTGTGTGTGTGTGTCTGTGTGTCTGTGTGTGTGTGTGTGTGTGTGTGTGTGTGTGTGTGTGTGTGTGTGTGTGTGTCTGTGTGTCTGTGTGTCTGTGTGTCTGTGTGTGTCTGTGTGTGTGTGTGTGTGTGTGTGTGTGTGTGTGTGTGTGTGTGTGTGTGTGTGTGTGTGTGTGTGTGTGTGTGTGTGTGTGTGTGTGTGTGTGTGTGTGTGTGTGTGAGAGAGAGCAAGAGAGAGATGAATAATGTAACCAATCTAAACGGCTGGATTTCTGTTATGTGGTCTATAACGCTGCAGTACAGTTTGTGATACATGGACACATAAAAGAGGAGGTGCCTCAGGCTACAAAACATCCATTAGAGTCAATGGCCTGATGACGGTCGTCATTTTAGAGCACTGCAGTGTGGAGAGCTTATAATAACACTATCAGAGAACTCACACAAAACAGAGAGAGAGAGAGAGCGGAGTGGGGATGGAAGGTAAAGGTAGTTATTAACTCTACCAGATGAACCAATAGAGAGAATTCAATGAGCAAAAAGGGCTGTGCTGCAAAACCTTGCAAGCTGCCTCAGTGATCCAGATATTTAGCTTCATCAAACTTTATTATAATCAATAGCAAGTTGAAACAGGTTGAGGGAAAAAAATATATATATTTTAATATAATTTAAAAAAGTATTTTATTTTATAGTTAAAAACTGATCCTTCAAAAATTATTCTAATATGCTGATTTGGTGTTCAAGTAACATTTCCAAATTATTATCAGTTATTGAAAACATTTGAAAATGTTTTTGTAACATTAAATATCCCTTTTGATTAATTTAATGTGTTCTTGCGGAATACATTTTTTTTGTTCTTTATAACAAAAAAAAAAAATTCTTTTAAAAATCTTACATGGCAAAGTTTACTGGTTGTTCAAGATCCTAACCCCAATTATGTGTAATAGCTAACAAGCCTTAATATAAAAACAAAAATCCTCAAGGCCCAGGTATACTCTGTTTTCTCTGCCTCCACTCCTAATGCGCATGCATTTCATCAATTTCATCAATGATGAGTGTGGATGAACACACGGCGTGTGCACACTACCAGCGCGTACACACTTTCTTTTTAAGCACTCAAATAACTTGTTTATGCGCTTTTGTCCATGCAGACACAAAAATCTGATTGCACATGGACAATGTGCACTGTGGACTATGCTGATGACGAAAATCATGTCACACAGACTGTATGTGAGCTAGAACAGAACACAGATGAGGGAAGTATACTTTTGGCTTTAGTAAACACCACAAACAAAAAGACAGAAATAAGAGATTTACCCAAACGTAGGCATTGTCTTAGGATTCCTCCAGAAGACATGTTCTTCTCTGCTTCGATTTCATTGAAGTTGAGTGAACTGGCGAAGATTAGCACGTCCACGAGATTGATGAGCCTCTGCAAGAACATCAGTGATGCCTCCACAGCCAAACCGTGAGATGGCTCGATATTCTCCAACTCATGCTGCAAGACATTGTAATCATCATCATCATTACTGCATAACTGCAGCCTTCATCATCAGCACTATCTTCAATCAAATCTCCATAATGCACTGATGGTCACCTTTATCATCACCCTCACATTTCATTATCACAGCTATTGTAATCAAAGTACTCTACTCACCATCATTAAAGTAATATATATTAAAAAGAATAAGAAGGGTCAGCACACTCTCTTCTATCTAAAGAGATCTGTGATAATTTAGTATGTACACTGTGTCACGCCATGTGTTAAGGTTTCTCTCAAACTTTTACTTGATGTGAGAACCAAGGTTATTTTCGTAAACGAAAACTGAAACTAAGATTAAAACTATTGGTCAAAAAACATTTTCGCAAACTGAAATAAAATTAAAAAATCATAATAAATGAAAAACTAAAACTAAACAGGTAGGTCTTTCAAGGTTGCCTGGAGAGGAGAGGAATCCCAAGCACATCCACTGACCACTGGGTTTCCCCAGGGCTCAGTGCTTGGTCCTCTCCTCTTCTCTGTCTACACTACTTCATTGGGACCCATCATTCAGGCACATGGCTTCTCATACCACTGCTATGCTGATGACACTCAGCTCTACCTTTCATTTCACCCAGACGACCCCACAGTAGCTGCACGAATCTCCAGCTGTCTGACTGACATCTCTGCATGGATGAGAAATCATCACCTGCAGCTCAACCTGGCGAAGACTGAGTTTCTCATCTTCCCCGCCAGTCCCACCATACAACATGACTTCACCATCCAGTTAGGTACATCCTTGATTTCCCCATCAAAGTCAGTCAGAAATCTTGGAGTTACATTTGATGACCAGCTGTCCTTCATAGAACACATTTCGAAGACAGCTCGCTCATGCCGGTTTGCGCTCCCTGGTTATTTCTAGACTTGACTATTGCAATGCGCTTCTGGTTGGACTCCCCTCTTGTGCGATCCAAACACTTCGAATGATCCAGAATGCAGCAGCACGTCTTGTCTTCAACGAGCCCAAAAGGACCCACATCACACCTCTCTTCATCTCCCTGCACTGGCTACCACTCGCTGCTCGCATCAAGTTTAAGGCGCTGACGCTTGCATACAGAGCCACCACGCGCTCAGCTCCTGCTTACTTTGACTCCATTCTACAAGTCCACACCCCTACCAGAAGCCTTCGCTCAGAAAAGGAACGACGGCTTGTGGTACCATCACAGAAGGGGAAAAAATCCCTTTCCAGAACATTCTCATTCAACGTTCCCAGCTGGTGGAACGATCTTCCCAATGCCATCCGAAACGCAGAATCATTAACATCATTCAAAAGTCAACTTAAAACTCAGCTCTTCCGCGAGCACTTAACCTCATAAAAAAATAAAATAAAATAAATAATAAAAAAACGTTCCTTTCCTCTTTCTCTTCCTTTTTCCCTCCCTACTCTAGCCTGTGCTACACTGAGCAATGTACACGGTCTCAGGATTTCAGGCTCTTTTTGCGCTTCTCGACTCTTCATGACCAATCGCTTCATGTTTCCCCAAGTTGTAAGTCGCTTTGGATAAAAGCGCCTGCTAAATGCATAAATGTAAATAAATGTAAACAAAACTAACAACTCTTACTGAGCAAAAATAAAATATTCGTTTTCATAATTAATAAGCTCTCTGTGGCGGAAAATCTGACTTGTGGCGATTGAGGGAGTGTCTGTATATGGCGCTACTGCGCGTGAAGTGAGTTGAGGAGATTAACCGCTGTCCTGTGACAGGACGCGTGCAGTGAACACATCGTTAGTCCTAAACGGCTGTTCACAAAGAATGCGTTGGTGGCAGTGAAATGGGAAATGACACAAGGTAATGAGACTCACATTGAACCTCTCTGAACTTAAGTTCACTGCTTTTAGAACGCCGTTTCATACGCGACGAGAGACGCATGGTGCAACAGCAACTATAGTAGTTTATAGTAGTACAACTATTTCATGTTTGCGTAATATTGACAGGCTCAAAGGTGTTATCATTGTTTTTACAAATCATTTACTAATAATAATATTATTATCATCCATGTGGAGACATTTCCCCACAAAGTAGGGAATAACAGGACACACACACACACTTTATTATTTAATCACACTGTCTTCATTTGTGTTGGCTGTAGTCCGATGACTTTTAGCTGTGGTCACACTGCTAGCCTACATTGTACTACTGAAAAAATTAAAATAAGATTTTACTTGTTTAATAATATTTCATCTTTAATGAGTTTGTCTGGAATTTATCATTTTTACTTTTATATTTTTACATTGCATTTATTTGGTTCTTTGTTCAATCTCAGACCATTGTTTGTCGTATAGGTCATAGTTTGACTCAAGCTTTTTTGCTTAAAGGTGAAGACCCAACTTTATGCATGTTTTGTAGATTCCCCTCTCCGTTAAACATATTTTGTTGGACTGTCCTTGGTTAAAACAAGAATGCTTAAGTTATTTCACTTAAGGACTTATTTAGTAAGATTTTGCATGAAAAAGTTTTTTCATAAAAATTTCATGCATTTAAAGTGATTTAAAAAATCTTTTTATTGAATATATATGATATTTGTATTTTTGTAATTTCATTTTTGCCATGAATATAGCCTTAGATACTAACATGGTATTAAATAAATCAATCTGTATTCCATTATTTATTTATTTTTTATTAAGATGTCTGCATAAGAGTAAACTCTAATCTCTGCAAACATTAAACTTTGCTGAAATTAAAAATCTTGATTTGGTAGCTACACTTCGTTCTGCTAAACTATAATTACTAAAACTAAAACTGAAACGAAATATATAAAAACTAAATAAAAACGTGTTTACAAAATAAAAACTAAACTAAAACCAGCAAAACAATTTCTAAAACTAACTAAAACTAAACTGAAATTTAAAGCAAAATTGAAAACTATAATAAAATAAAAAATTATTTAAAAATGCAAAACTATAATAACCTTGGTGAGAACTGCTGTGAATGGCATGGAATACAACATTTCCTATGCTGATTGTGAGCCAAAATATGCAGAAATTTTAGTCTGATTTTCACATCTGTTTAGTCTGTTTAGACCAATACAAAAAAAAAAACAGGTGAAATACCCCAGTTACCCAGGGTACTCCAGGGAACAAAGCATCGGGCAACTGTCTGTTTCTGACAGCCGTTGACACAGAGTAGGAAAGTCAAACATTATTTACATGTTACAGCCATTCTGATTTTTGTATTCGCTTTGCTACTCACTATTGCTAAATAGTGCTAAAACATTTGTTTTATTTTTGCTTTTTTTTTTGTAGCAGCGACTCTGCCCATGTGACCCTTTTTTTGCGGTGCGATGAAAGAAATTCTGTAAAAAATTGTTTTGTTTTTTTCAAATCTGTCACATGAACTGCATCCAAATGTTTGTGACAGACTGCACAGACGCATTAACAGCTGTTCATTCAAATTAAAATGTGTATGGCACTGAATATCTGTCTTGGTGTGAACAGGCTACTCAAATTAGTCAAATATTAAATTTAAATTAAATCAAATATTAAAGTACTAGAGAACGGGCAGGAGATGTAGAATTTCATGAATGGCAGGCAGATCACTGCAGAAATCTGCTGAGCTTTCTGCTGACTTCCACAGGTGTAGATTCCATGCAGGCTTGAAAAATCACCAAACTGATGTCCAACAAATAAAGGAAGAAGTCAGACAAGTACAGTGGACCAACTTAA
This sequence comes from Romanogobio albipinnatus, assembly GCA_023566225.1. Taxonomy (NCBI): domain Eukaryota; kingdom Metazoa; phylum Chordata; class Actinopteri; order Cypriniformes; family Gobionidae; genus Romanogobio; species Romanogobio albipinnatus. The sequence goes on from CM042241.1 coordinate 30,667,087, forward strand.
TTATGCAAACATTCTAGCAGTTTTTTTGTGTGACCGAAATAAGTAGAGGCAATTAAAGAGTGGTAAATCGTGTTTACAATGGACATGATCGCGTCACACTAAAAAAGCTTGAGGATATATAAATAATGTCTGCAACTTAACATGTGGAGCTGGTCCAACGTATCCCATGAAGACAGTATCACTGATTATAATTGGTTCAATTTCCTTTTGACGCAAAACGACAACCCGCTTGCTTCGGGTGTAGACGGGATCTGAAACACACACACACTCATACTAACCGAAGAGGAGGTGGCTGCAGACAGCAGAGGAAGGATTCCTCCACAGGCCATGATGAGGTTGTCCACCACCTGAGAGACAAGATGGATGGTGTTGTGCACAAACACCACATTCTCGCTGCTGTTCACAAAGTCCATAACTGTCTTAGTCGAATGACTGTGGGGAGAAGTATGAAAATCAGTTATGAAACAACTTGCTACTGAAGCAGCTGAAGGGTAATAATTACAAACAATACCATATTTGACTTAATGATGACAAATAAAAATGTACCCAAAAAAAAGTTTGATTTAAAAAGCACATTTCCCAAGCTCAAAGTCACTGAATAAGAGCATGATATTGTAATGCAATGTTCCAGGTTAACAGCAGCTGTTGAATAGCACCAAAAGTGATTTCTACTCACCTCTTAAAGTGCGGTCACATTGGCAAAATGTCATCAAATTTTCACAGGAAAAAAAGTCCATTGTTTTTGTCAATAGTGTAGCAATGTATGAAGTTCTGTTGGTCAACGCGTGAATTCATGTCACCAACCTGAGACCTATGTCAAATCTGTGCGGGGAAATCTTTTGCCCTCACATGAAATTCCTTATCATGTGGATTACCAGACTAAATGTGACCGCACCTTAAGATTGTTATTACGAATAATTGTTTTAATCAATATTCAATACCAATATCTGGCAAGATTAGATTTTTTGTTCCTAGTGTTCCTCTCACCTTCTCCACATCTGCACATCTGTCTCAATGGAGAATAGCAGGTCAGTTAGAAGACGCTGGTGCATGTGAGACCACTTGAACTCTGGGATACGGAACATGGTGGACCGTGCCGAAGACGAGCCCTCATTGCCCTGACCTGTGGGGCTTGAGGCAGCTTGATCTGAGCTCAGGTTCTGCAAAAGAGGCATTTATTATTCTAACACTTGTTTTATATGACCAAACGAAAAAGTATTTTATTTACAAATCAAGAATCTACATTTTTAATACAATCAATACATTTTGTGAATTACTGTAAGTATCAACCTGCATCAAGTTCCTCTGTTTTTAATATGGCAAAACTTACTGTTGTTGAGGAGTGCTTTAGCTCTAGTCTCTCTGTGTCTGAGGCCACACTTGACACATCCAGTCTAGCAATTTTAATCTCTTTGGTTTTAGTTGCCGAGCTCTCAGTCCCTGCAGCTTTCAGAGTGTCTTGGTTAGTTCCTGGATCCTGTGAGATACTCTCAGTGCTAGGGCTAACCTCTGCCGTTGACGTGTTGGCTACATCTGGAGGACGTACTTCTGCTGCCTGTTCTGCCTCAACAGCACCATGACCCTCTGTAGTCTCTGTATGAAGCTTGGTCTCATCGGTGGAGGTGCTTTGGTTTAAATCAACCTCCACCATGGGAGCCGATGTATCCTTGGTTTCCTCTGCCTTCTCATTTTCCATGGGCTTCTCAACTTTTTCGGTTTCTAGCTTGATATCTTTCTCCTTTCCTTCATCTTCCTTTTCAACACCATGGCCATCCGTCTCACCAGCTGTAGCTGAAACAAATGAGGACTCCTCTGTGCTGTCATCACTGACCTTCATGAAGTTGCTGACTGAGGAAACATCAGGGCTATCATCATTCATGACTGAGGCACCAGTCGTGCTAGTCTCCTCAGAAGAAGCATCTGTGGTTTCTTCCACTTTGGCTTCCTTTAAAGCTTCAGGAGAAGAATTTCCAGGTCCTTTCCCTTTATCTTCTCCCTGAGTATTTAGTTCAGTTTCAGTATTGCTTGTTTTACCATCATCTTCACCTGACATCTTCACAGCTTCAGTGTCAACTTTGGCATCCTTGTCATTTGCAGTCTGTGTACTTTCAGCATCATCTGCTACACTCAGATATGATCTCTCTTCAGTCATCGTGATTTCAGTCTCAACTCTTTCCATTCTCTCAGGCTCTCCATCAGTGTTTGCCTCCATTTTTTGATTGTCTTCCAAATTTTTAATTTCATTATCCTTTCCTGGTTCTCTCAAAGTGTCCTGTTCATCTTTATTCCCTTTCTCTGTCTCTGCTGAGGTGGCAATGTCCTCCTGTCTCTCTTCCTCATCTCTAGCCAGAATGTTGGACACTGTGACAGGGATCTTGGTCCGCATCTCGCCGTCTGTAGGCTGATTGTTGACCTGCTCCTCTACGCGTAGCTCAATTACAGTTGATGGAGCGGTCTCCTCTGCATGCAGCTCGCCATTGGCCGAGGCAAGGAACTGAGAATCGTGACTGGCACCAGAGATAGTTCTGATTCTGCTTTCAGATCCCTCAGAACCCAACCGCTGGTACTCAAGAAACATGTGGGCCAGATTCTCTTTGTGTTGCTCAAAGGTGACCTGATGAAACAAGCAGTAAGAGTGTTGGGAGGAATGTTAATTATGCAGAGCAGCAGACAGAATGCTGTCATCAGGACAAACTAAAAAGATATTAGATACAATCAAGAACTTTAGAAGAAGATCAAGCAATCAAAAAGATCAGATGTTTAAATTCACTGTCTTGTCTGTTTAAATCTACCTTACCAATGTAATAATTTTTTTGTTTATTATTATCAATTAATATTTACCTCTCCATTCAGATTTGAGGTTTTATATAATATATAATTAATATAATATAATATATAATATAATAATATATAATATAATATATAATTAATAATGTAATATAATATAATATAATAGAATTAATAATAGAATAGAATAGAATATAATAGAATATAATAGAATAGAATAGAATAGAATAGACAATTGCAGTTGGACAATGAAACTAAAACCCTGGCCAATATAGTGTATAGTATAAGGTTTCATAAATATATACAGTAGTGTGCAAAAGTCTTAGACACGTTAGTATTTTCAACCAAAAATTATATATTTTGCTGTAGTGTGTCAATAGAAAATATCACTGAGATATATTTCAAAACATTCCTTTTGCCAGTAATTGTAATAATCCAGAGAGATTTACTCGGTTCTTCTGGATTTAGTCGGTCTCAGTTTTTTAAGTTTCTTCAAGTAATCACAGATGGGCTTGATGATGGTGAGTTCAGATCTCTGTGTCGAGCACCAGCTGTTGTCAGGCTCTTTGTGAATATAAAAAAAAAATCTCACTGGATTATTACAAATAATGGCAAAAACCATGTTTGGAAATGTAAACTGATATTTCCTACTGACACACTACAGAAAAAGATACAAATAACTGGCTTAAAAACTTCTTTGTAACATATTGAAAGCTATGGATACCAGGGTAATGTTGACATACCACCACGTAGAACGAACCACATCCAACAGGAGAAACTGTTGACAAGAGGAAGCTGTCTAAAAGGGATGTACAGGTACTAACCCAGATTGTATCCAAAAAAACATAAAACAACTGCCCAACTCACTGCAGAATTAAATGCTCAATTCGACTCTCCTGTTTCCACCTAAACTGTTCGTCAGGAGTTCCAAAGGCTCAATATTCATGGTCTTCTGCTATAGCAAAATATTTAATGCAAATATTGGCCTGCGGACAATGTGAAATTCATTGTTCTCTGATGATTGTCCACATACACTGTCTTTACCAAATCCATGGGAGTTATGGTCTGCACTCTGGAGAAGCCCCAAAGAGGCTTAAAACCCAGACAGTTGCATAGCCAGAGTAAAGCATGGGGGTGGATCAGTGATGGTTTGGGCGTAAATATCACGCCATTCTCTACTGTGCTTGATGGCCGTGTCACTGCCAACGACTACCGAACCATTCTGGAGGACCATGTGCACCTAATGGTTTAAACATTGTACCCTGAAGTGGGTGCCATGTATCAGCATGATAATGCACCAATGCACAGCAAGACTTGTGACAGAATGGTTTGATGAACATGAAAGTGTAACATCTCCAATGGTTTGCACAGTCAGTAGAACTAAATATTTTTGAGTCACTTTGGGGTTTTTTGGAAGAACAAATCAGAAAAAAAAATTGTCCTTCACCAGCATCACATGGTAACCTGTCCACTGTTCTGGAAGAGGAATGGCTCAAAATCCCTCTGGCCACTGTGAAAGACTTGTATCTGTCATTCCCAAGATTAACTGATGCTCTATTTGGCCAAAAAAGAAGGCCCTACACCACACTAATAAATTATTGTGGTCTAAAACCAGGTGTTTCAGTTTCATTGTCCAACCCCTGTATTTATTTTAAGTACTTCTGTGGCTCATTTGTATAAATTACACTAGGCCATTGAGAACATGTTATGCGTTTATTCATTTACCAGGTGTCATTCATGTAGACAAACATTATAGGTTATAAATAATTATTACTGCAAATAATAAACCTTATAAAAACTATTTACCTTTCAAGGTTATTTATTTTTCAATGCAATATTTGTATTTTATTTCAATTCTGGTTCTGGCACTTAATTAAAAAAGTAACATCATTTTTGTTTGTTTTTTTCCCCTCAAGGCCAGTAAAAATGTTAATAGGTCAGGTAATAATCTGAACTACTAGCCTGACCAGGCCAGTAGATAAAAAAAAAAAACTCTGAAGAGAGAGATGTGTGTGTTTAGTACTGCAATTAGCAGCAGACAGTGCACAGCATCTGAAGAAATACAGCAGAAGTCTGAACACACCAAAACACACCTCAATTTATCAAAAGAATACAACAGACAGAAAGTCAAATACACCACTGGGGAAACGAGAAACAACTTGCAGCTTCCACACCAATGCTGGCATTTGCATTTAGGCAAGAAAGTCTTATTATACGTAATTAATTGGCCGTTATTGTTCTAAATTAGCCTGCTACAAGCCTGATCATTAATCTTCCATGTGGTCTGACTGGTAATCCATGGCTGCTTGCTCGGAACGGACAGCTTTGAAATGCATTGCTAGTTTAGTAGTTTTCTTTCTCTTCTGACTCTCTTCTTTGGAATAGCAAGATCACTAGTGTGGGCTCAAATGAGCATTTAACATTTAGCTATTAAACCCACACGCTTTATTTTCAGAAATACATTGCCCTCCTTTGTGACTGGATACCAAATAAAGGAATATGCATGGAATAAAAATCCAAACATATCGGCAAGGCATTTAAGGATTTGAAAAATGAAAGTTAAAACTCATGTAAACCACTAAGGGTTTAAAAAGCTGCACATGAGGCCCCATATTATCCTGTTAGGTATTATCTTCAAGAATCAGTAAGTATACCATATGCTGTTAAATGTTTTAAAAAAAAAATCTTCATATGTACACTAAAGCACCTCATTGTCTGGCAGCCTGCTACAATGCATATCGTACCAATAAAGTATTACATCATGTGAAAAGCATTACTTACCTTACTATAACCGGCATTCAATACATGTGAGCCCTTGGCGTTTTGTGGAGATAAAGTTACTCTGGAAAGGGGGCAACTATAGAAATGTGGTTTTGAAATGTAGTCGGTATGCCACCGGGTGGGCTAGACATCAGTTTTAATCTGATCTAATTTAAATACGGTCAGCTCTTTAGACATGGGATATGGAGGGGAAAAAAAACTACAATTCATCTAAGTATACAGTGTAGGTTTCATAATGTGACAGCGAGCTTTGTATGACCAGGTTGTCTGGTTGCCAAATATACAACTTAATGCAAATCCTTTTTCAAGTGGCTTGTTAGAAAAATATAAATAATTCATTGTATTTCTATATACTAAAAACTAAACTTTACCAGTAAGCGCAAATCCTTGAGTAATAAACATAAAATAGAGTATTACAATATTACAAAAAATCATCATGTCTAGGATAGAAAAAAACAATACTAAAACAATAACAATAAAAAACATTTTGCACTTTACCTTTGCTAAATCCTAAATGTGAGAGTTAAATAAATATACATAATCCCTAAATCTATAGGGAAGATTTATCCAGTATCAGACAGTGATGATCCAGCTGAACTTGCAATCAGACTGCAAGCTCAGCAACAGACCGTAACAGTGCTAAAATCACTGATCTTAGATCAGCAGGGAGAAGTCAGCCACAGACTTTCACAGTAGGGCCAGTAGGGAGCCCCACTTAGATCAATAGATAGTGAGTAACCGCAAAACAAAGGGGAAATGGGGACCCTGAGAATGCTCTAATTGGATTAACTAAATGTGATTCCATTCCTACAAAAATCAATGTGGTCGGCAGACTGAATCCCTTCTCTTCTGTCCAAAAGACACTGTTAGTTTTCTTTTTTCCCCCTTCGATACTCTCACAGCTGTCTGCATGAGTGTGGAATAAAGGTACACAGAGAGAGACTCAAGATAGACAGACAAGCAGAAGGACTCTCTTGTTTTCCAGTTAAAACAATTTTTTTAAAAATCTGATTTTATTTTTTTATTTTTTTCTCTAACTATGCTTATTCTTACAAGAAGTAAAACATTTACTAAATGTTATTTTACAAAAATATGAGGAAGAAAAGGATTGCATTCTTTGACATTTTTAAGACAATCATGTCGGTCATAAAACATTACCTCAAAAAAGTCTTTAAACGTTGCTTTTGTGATGGTATAAGCCTGCAAAATGAATGTCAATGTCAAGAAAGTGATTGGTTTATCAATGTCTTTAAACAGTCAATGTTATCCATGTCCTAAAGCCAGTTTGCTTGCCAACCTATGAATTTATTCAATACAGACCAGCTGCAGGTGTGCCTCCATCTTTACAAGCAATGTCCCAATACTGGAATCCATTGTCTTCTAAATCCATAGTATTGCTGTTGTCAAGCACGATAAGCAACTTCATGACAACAGAGAATAGGCTTGACGTTCTTAGGCAGGTCATGCCCTCCAACATCTCCATTAGGCCCAGAATCTCACTAATGTGACCAAAGACAAGCATCATTTTCTTGTTTGCTTGCTAATGGGATTTTAGTGTTAAAGTTTAGGAAATAAACTCCTGGTTATGTCAAAAGGAAGGAGTAAAAAAGTAAGTCCCTTTAATTGCTAGAAGCCAAAAATGGAGGAAGGATATAAATAGTGGCATACAGTACAGGTCAAGTTAACTACAAAATACTATCCTCCCTCATGGTATCATACAAATCCTTATTTTTACATTTTTAAATCCCTGTGGTGAAAATCCAGTTTAATTAATGTTGTTTATATGTCTATGTGGTATTTTTAATATGCTTTAAGACAAACCATGTATTTTCAGTATTTCCACCTTAAAGCTACACTGTGTAACTTTTTTAGTCTATTCTTAGCTAAAAACACTTAGTTCTTTCAAAAATATATGTGCTCATTAATGTATATTTACTTCTTTCAAGTAATAAAGTATTCTCGTAAGTTTATAATATGCCATTGAAAATACATAAGGTAATGGGATCTAACGGTGGTCGCCATGTTGCCCCTCCATCTTGAAAGTACATTAGCCAAAGAGGGACATACCCGTAAATTCAAGCTTTGCCTTTCGCGTTTTAACTGGTTTTAATACTCGATTGCACTGTACAAAATTCCTTGCCTCGCGCATGTGCGCGTCAACTTGTTCAGACTTGTCTGGTCCATGCGCAAAAAGTTTTCATCTCAGCAGCGTCCAGTAACGGAGTTATACGGAGTTTTCCTGGCTTGTTTATTCCTAAAAGTCTGTTTTTCCTTGTGTGGTATTTTTGTGCGTTAATAACTCCGTAAGTAATAATAGTTATTGTCATTGTAGATGTGTTTCAGAGTGTGTCATCGCGTAATTCAGTTGATGTCACCTCAGAAGTATTTTTGTGTCAACATACAATAGCGTAATGCTCACTTATTTGAATAATCATTCAGTTATTTTGTTATCAACAATGTTTATTCGTTTATAGAAACTATTTGCTTGTAATGTATGTTGATGGAAATATGTATCAGGTCTGATCGGCATATTAACAATTGTTATACAGAGCGCACTGCAGTGCGAACGTTAAAGCGGCGCACACACTTTTGTAACCGGACACCGCTTGTTAGCAACGGCAGCGGCAGCTCCGCTCCTTTTAATGCAGCTGCATTTAGCGCCTATATGGTACAATAAGCTCTGGTTTACGGTTACATTATACAAATGTAACTTATAAGTATAGTTATACAGTTCTTAACTGTGTATGTATATTTACCATCCTTATTTGTTCTCTCACAGAAACCACATTTATGTACATATCCACGCAAACCTTTATGCCTTGCAATTGGATGACTGAATAAACATTACTATCCTCAAAGTTCACTCTGGATTAGCTGCAGTTCTTTCTAGCCGAATAATTAGGCCAGTTGAGTTCCAACCATCCCACTGCGCACAGAATATCCCACAGGCACCGTGTCGAATGTGGACGAGGTCGAACTGGAAACATGTTAATCTTGGACTAAATCGGCCACCGTAGGAGTTGAAACGAAATCGGAATTGAGAGGAACAGAAACTAAAATTCACTGAATGGTCATATACCTTTTCACCACTAGATGGGGGAAAATATCACACAGTGTAGCTTTAAAATACAGTGAAACAAAAACGCAGTTTTAAATTGCAGGTGTTTCTGATGTCACAAACTACCATGTAACCAATCACGTCAACGTGCGAGCGGGCTTTAGCATATCATCATTACTATGTTGTGAAGCAGGGGAGCCTCAAGAGAACCCAGGGTATGTTTTTATGTGATATTAAAAATCAGATACATTTAGCATTATAGCGGGTGAATTATGTATATGATGTATATTACAATGTTATGATGAATTATAGTTGTTCAAAGTTTTTCTAAGGATGGAGATTTTTAGAAAGACGCTGTCTGACTCTGAGTTGATGAACAGGAACATGGTTTGTGTAACATTAGTAACACATTATTAATTGTTTGATAATGTAGTAAAGCAAAACTCAAATCATTTGAATTACCGTTATGTGTCCGACGTTGTAGAGAGCGATACATAAACATGTTATCAGTTTCTGGTTTAAACAGATATGGCTTGCCATTGTGCAATGTTTACTACAGTAAAGTTAAGCGAGTAGATCTCTGCAAACGGTGCTCACTGCAAAGTGAAACGCCGTCCAGCGATATTCATGGATCAGTGTATACTAAATGAAGCAAGGGTGTAGATACATTAAAGCTATTTTAAGGCATGAATAAATAAAATAAAAAGAAAATCACAAGAAATGTGATTTATGACATATGTCATTTTGGTGATCAGAGATGAGTTTTAAGGGATAAAATTACTGACTACAGGGGGACTTTAATAAATATGATACATTTCATTATTTGCTTTAAAATACAATATATTTTAGGATTATTGCTTTATTTTTCAGTTTTGTAAACAATAGTTTGATATGCTGAAATGTACTGTACTCCAAAAAAATCAAGAAATAAATGCTTTTAACTCATTGATGACATTTCTCCAGGACACTTTCTCCTTCCCTTGGAGAACACAAAAGCATATTGAGATGCCCCTGAGGTCACAGAACTCTCATTCTAGGCATTGCAGAAAGAAACTAAAGGCTCCAGGGGAGCAGCCACTTTTTCAGGGCCATTACAACATCTCCTTCACCCATTAAGATGTTCCTTACAGTGGAACAGAAGAGTGCTGACTAGGAAAACATGAAGGGCAGCAAGTCTTTCACAAGGTGATCACTTCCAACAGAAAATTGTCCCTACAGTAACTGTGTGGAGCTAAGTCTCATTTATGTGCAGTGCTGGGACAGGGGCACCTTGGGTAAGCTGTGGTGTCAGCAGGCCCATCTGCAGAAACATCTGTCTGCCTACAATGAGATGGCTGGAGAGGAGACTTCATCTCCTTTGACACACACATGCTCAGTAAAACGCAACAAGCAGATAACAGCACACTTGCTAAAGTCTTTCTTTTAAGAGTATGTTTTATGTAGATCTCCTAAGATTAAAAAAAAATATATATATATATATAAAAACTGAGGCAGAAAAATCTAAAAGATAGTAAAAAAGCAATACACATACTGTATATACACTATATATAGAGAGAGACTTCATTACAGTTCATTACAAAACACACACATATATACATATATATATATACACATATATACATATATATATATATATATATATATGTATATATATATATGTATATATATATATATATATATATATATATATATATATACACATATATACACACATACATATATATATATATATATATATATATATATATATATATATATATATATATATATATATATATACATACACACACATACACACATACATACATACATACATGCGCTTAAATTATATATATTTAAGAAATATGAAATGTTTATGTTACCAAAAAAATTGACTCAATGACTGATGGCATTCTATAGTGAGCTGGAAAAACAATTGAATTTTGAAGAAGAGAAAACTTTGCATACTTGTCTAAGTGTATGTCTGCCCAAGAGCATGTATTTATTTACCAGGGGGTTCCCAAAAGGCTGTTTGAATATATGAGGACTTGTCCTAATGATTGCCAAGGCCATTTGAGATGAATATTAAATGTGTTCAAACATGGGGATCTGGAGATCTTGTATACTACAACCTGAAAAGCACACATACAAATATACATCTCTAATATGCAAACACACACTCTTTCTATTTCACACACACAATGTCTCTCTCTCTCTCTCACTCTCCCCCCACACTCACACACACAGTCAGCCAGCCCCTGCAGCTGAAAGGGAGAGCTACAGTGACAAACAGCTCTCCTACTCCAGAGTTGGCAGGAAATCTATCACACCGGACAATAAAATTGCAATTGAGTTTCTTTAGATTTTTTTTCCTCAGCAGATGCACGCATCTCTCTAGCTCTGCACTGCTGCACCTTTCCAGTTCATACGCACAACCCCCTTTTCTGTTTTTAGATCAGAGCAGAGACGCTGTAAACAGAACAGGACCTTACCTGCATTAATCTTGTGCAATTATAGCGCAAAAAAGCAATTACAGGGTTGACCCTTAGGAAGGGGAATGATCAATTTGTGTGCACTTGCCTCAGCAGTGAGCTACTTTAGGAATGCAAGCAGACTCGGATAAAATGTCTATACATGAAATAGAGTGAAAACAAAGCATGCTGCAATCCTTAATGCTGCTGAATCCACTCACAGATTACATTTTATTTTACTGTGCATCATGTATGTGACAATTAACTGCGGGGTGTGAGTGAAAAGAATAAACTTTATTTTAATGTTTCTTTTTAAGAGGCATCTCTGCATGCATTACAATCATAATTTTTCTTTCCCCTTGAATTAATCACTTCTGCGGGAATTATCATTTGTATGTCGTTATGGATAAAACGGCTGAAATGAATAAACATAACATTTTTAGGACTGTTTTACATGAAATTAATAAATTGTTGTAATATGCAAAGTATATTACAATATCAATTATGAGAAATTTAAGACTATTTACAAAGCAACCAATATGCACATCACAAATTTTTCTGAAATATCATTGAAAATATAAGCCATCCTAAATAATAATGTTTGTGTTTTCTATGAGTGTGCATCTTTCTCACCTTTAAAGTTTTGAAATAAAAACTTTAATACATAAAATTACTTCTATCATATTTATGAGTGTTTAATACGCAGAGACAACTGTCAATAAACCATTTATAGCAGAGGTGTCCACACTTTTTAATATGATGGGCTAAAAATCTAACAACATTATATAAAAATGTATATATATGAAATTCACTTATATTCCCTACCTTTCAATGCAAAAATACAGCAAAAAATATAAAATAGAACTGAAGATACAACATGGCAGGGCATATTTTACCTTGCGGGCATCTCTTTACTGCTTTGGGCATCTCTGATTTATCATTTATTGTATATAATTTATATTGATTACCCTGAAAATTCCCTTTAACCACTGTGGCTCTTTTAAAAAAATATATATATATATATTTTGAGCATTCTGACCATTCTGAGGCTATAATAAGGCTGCATATTCTGATGAATAAGCACTCTGAGCACTACAGATCTCCTTTTACTTACACATCTCACTGCATAGCACAGCTGCGCCCCCAAGTGGCCAGTGAGAAGAACACAAACCGAGTGCATAAATGGAGGAGTGCCAGAAGCTGGTGCCCAAAACCACAGTCAATACCAACACCAAATGACTTCACTACGTTTGGAACCGTGTCCATATTACAATATCAATAGAGCATCTTAAAATAGACATTTCTGAAGCTAGAAAGTTAGAGAGCTCTCAAAAACATTAAGGAGGCAATTCAATCTGTAAATAAAAGAATGAACAGAGGGTTTTGGCAGTGGAGGAAAATACAGATTCTAATCTGAGAAGTCTAGTTGATTATAGAGCTCAATAACAGCCAGGTTTCTGCATGAGAAGCCAGTGGATTAATGCTGAAAGAGTCTGAGCGCAGGAGAGAAAGAGGCAATGAGAGAAGGAACCAAATACAAAAATACGGTCAGAGCTGAAGTAAGGAAGAGAGACAGAGTGATGGCGAGAGACATCAGAAAGAGAAAAGCAAAAGAATAATGGGACTAAATCAGACTTTTGAAAGGAGGTGGCAAATTCCTCACTTTTGACATAATTTCAATTTGATGTCTGCATGGTTTCTAGATTAAAGGTATATAGAACCCTACACTATCAACAAGCAACCAATACTATAATATCTCTGTTTATAATCAAATATTTTTACTATATAGCATACTATCTGTTAAAATTTGCACACTACCATTCAAAAGTGTGGGGTCAGTAAGTTGTTTTATTAAATAAAATTAAATAAAAAAATTAAATAAATTTTTTTGTTGCAAGGATGAATGCAACAAAATTGATAGTAAAGGCGTTTACATTGTTATGGAAAAAATCTATTCAAATTAATGTTTTTTTTTCTTTCTCGGTTACACTATTTTAATGTGTCCTTGTTACAGTGTAACTAAACATTTAAGTACTGAATAATATTGATTAACAACATGAACTTACTATATAATTATTAGTTATAATTATAGTTAGTTGCATGTAATTATGCATAATTTGCTGTCATTACTACAGTAAGTGCATGTAACGTGTAACAAGGACACTAAAATACTATTTCTCCATTTTTATCTTTAACTTTCTATTCATCAATCCTGAAAAAAGTATAACGGTTTCCACAAAAAATATTAAGCACAACTGTTTTAAACATTGATATAATGATAAATGTTACTTGAGCACAAGATTGCTGAAGGATTATGTGACACTGAAAACTAAAAACCATGCCATCACAGGAATAAATGACATTTTACATTTTAACTATAGGAAACAGTTATTTTAAATTATAATAATATTTCACAACATTACTGTTTTTACAGTACTTTTGATCAAATAAATGCAGCCTGGGTAAGCATAAGAGACTTCCTTCAAAAACATAAAACAATATTTTAAACTGTAGTGCATATGAAATTTGAAGAAATATGTTTCTTAATGCATACTATTAGCTACTGTTTGGTAATAATAATAATAATGATGTCCATTATGATATTATTTATTATTATAAGTCATTTTCTAGCCATTAGTGACCAAATCTCCAGTACACACTGCAGGTGTCACGAAGAACAAAAGCCACTTTTTAGGAACGCAAAGGTAACACAAATGGGAGGCAGAAAAAAAACTTGATTTGGTGGTGAAGCTACTGGAGAGTGTTACTTCAAAAAGAAGAGGTTTATACACTATTTGATTTCACAATGTTTGTTTTGTCAGAACATAAATACTTTCCCAAAGACATAAATACTTTCCCATGTTGTATGAAAGATTGCCAAGCTTTGTTAAGTTGTATGAATACTCATGACTGCAATTAAGGTGTAACGAATACATTCATCCGTGTGTTGTTTTGTGTGTGTGCATTTGGGTTCTGACCTTGGAGTGTGTGATGGAGAGCGTGTCCACCCACACGCGCCAGCCGCCCCACTCGTACTTAATGGCGTGATAAAGAAGGATGCGAAAAATGGCGTACACCATCTCGGTGATCTTCTGCTCCTCACTGTTCTTGGGGTTAATAAAGCACAGAGACAGCATCCACTCCTGCCACACCGAGCACTGCAACAGACTCCTACAGAAAAGAATGAGTACATAAAAAAACATTTACTCTTTTAGCTTTTTAGAAAAAAGCTCATGATGATGATGAGCCTTAATTGTCTCTAGAAGTATATTCAAATCAAAGGCTAAAATAATTCGCAAAATATAAAAATAAAATGTATTGGATTAGCCCAAAGGTTATTTGTAATCAATATAATTAATTGTATTTAAAAACAGCAGAAGCCATTCAGCCATTCAGATATCTAAGCAATTGTGTGTGTGTGTGTGTGTGTGTGTGTGTGTGTGTGTGTGTGTGTGTGTGTGTGTGTGTGTGTGTGTGTGTGTGTGTGTGTGTGTGTGTGTGTGTGTGTGTGTGTGTGTGTGTGTGTGTGTGTGTGTGTGTGTGTGTGTGTGTGTGTTTGTGTGTTTCAACGGTCCCCACCTGCGGTTCTCTCGGCTGTTGTTGAAGAGTTTGATCATGTCTGAGAGAAAGATACGCCGTACTTCCATGCTTTCTGCTCCTTGAGGAGCATTCTTTAAAAGAGCAGCTATCACTTTTAGGATCTCTGATGGGGGAAAAAATATCTGCCTTTAATACACATGAATGTACCATTTGACACTGTATCTGAATGCCTAGTTTGATTTTTGTTTTTTAAAGGCTTATGATCCTTTAAAAGGACAGTCATCACTTTAGATCACAAGTACACCGTAAATGGTCCAAATATGTCCAAATATTATACTGTTATAACATAGTTAAATGAATAAATGTACACCTAATAAATGTACATATACCATTTAAAGTTTTGGGGTCAGTAAGATTTATTGAATCTTTTTATTCAGCAAGAATGCATTAAATTGATCAAACGTGACAATAAAAGACATTAATAATGTTACAAAAGATTTCTATTTAAAACAAAAGCTGTTTTTTTATCTTTCTATTCTATTAAAAGAACCCCCCAAAAAATTAGCCACAAACGTTTCAAGCATTTCAAAATGAATAATAATTAGAAATGTATTTTGAGCACCAAATAAGCATATTAGAATGATTTCTAAAGGATCGTGTGACACTGAAGACTCAGTTTTGCCATCACAGGAATAAATTACATTTTAAACTACTGTATATTTAAATAGAAAAGTTATTTTAAATTATAATAATAATTCTTCACAACATGTTTTAAATGTATTTTTGATCAAATAAATGCAGCCTGGGTGAGCATAAAAGACTTTACTAAAAGTAAAAGTAAAAAGTAAAAGACTTTACTAAAAGAGCATAAAAAACTGACTAACTTTTGAAAGGTGGTGTAAATTTGAGTTATTATACATTTAATTAAATTGTAAAAAGAAAAATAATAATAATAATAATAATTAAATAAAAAAATAAAAAAAAATCCCCCTGACACTTGCATATAGTGTGAACATAACAGATATTGTGGAGGGAGTAAAAGTATGCTCTACATCATAAGGTCAGTATTGTCTAAACTCTATAGCTAAAGTCATGGCTTCCTGGAACTGAGCGTTAGCTTAAACTGGAAAGATTGGTTGTTTAGATGAATTATCTAGACAATGTCAGCATGCATTAAGTTGAGAAGAGCAGCTCAAGTTTCAGCCGTCACAGGGAGTTTAGAGCACGACAGCATCTGTAACCAATGCTCTCACTCGTTCCAGAAGAATTGTGTTGTTTCTATGCCTTACTCACTCAAATTAGAGTCACTGAACCTTACCAGTAGAAAATTACCTTTGCATGTATCTCTGCACTTTTCTGTTTTTTTTTCACTCTCCAATCACCATTTGGTCCTGGTTTGTCCCGGAGTTTAATTTAAAAGAAACTTTTGTTTCCTCGGTTTGTTTGATTGGGTCTGACATTGCTAAAGACTGCAATCAGGGCCATTTAGAGGCTTCAACACAGATCAAATCAAGTAGAGACAGAAGAAAGCTGAAACTCTGCTGTGCTCACTCTCAGATCATCTATGAGATGGCCTTGAATCAGACTCTGTTGGTCTACAATCTCCATCTGAACGCTCTAGAACCGACCCAGGATCTGTGATTCACTGTCATTCTTCTGACTGGCAAGTGGTTTGTGTACATGGTCACATCTCCATGTAAATACAACTCTAATCAGCTGCCTCCAGTACCGCAGAATTAAGACTCATTAGGGAAAGGCCCGATACGGATCAGTATACAATATTAATTTCAGTTTTTACATTAAAACCAGAGCATCTGATTGCTGCCTAGCCCTGTACTGGATTTAAAGGGGACGTATGCAAAATTGAGCATAAACTGAGGCTGGAAAATAAGGCATCTCATTATAAGAGAGAATTCAGCCATCTAATATTGAGAAACTAGCTGGTTGCGAATGAAACAGATGCAGCGAAAATTCTATACTATAGCTACAATGGGAAGTTAATTACTTTTTAATGTGTTTATCATCTGAGTAATGGTGACCATCAAATGAGCTCCATTTGTCTGAGGTAACTGTACACTTCGCCATTAGACGCAAGGAAAAAAACGGTGACTGTTTGGTTTGCACCACAGCAGGCACAAAAATATGAAATGAGACTCGCTTAATACGATTATTGTAAATCACGAGAAAAAATAAGGAGATTTAAACCATTTTACAATAGGAGGCAGGTTATGCTTGTGATCTTTTACGTATGGACATTTTCCAGACACACGAGAGGTGGTGTAGAATGCGTTAGCATTATGTTGACCCTACTGTCTCTCTGAATATGGTGATTACTGTAAATATTGGTTTCTGTGTTGAATGTATGTAAACTAAATAACATTGTTTTTATTTCTTCACAACACTTTTAATTTGAGATTTCTCTGAGAAATGTGGGTAAAACTGCAGTACAACATGAAAGTAGTGTAAGTAAATGTGAATGTTAATAAGAAAAATTTAGGGGGAAAAATAATTTATAATTGTCCATTATGTGGCTAAAAATAGAATTATTAAAATATCTGTATAAATTGTATTCAATACAACAACAACAAAAAAATCATTAAAAAGTAAAAATGTGTCTATTTACAGCTAATACAGAGTGCATGCACTGATTGAATCACTGGAGCTACAGGTGAAGGGGTTGAGTTTCATATTAACTTACGTGGGTTTTGAATCTTCACAGTGGAGTCAGGGTCTGGGTGTTGTTTGTGAATGACCTGAGTACAGATCTGCTCCGTAAGAATCTGGTGAGAATGTTCTGGTTAGTCACTGATACACAAAAAACTTTCACAACAATCAGGTGACAACATAGAGAGAAAAAAATCCATAAGAAAGCAAATAAATCAGCTAAAATGATAAATAGGTCAGCAATTAGAGGTGTGCTATATTAAATATAGGTCAACAACATTTGTCAGGTCAGCTTTTTCAGTTAATGCAGTTGTATACTGGAATACAGTTAGTGTAATTTGCTGATGTTAAAGGGTCAAGGAGAGGGAGGTTGTTAAATATGTTGATTCAAATGTAAATGTGCCTGTATTTGTATATGATATCCTTATTGATTATTTCGGGGTTTTTTTACTTTTTGTAGAACTTTGCATGTATGTAATGTGTAATAGTGAATGCACACTGCTCTATAGGTACTTTTGTAACTATCGCCTAGGGACTACGATTGAAATGTAGCTTTTAGCTAAGATTATCCCTGTACAAATAAACAAAAACAAATAATAAAAACACTGAATAATTTATCTTGTATATCTGAATTCAAGATACTAGCCCAGTTAAAATTCTCTGTGAAAAATCTTCACTAATCTATATAAAGTAAAGTCCAGATAACATTTTTTTTATGTTTTTATTTTTTAAGTTAATTTAAAATGGTGGGGGGGGGGGGGAAATCAGGGTTTTTTTAATCACGAAAAGAGAGGGGGAATTTGATTGAGGGAGCCAGATTTGACTGTGTCTGGCTTGATCATACCTAAAAATGTGGCTGACGTTTGCATAACGCTATGGTCAAAAAGACAAAAAGAAAGTGCTACAAGCAGCCATTAAAAAAATGGTATCAATGTAGGAGACTGACCTCAAAGAGCACGTTGTATGTTGTGACTGTGAACTGGTTTGAGTGGAGCATCAATCGTTCGGTGAGCAGAGAGAACAGGCCGTGAGCCAGCATGACCTCTGACTTTGTCCTGAAACAAATGGCATCCAAAACGTCAGCACCAAGTTCATACTATGATCTACTTCAAATACAGCCAGGACCCCAACAGGGCATAACTGAAGCCCAGAGCTTCTGAAAAATATCTTCGTAGTCACGGAATGAAGCTGCATCTATTTTAAAAGCACTTGGCGGTCAGATTCCTTCTGGGGGAAACTCACATAAAGCAAGTGGGATTATAAATGAAAGTGAGCTTTATCTATGAAACACCACAGAAACTGCATTTGGAAAAATACTCACACACAATTACAGACTTTGACTACATTAGCACATAAATCTTTCCATGCTGCATGAATTAATAGTGGAGTGAGGGTAATTTGTTATCAAAATAACCTAGCTGAATTCACTCTGGGAAAAGACCTAGTTGCTTATTTTAAATCATTCATTTTAAGAAAAGGGGGGGGGGGGGGGGGGGGGACTTCAACTCACTTGATAGTATGCTGGGAGCTTATTTCCGCTAAATATTTATAGCTAGACCATCCACTACAGACTCATTTTGTAAAATAAACAGTCAGAGTGAATCATGTATATGTATCACATATTAAAAACGGGGTAAACGTGATACTAATATGATAAACAGTATTATTACAAGCCTTAATTCCAAATAACAAAGTAGTAACTCACTTTGGTGACAAAAATTTGAGAAAGTAGCCCAAGACTTTGAGTGCCTGCACACGAATCCCTTCACTTTTGGATGCGAGCAGCTTGAAGATGACCCTGTGTTATTCACAGAAGAGAAAAAGTGTTAAAATTGTTGCAAGGAATTATGTATGCAAAATAAATGTAAGTGAGAAAGTTATAAAAAAAAATGTTTTCAACTTTTCATATGAAAATAAAAACTAAATAAATAAATAAACATTTACAGAAACAAAAATAAACATTTTTAAACGCGTTCAAAACAAACATTAGTATATCTATATTTAAAAAAATATATTCGTTCAGAGTCAGGCTTAAATATGGTGTTGAAAAAGGCTGAAGAATTTTGTTTTCAATGTTTCTTTCTGACAAAAGGAAATGACCAGCAACGCAGTCTGGTGTGTACACAGATCTCACCATAGCTGACGTGTACATTCATATGTAACCGAGACTATTATACTGTCTACATATTAAAATGAATCTGCCTATGTCCTTCTGGAGTAAGATCTGATGGAAGTGTGATTTGAATAAGGTTGTCAGATCTAAAATGAAAGTGAGGCCCTCTGTTTTATCGTGACGAGCTGTCCAGATGCCCCCCCGCTAGCGTGCACATTTAACCCCATGGCTGTCAGTGGAACTAGCATATCTATAAAGGCTTTGGAAATGTAAATGCCTCCATTTTAGTAGCCCGTATGAGCGCTCAGTACAGCAGCATAGGTATCAGATGAACCTATGAAAGTGTTTTATAGGTTTTGTTGAGCATGACTCCGATGTCTGCTAAGAATGAGGAATTGTGACCTCCCATTATTCCACAGAGATTAATTCAAATTCATCTGTCAGGTTTTTTTATTCAGTTTCATTTATAGTTTTTAATAAAAATGTGGGATTAAGAATGTAATGTCTGCCTGCAAGGGGCAACCACAGTTCTCACCGTATTCCATTCCGTTGATCGAAAGCTTGAACCATTGAGCCAGGATGCTCAGACATCAGTGCCACCAGGAGCTGGAGAACATCCATCAGATTATCATCCTGGGGAAAAAATTACAATGAATAAGCATAACATGTCAGAGACAGGGGTCATTCAAGACACACTCTATGATCTATGATTTAAAATGCAGATGATTACATCCGAGGAGTGAAGTAGGGCATTGTGCATTGTAAGTTACCGTTTAGATAATATATTGCAAGTTGTGTCTGCATTAACGAATTAACATTAGAATTCATCACATATGCATCTATGACAGGACATTATTGGCATATAAATGGCAAACTTCCTGCAAAAAGCAAACATATTACACTGTACATAATAGAAAAGAAAATTTCATGAGCATATTGTGGGAAGTGGCACAATGGTAAACTGCAATTTATTTTTTTAATTGCATATTACAGTTATGCACAAGAGAGACAGCTGTGGGTACCAAGCGCCACCTGGTGGCAGTTACAACACAGAATGTACAGCCAGTGTAACAAAAAATGACAGCATTAGTAAAATGCATTGATTTAGCCACATAATTAAAAGTGGTCAGACAGCTGACACTGGTTTAAAAGAGTGTTTGAAATTACAGTAGGTGCATTAGAGTACCTCGTGCATTGTGAGCAGGTAGTTCAGAATACTCTGCAGTTCGTCTTCCTTTACGCCATGATCCTACATTCACAGGACACACAAGCATTACATTATGTACTGCACTCCTCATGATGGAGTTGATTAAATCAGATTATTATTCCGACTTATTTTATGGCCACTCTACTGTACCTTCATGATCAGCTGTTTGACAAACAGCAGCAGGAATGCTCGGAGTGAGTGAATCTCCTTTTGATTGGGTCTCGGCCCATCTGAGCACAAACACATACAGGATATCAACCAAACAAAAGCTCATGTAATCTCTAATCATATGTAATCTTCCACAGACCTATGCAATTGGTGATAATACTAATGCTTTTCATTGTGTTGTTTTTTTCTGGGTCCAAAAAGGAAGCTTCAGTTTAGAATGAAAATCAGTTTAGAACCACCATTTTATATTAGTTTCCTTTATATCTTGGTGTAAACAAAAGGAAGAGAATATTTCACTCATTTATTGTAACTTTGATTCTGTTTAATGAGATTTGAATGAGACAAGCAAGGAAAGGGTCTACTGTGGAAATCACAATGAAAGACAAATTACTCTGTTATTGTGGTATGGGTATGTGGTATTATCATCCGTTTTCCCACAGCATCTTTAGTGCAAACCTGCAGTGCCCTTTCTATTTGGGAACATTCTGCATTATCAAAACAGATGAGCAATTATTGATGTTTGAGAACACTAAGAAATCTGGAATTTTAAAATCTAATTTAAAAATGAAAAAATATTATGCAAAAATAAACTATTAAATTTGGAAGATTTTTTTTTTTTGTTCTCAAACTTTTGGACACCATTGTAGCTACATATGGACCTTTTTTGACCCTTATTCACTAGTCTCAGCACGTGTTGAGAAGTTGGTTTAGTTCTGCTCTCTTACCGAGGCCCTTGGGCGTGATTCCGCTGCGGTCCAGTGGGTTAACAACCCAGTAGAAATACTTGAGTGTGTGCATGACCTGGAGTACAGTTCCAACTCTGCGGATGGCATTGTAGATATTGACGGTGCTAATGAATTCTGTGGACAGGTAGGTGTAGAGAACAAGCTGTACCTGTTGGGGGCAGCAAATCAGTTTCGAGCAACAATGAAAAGTCACATTTGAGAAAACATAGAATTGGTAAACTATTAAGCTAGCATGATGCAACAGCGTTAGTTTATGTAAATGTCTGTATAAGACACCTTAGCTGGGGCATGAATCCAGATGGCAGGGTTGAAGAGGATATGGTCACACAGCTGTTTCAAGAGCAAAACACCAGTAGGAAGGTTGCTAAGGTAACGGGCGAAGGCCAGGACGATGTCCAGCACAGATCGTGTCACATGTACTTTGGAAGACTGAGAAGAAAATACAAACATCAAATCAAATATCAATAAAACTAAGTTAATAAGCTTGGTCACGAGAAAAAAAAAGAAAAAAAATATATATATAAAATAAATATATATATATATATATATAGATGCTGTGACTTATATTCTAAAGCGACATATAATACAATTATTGTCAAGCACACAAAGCGCACAAAACATTCTAACATTACATTGCAGCTTATTCATCATCAAACTAAAATGCAGTCATCCAAACAAAAAGTTACATGACTCAATTTGAATTGTCCACCGTCCCATCATTCCGAGATCATTTTAGACTTTCACTGGATTTAGAACTTATTTTAAATTTGTATAATGGGTTTCTAACGTTCCAAAAGTAGCTTGAACATTCCAAAAGCTTGGAATATTTGCACATTTTAAGGCCTTCAGAAACAGACTGAATCTTGATGAATTTTACTGAATGCTGATATACGAGTAAAGGCCAAAGTATACTTCATTTTTTACGCATACGCGAGGGTCAACGTACAGGTAATACCGCTGGATTTTTGTAACCGCTTGTACATGCAGGTTGCACATGCGCATTCAATTTTTTGGCAGTATTTACATGGGTTGTAACTTGTGGCGAGAGCTTGCTCAAAACTGTGCATGTGTCGCACGTGTACTTCGTAAAAAAACAAAGTATATTTTCGGCTTAACATGTTAACGGACAAGAAAAAAGTGAGTAAAGGATAGAAAAACTTTCACAAAACTATATAAAAAATATAAACCCTATTTCTCTTTGTTTTGAAAGTGTTTCTCTTGGTTTTAAAACATGACATTGTGACTTTAAGGTAATATTAAGTATTCTTAAGCATTCCACTTTTTTCCACCCAGCAACTTCTGCAGGCATATGCTAGTACGTTTTAATAAGGACTCCCTCCATTTTAAGATTATAAGAGTTATTCAAACATTAAAGAAGACCTTTTCTCCTCTTGTCTTGTTTCAAAATTAGTAAAATTTTAACGTTTTAATTTATAAAAGACCATTAATCAAAGTTGCTTTTGGATGCACATTCCACGTATTCAATACACAAAGTGACATTGAAAAAGTGATGTTCAGCACTCACCTTCTCCAGTGAGTAACCAATGACGAGAAAGCCCTTGCAGGCCAGCACCTGCTCTTGCATAGCTACAGAACCCTTCAACAGCTCCATCACAAACGACAGTAGTGTGCAACTGACAAAAATAAAATCGACAGGTGAGATTCAGTAGAGAAAGACAACCAAAACTATCAATATAAAGCCAAATAACATATAATCCTGATCTAGTTCCAAGAATTAAGATACTGAAATGATGTTACCATTTACTCACTTTCCAAACCCTTATGACAAAACACAAAACAGACATTTTGAAGAATTTCCAAGTTGATCTTTTCCATTCCATAGTTTGAATCAATTTAAGAACTGAGTGAGATTTGAGATATGGCAGAGAAGATTTCCAGATAATTGTCTACTTTGGGCATTCTACAAAATTGTGCGGGTTGGTGACAGCTTTTGAAAGACATAACGGTGACTAAATGATAAACAGATTTTCACAATCTACTTGAATGAGATGTACAACATTCATTATGATTAAACAATTGTTTAAAAGTGATAATGCAAAAAAATCTTGCTATTGTCATCACTACAATCAAACAAGTCATTTTGATAATGTGGAGCATAAACACTATTCAAGACTATTTGTACTACAGCTAATCATGGTTTAACTTTGTACTGGCTGCTATATGGTATGTCCACAAAAATAACATTAAAATAACACTGAGCACTGGCCCCTTGAGCACTAAACCCTAGAGCCTAAAACAGACTAATGGTGTGTGTACCCTAAGAAAACATCTCCTTTAAAGAAAGAAAAAAAAAAGCTGCAGTTTAGTGTCTCCTGGATTTAACAACTCTAGGAGAGAAAACGTTAACAGGCTAAAACTGAGAAGAGCTCAATCTTTTTGTTCCCCACTGAGAATCCCTTTACTAATTTTCATTCTGCCCCCAGGCAGACTTGATGTGTTCTCACCAGACGGAGGTGTCCAGCTCGTCACCGCTGTACTGGAGGAAATCCAGCTGTGCAAATAGGGGGAAAAGGACCTGAACTCCTCCTATAGAATGGATGGCACTCTGGACCGAGTGTGTCACCACAGCTTTAACATCCTAAGACATAGAAAGCTTTGATGTTAGATATGTTTTGTAATTTTAAGTTGAATTATGTAATTGAGACTCTCCAATCAACACTCATTCATATACATGTAATCTCCCTTGTTCTTCAACAACTATTCCTGAATGTGAAGGTTATTTCCTTAATCTGTGCTCCGTATGCTTGATAAGGGCATTGGGGGGGGGGATCTGAGAATCATGCTAAATTATTGTTCCCATTGTTCATTTTAGAGACTTTATCCTTTTATTAGATTATCAAGTCCAAGGATTTTTTTCGTGCAGATTTGTCCTGCAAATGTTTTCTCCAACCAGGGGCATAAGAGAGTATGCAATGCAAATTTTTAATTATAATAAACACTTTAAATGGGCTATTTAAAAAAAGATTTATGTTTTTTTTTTAAATATACATGCAGAGTGTGACGTCATATTGTGACTGTTGCAGTGTGCATAGAAAGTATTTGTCCACTTTACTTCTGAGTGCAAGTCCACCTTCAGGGTTGTGTAAGGTAGGCAGGTCTCTGCTCATTTTTATTTTATATTTGATAACAGGATAAACAGCTCAACAGCACTTAATTTAAAAGCCTTAAATTATATCCCGTAGACCCGTGACAAGTTTTCTCACCTAAATGCTTGTGCTTCGTGGAGTTTTGATGTTTTTAATAGATTTGATTAGACTATTAATAAATAGTCTAATATTTATTATTAGATATTAATAATAAATCATCATCCACCCCAGATGGATGATTGATTAAGCTGCAGACGCCATCTCCTGACGAGACGCGGAAATTCATTCATAGTGCAACTCTCATAGTGCATTATGGGTATTCTCTAGCCATTGAGCATACATCAGTTGTTGCTGTGCATTGTGGGATTGAATGAGTGCACTCAATATCGTCCACTATAGTTTTGGACACCACTACAAATGGCTGTCCCTTCAAAAAGTGCCCTATTTAAGGGTATAGGGGGCGATTTCAGACACAGCCTCTCTCATGCTGGCCTGGGCCATCAGGCCACCCTAATTGTTCTGAAGTTAAAAAAAATATATTTTATAAATAAATGAATGTTAAAAAGCTGGTTTATTAAGATTAAATGCTTTAGAACTCATGGAGTGCTGGATGCAGCACAGGTGTGGGCTATATTTTGCTGAGCAAGATGATAAAATGCTCATATTGTTAATTATGTTAACGAATGATGATTAGCTTGTTTCATTTGCCCACAGACAGCAGTCCACCTGGCAGGGCCGGTCTCCTCAGGCAGCTGTGCAGGGCTGGTGAACCAGGAGTGATGAAGAGAAAGAGCATACCTGCAGCATGAGGGCGTGTGGTGAGTGCACGAAAATGGAGGCATTGTCCTTGGGGGAGGACTCCAGACACAGCTGAGCGTCAGTGGCTCTGGGATTATAGGTGAAGGCGATACTGGCAGACAGCTTTCCATCATACAGCAGCGTCTTGTGATGTTCTGCAAACAGCAGGTCACTCTCTGCCTTGTGCTTAAAAGTGCCCTGGATCAATCAGAGAGAGAGATGCTTAAAGCAGAGCTATATATGCTGCACATTCTGTGTGTGTGTGTGTGTGTGTGTGTGTGTGTGTGTGTGTGTGTGTGTGTGTGTGTGTGTGTGTGTGTGTGTGTGTGTGTGTGTGTGTGTGTGTGTGTGTGTGTGTGTGTGTGTGTGTGTGTGTGTGTGTGTGTGTGTGTGTGTGTGTGTGTGTGTGTGTGTGTGTGTGTGTGTGTGTGTGTGTGTGTGTGTGTGTGTGTAAAGCATGAAATTAAATCTGCTTTATCAGAACACTTAAGTGTTTAAGTGCAGCATAAGTGTTTAAGTGCAACAGACAGACTGAGAGATGATGTGAATTATAAAGATGCCCAATGTGTTCCAGTCAATTATCATCGAAGGGCAATTTGAAAAATGACATTTAGTATTCAATACCACAACTAGTAAAATATATTGCTCTCAATATTAATTCTAAGATCAGTGCAAAAACTAACATGCTTAGCACACTCCATTTACATAAATAATTACTTTAAGCTATTGCTATTTAATTAAGACACTCTTAAAATATACTAAAAATCCATAATAGACAGCATTTTGGCAGAGAAAAGGATCTACCTTGTATCCAGGCCCCAGCTGATAGATGGCTAATATCTGAGCAGCACTGAGAGCTTCACTGAACAGATACACTGCCCCCATCTGACCGCAGAACACACGGTTAGCATCTGCCGTCTCTGATGAGCCCAGAAAACACTTGTCGAACGTCTGCGAGGAACAGGAGAAATTATTTTTTTATTAATTTGTCACAATGTTATAAGTGTAGTATAGGTACGCTACTTTTCAAAAGTTTGTAATGTTTAAAAAAAAAGAAGAATCTTATATTCACCAAGGCTGCATTTATTTAATACAAAAAAAAAATCAGTAAAAACAGCATTAATGTAGAATATTATTACAATTTAAAATAACTGCTTTCTATTTTAGTATATTTAAAAAAATAAATAAAAATCTGTAAAAAGTAGCCAGTAGTCACATGATCCTTTAGAACGTTTCTTAAATTTTTTTTTTTTTCTGTAAAAAGTAGTCAGTAGTCACATGATCCTTTAGAAAGTTTCTTAAATATATTTTTGGAATTTTTTTTTTTTTTTTTTCATGATTCTTTGATGAAAAGAACAGCATTTATTTGAAATAGAAATATTCTCTCAACATATATCTAGTGGTTCATTTCTATTGAGCCCAACATTTTGAACAGTAACGCAAAAACAAATTTGTAATTTAATTATTTAAATATTTTTTGGAACGAAAATGTTTATATATTAATAATTTATACTTGATGTTTAGTAGTCAGGTCCAGTGCTTAATTTGTAAAGTGGGAGGTCCCGGAGCGCAGAGGGGTGGTGGATCCGGCGACTCAAAACGCAGGTTGGAGGTAACGGAACAAAACATTTTTTACACTGCCTATAGCAGTGCTTCTCAATCTTTTTTCAATAACGTACCCCCTATCATTTTTATATATATATAGTAGAATATATATATATATATATATATAGTAGAATATATATATATATATATATATATATATATATATATATATATATATATATATATATATATATATATATATATATATATATATATATATATATATATATATATATATATATATATATATATATACTACATTTCATATAAAACTATATAGTAGGCTATTTTAATGATGACCACCCAATAATCAACACAAACACATCAGGTCGTTATCCTATTTATCCAAAACGGCCCATACAGCATCGATAGTGCCCCCGGCCTCGATTCTGCTTCTTTCTCTACACCTCGTGTCCAGTGCATTTTTCTAACAGCGATCTCAAGGCTTCACAACAAGCGCGAATAGCATGTGTCACTTTAAGTGCTTCACCTTTCGTCTTCCCTCTCCGCTCCCCCTCTCTGTCTGAAGCCCCGCCAGCGAAACGCAGCGACAAAATCGCTGGCGGTGTGGACAGGGCTTTACTCTAAATTAAACATTCACCTCAAAACGCATCGAAAGTTGAACACAATTTTTTATGGAACTTTCAAAGGGAATAAATACGAACGACTAATAACATTGAACACCACACAAATAGTTTTTTTTTTTTTTTTGACGATTAATTTGAATAGTGACATTTGAGGTGCCGGATTCAATAAAAAAGGTTCCGGATCCAACATCGGAGGTGCCGGAACATGTTCCGGCGTGTTCCGGCTCAAATTAAGCCCTGGTCACGTCATACTTGAGGTAAACAGGCCTTCAATCAGCTAGTGTATTTAATATGGATGCAACAATACAGTTAGTCTACAGTTCAATACATACCTCGGCTCTTAACCACGGTTTTCGGTTTGGTTCGGTTCTGATGGCTTGTCACATCAGTTTTTTGGAGAAAAAAGACCATTTCTTTATTGCAATACTCTTTCTTTATTTTACTTAAAATAATTGAAAAACCTTACTTAAACTTAAAACTTTACTTTAAAAAAAAAAGCGTGTACACATTCCTAGTATATTGTATAATATAAAATAAATATATATAACATTTTCCACTGGCAGCTCAGAGCTGTACAGCAACATTTAAGTATGAAATTGAATGAATAAATGTAAAAATAAAACTACATAGACTTCACTATAAAAATATACATTGATTCTTAGCTACTTAGTTTTTCAGTCAAGAGCAGTGAGTGATTTTCTCTTTGTCTTTTGTTGTTGTATTAACATTAAAGGGATAGTTCACTCAAAAATGAAAATTCTGTCATCGAGAAATTAATACAGGTTTGGAACAATATTAGAGTGAGTAAATAATGACAATTTTAGAGGTGAACTGTCCCTTTAAGGAAAATTTAAGACCTGCGTGCATCTAATATACAGACAGACGCTGATTTTACTTTCACTTTAGACATAACCGACTATGTTTATGCAGTGTTAATTTCGTTGACGAATAATGTGTCATAATTTTCATCAACAACCTTTTTTCACTGACGAAAACGAGACGATAACTAAATAAAAACTAGTGTTGATTAACAAAAACTATAACAAAAATCAACTGTCATTTTCGTCAACAAATAAAAACGAGACGAAAATGTTAGGGAGGGACGATTAGGGAAGAGATCCAGTCAGAACTGATGTTGTGTGTAACAGATGCGCACATTTGATTTGAACGTGCTGATCTAACCGCTGGAGAACACGCCGCTGTTGCATGTTCTACAGGCTCACTCACGGATCCCCAATACAGCGCTCCAGAGCGGCTCACAATCAATGAATAGCGCACATTTATGCCAGGCAATTGTTTATGAACTAATGCTGATGAATAATGACAATGTTTACTTTACGTTGTTTATATAGTAATGTGTTTTAGACGGTTGTAACAATGCATATTTTATCTCCTCATCTGAACTTGAATGAGCATTATATACCGTATTCGTTTTTGCTTACACAATAAACTGTATTTAATTTAATTCCCATTTAATTCATAGTCAGGAAGAAAAAACAGTATTTGACACATATTAAATAAAGTATCATGGTTATAATAGTTAACTAAAACCATTAAAAAAATCTTTGTTACTTGAAATTAAATAAATGTTAACTGAAATTTTAAAAAAAATAAACAAACTTATTTGAAGCTTTAGCTTAACATGATATACTAACTAAAACAGAAATACAAAGTTATAAAAACTATATAGTTGTTTTTAAAAACAAACAAAAAAGTGAATTGAGCTCTATCGTGTATTTTTAATGTCAAAAACAAAATGATGTCAAAATGTCAGTTCAAGTGACAAGTGATGCTTAATGTATTACAATTTAACTAAACTCATTAGATTTTAGGAGACTAAATCTACTGTAGATTTAGTCGACTAAAATCGTATGATATTTAGTCGACTAAAACTAGACTAAAACTAAAAACAATTCAGGTGACTAAAATATGACTAAAACTAAATGGCAATTTAGTCAAAAGACTATGACTTAAATTAAATCAAAATATGCTGTCAAATGTGTGTATTTGCAGTATTAGCGCAGTAAGACTACTTAGTCCAGTAGTCACGTGTTTGACAGGCGTTTAAAGCAAATTAAATGTTTACCGGGAAGAATTTAAAACGCATGCAAATAATGAACTTTCGTGATTGTGAATAACTATAGTGTTTCGTGAGTATAACTCTACCACTAACGTGTGTGAATGTATGTCGCGTTGTTCAGTATTGGGATGGAGGCAAATGATAAAATTTGTAGAAAAATAATTAATTAAATGCAAAAACACAACAAGACAAAAAAAAACACGAGCGTGTATTGAACCGTGAATGCCTTACCGAACAGTTCAATATTATATTGAGAATTGTGGCATCCCTAGTATTTAATGTACTGATTATAATCTATTCCTGTGTCTTTACTTTGCAGAAGGGCTCATTTTACACAAAGGACAATGTCCATGTGTGTTTGTATGTCCACATGCATAAGAGAGAAATAAACCATATCAGCATCATTTTGTTAGCCCATGTGAATCAACATAAAAAACAAGCAACTTGACGTTACAAAATGCTGCTGTTTAAATGTTATAAATAGAAAGTGACTATATCACTTTGACATCATCTTGAGCAGTGCTGTTTCAGTGTAATGTCCATCTTTGATATATATATATTCAAAAGAAAAAGTCTATGTGTAATGCACTCTCAATGGGCAAACTTTACAATCAAATTATTATGCTGATCATAGAATGTTAATGCAAAATAGAAGACTTTTCAGATTCTGGACCTCACTGTAGATAAAAAGAATAACACATGGCTGAGCCACCATATTTAATCTCATCAAATGTATTTAAAAATGTTTGCTTTTGCTATTGTTCACCTGTCAAAGCAGCTTGAATATAAAATGGACTTTTAAGTTTAACAAATGCAGGCCGCTTTATTTCATCTTTTGAAGTTTGTGGGTATTTTGGGGTTTGTAGCTGCCAAAATATTGACAAGCTTTGAACTGACTGAAATACTACTTGAATAAAAAGCAGGACCTCAAGCTTAATTGCTGTTAAAAACTAGAACAATGAGAGATAACAGAACCTTTTTAAACTACTTACATCGCTTGTGTTGACAAACCAGGTGATCTCGCCATAAGACGCCAACTCTCCATTGACATAGCAGCTGATTTCACTGTTCTTCCATCGATTATAGATGTGCACTATGGTCACCATATACCACTGTAGAATAAACAAACAAAATTAGCAATTATAAACTAAAAATAATAAAGCATGATTGACCCCAAAATATGATTATCCCCTTGTGAGGAACAAGAAATATATGTCTGTCTATTTAGTGTATTTTTATATATATTATATATATATATATATATATATATATATATATATATATATATATATATATATATATATATATATATAAATATATATATATATATATATTTATTATATATGTATGTATATAGTAAAATTAGTGAATAAAATAAATGAAATGGTATCAAATATAATTAAATAAAATAGAATGAAATCAGAATGAGATCTAACAATATTTTTTTTTCCTCTATGACCCCATTGTTGTCCCCTTGGAGTCCCTGGACTCTAGTTTAAAAAGCCCAGAAAAACCCCATAGAAATCAGCAAAACTTGCAACAGTTATAA
The DNA here is from genome assembly GCA_023566225.1 of Romanogobio albipinnatus. Lineage (NCBI taxonomy): Eukaryota > Metazoa > Chordata > Actinopteri > Cypriniformes > Gobionidae > Romanogobio > Romanogobio albipinnatus. Next base: position 30,698,327 of record CM042241.1, read on the forward strand.
GATTGTTATAAGTTATAAGACTGTGGTCCATTTACACCCTCTGACAACAATCTCACCTAGATCTTCTTGAATTTCTATCAAATGGAGGGATAAGCCAAAAAAGGTGCTTATCCCTTAGGTAAGACCTCTCCAGGGGGAATGGAATGGACTCTAAATATAGGCAAAATACAGCCTATAAACCTTTTTTTGAGCTTCTTGAGTTTAGAAATATGAATTTCAGTAAAAGACACAAGGCCTAAGGCACACCTGTGCAATAATCATGCTGTCTAATCAGCATCTTGATATGCCACACCAGTGAGGTGGATGGATTATCTCGGCAAAAGAGAAGTGCTAAACTAACACAGATTTAGACAGATTTGTGAACAATATTTGAGAGAAATAGGCCTTTTGTGTACATTGAAAAAGACTTAGATCTTTGAGTTCAGCTCATGAAAAATGCGGCCAAAAACAAAAGTGTTGCATTTATAATTTTGTTCAGTGTATATACATTTCTAAATAAAATAACATGGAATCTTTTTAGTGCAAATGACTGTTGGATCATCCTTCAACATGGTTGTCCAGCTCTAGTCTAAAGGTGTTAGCCTGCCCATTACTGGGGGCATATGGGATCTGAGCAGGGAAGGGATTTGGTTTCTTCTTGCAAATCCTCAGACATGGCCACAGCACAAACTCTTCTTCTTATATGTCAACTTTGCCATCCTTGTACATTGTAGCGGTAAAGATGGAAAGTGTATATGATGAAAGTACAAACAGGTAAGCTAAAAAATGTTTAAAAAAAAGGCTGAGGTAATTCAAACCTTCTGGGGCTTAAAGTCGTATTTCACACAGTGCTGGAAGCCTTTGGCTTTGGATTTTAGAGAGGTCACAATCAGACATCCGCCCACAAAGTGTGCAGAGTAGCCCAAACTTTTGTTGGTACGGAAACTAGAGATGAGAGAAAACACAGACCTCAATTAATACAGGTTACATTTCAGATGCTCACATTTAAACACCACTCTCGACAAAAAGAGTAGCTACAGTTTTAACCCTCTGATGTATGAATTAATGAATCACAAAAGAAAAACAAACATTTATTTTTGAATTCAAAACAATAATTTAATCAAATTACTCTTTTTAGGTTTATATTGATTGTGCGTCTTGAGAGAGGGGTACATATTAGGGGTGGGCCTGAATTTCAGCTAATATGGTGCATAATTTTCCTGTAAGCTCTGCGCTTATACCACCCATAATAATAATAATAATAGTTTGAAATATTTATTTGGACTGCTCTGCCCATGTTTGTTAGTTAAACGTGTTGATTCGACACGCAAGTGCAAGCCAGCTGCGCATTGCAATGCAACAAAAATGTTGGTCGCAATTACAATCAAAGAAGCTGTCTATATTATGCAATTTCTACACTGTCTGTGCACTCATTCATTATACAACACAATTGGCCAGAAAAACAGCAGCAGCAAAACGTGTCTAATGCTATGAGATACTGGTTACATTCTTACACTATACTGGGTCGGTGATACTGTTTATACTCTTTTGAAATCAAACTGTCTTGCATTATTGTTGAAAATAACTACAAGTTATATGCTGTTAAAGGCAAATGTATGTATTTTCCTATAAATATGATAGAAATATGATTATATAAGTGTGATACAGCACATAAATATATTTAATAACTGAATAGCGTTAACTTTAACTTATTCATTAGGCTGTTAGGACAGGAGGTTCATGCATAATGGGAGGGACCCCAGATAATGCCTGCGTTGTCCCTGGAGCCGGACGGCTCATTTACAAATGAGGGTTCACCCATTAAGATGTCCTCAAGGAAGGCGGAGTCGGCGTGGTCAGCCCAACTTGAAGCTGGCACTCCCCAGGCGTCCAGGGTGCACGATATCACTGCAGTTTTCCCCGTCGGAGTCAGAATGTTCAAAGTGCACGCTTTGAGAAGCAGACACTTTATGCCTGCAGCACCAGAGCTTCTTGGGAGCACCAGGCAGTGGCTACAATTTTCAGGGAATTCCAGAGCTTCCTCCGCATGCTTGAGTCACATGCAGACCACGCAGAAAGGGTGTGAATCCCTAGCGGCAATAAGCGCACTGCACCCGGTCAGGCAGGCACGCAACAAGTTACCGCCGGAGAAAGCAACAGATTTGGAGAGCGCCAAAGCAGAATGGACAGTACAATTCTGATGGCTGGCATAAAACGAGCGAGAACAAAAGGAGAAAATCCTAATCTGAAGTGCAAGTGTGCACAGTTTGCAGGATGACACAGCTGGAATTGTGAGCAAGACAATAGCGTCCTGCAGAGGCTGATCTGAGTGATATGTCCTTCTAAAGACAAAATGTAAAAAAACATTTTTAAATTCAACGAGCTGTGAGAAAAATAATCCAGAGGTCACATGAAGCGCATGTTAACTGAGGAAAGGTAGCACATGCAGGTGCTTTATGCAATCTGGTAAGGGGAAATCCCTTACCTGGCATTGAGCACATGCACTCTTGTCTGTCAAGCAAGACTTGGTGCAATTGGATACTTCTGCAGAGGTCAGGTACAGATGCCCTTCCCATAGGTGGATCTCGAACACGAGATGATGAAAGAGAACTGAAGCTGAATGTGCATAAACAGCCTTCCCATTGCTATATATTGTGTGCTTATATAACCACTAAATATCCTTTCTACTGATCCTAGTAGCTGTACTTCTACGAAATATAGACAATGACGTTTACAATAACTTTATAATAGGGTTGTCAATGTTTACGATTTAAAGCAAGTGCATCATTTACGTAATTGACATGTCCTTTTGGAGACTCCAAGTGTCCTATTTTGTAAAGACACTTAAATTTACCTTGAAAAAACTTGCAGAAAATACAGTTTTGTGATAATAACCCTTCATTCTGATGTTTACTTTGCTGGATATAGCAAATGATGACAAAATATATGTGTTAAACAAGATAAATTCTGTAAGCTTAATTTTGCGATAAGTGTGCGATTAATCACACAAAAAGGGTTTGATTAATCACGATGAAAATGTGCTGACCGCCCCAGTTTATAATTATGCACAATATAGTTTACAACACAATGAAAATTCAGTCATCAATTACTCACCCTTAAGTTGTTCCAAAACCACAGCACTTTTGTTCATCTTTAGAACAAAAATTAAGATATTTGACCTTTTTGTCTTATGGGTTTGGAATGACATGAGGGTGAGTAAATTATGACAATTTTAATTTTTGTGTTAAATACCCATCAAAAAAGAAAATATTCCTGTGAAAGTTATACTATGTGAAAGCAATATATATATACAGTGAGGAAAATAAGTAGTTGAACACCCTGCTATTTTGCAAATTCTCCCACTTAGAAATCATGGAGGGGTCTGAAATTGTCATCGTAGGTGCATTTCCACTGTGAGAGACATAATCTAAAAAAAAAAATCCAGAAATCACAATGTATGATTTTTTTAACTATTTATTTGTATGATACAGCTGCAAATAAGTATTTGAACACCTGAGAAAATCAATGTTAATATTTGGTACAGTAGCCTTTGTTTGCATTACAGAGGTCAAACGTTTCGTGTAGATTTTCACCAGGTTTGCACACACTGCAGGAGGGATTTTGGCCCACTCCTCGACACAGATCTTCTCTAGATCAGTCAGGTTTCTGGCCTGTCGCTGAGAAACACGGAGTTTGAGCTCCCTCCAAAGATTCTCTATTGGGTTTAGGTCTGGAGACTGGCTAGGCCACGCCAGAACCTTGATATGCTTCTTACAGAGCCACTCCTTGGTTATCCTGGCTGTGTGCTTCGGGTCATTGTCATGTTGGAAGACACAGCCTCGACCCATCTTCAATGCTCTAACTGAGGGAAGGAGGTTGTTCCCCCAAATCTTGCAATACATGGCCCCGGTCATCCTCTCCTTAATACGGTGCAGTCGCCCTGTCCCATGTGCAGAAAAACACCCCCAAAGCATGATGCTACCACCCCCATGCTTCACAGTAGGGATGGTGTTCTTGGGATGGTACTCATCATTCTTCTGCCTCTAAACACGTTTAGTGGAATTATGACCAAAAAGTTATATTTTGGTCTCATCTGACCACATGACTTTCTCCCATGACTCGACCTTGAGCGCCTGTTAGCATCAGTGTTAGCTACGGGCTGATTCGATGTTCAGTCACATTCATCATGTTTGGGGATTCCTCACCCACATTCATTAACACTTCAAATCGGTTTTCAAGATGTATATTTGGTGGTATGAAACAAGTGTTTGCAATCCTTGTCTGGGGTAGAGCATGCTACTGCGGCAATATGTGATGCTCGTGACAATCTGATGTCTCGAGTGCCTTTGGGTCTCGCTCCCTGTTTGTGCCATCGATTAGTGTGTTGATCAGTTACTTGTCTCTCTACCTGTTGAGTAGCACTACATTTATGGGACTCACCGGCAGTGTGCAGTCGGTGTTCATGATGAAGCTCTGCTGTGTGATTCGTCTGGTTAGATGGTTCCGCAAATAGCTTTGTTTCAAGAACTGCAATCCTTTGTAAAAGTCTGTGGCAGTTTGTGCAGCAAATAGATTCTAGAAGAGGCATTTTCTTATCCTTTTGAATGTAGGCAGCTGTGTTTTCCCTTCTCCGGAATGTAAGCTGAAGGCAGTGGGAGGCTGGTCGGTTGAAATATTCCGCTTTTTGTTTAGTAATCCAGTCACCAGAGTTTCTAATTTTATCATTGGAGTCAAGCTTTGTCGTTTGAGCACTGTGCTGATTTGTTGAAGTTGAAATTATGAGATAAAATAAAGAAGCGAAAGAGCAAAGCGCGGAGCAGTGAGCAAGAGCGTCCGAACAGTAGCGAAGCAGGAAGTAATATATAACAGTAGCGAAGCAGGAAGTAGATGGATTCTTACTAATTGTATGGGGTGGACAGGTGTCTTTATGCAGCTAACGACCTCAAACAGGTGCATCTAATTTAGGATAATAAATGGAGTGGAGGTGGACATTTCAAAGGCAGACTAACAGGTCTTTGAGGGTCAGAATTCTAGCTGATAGACAGGTGTTCAAATACTTATTTGCTGCTGTATCATACAAATACATTTTTAAAAAAAGTTTAAAAAGGCATATATTGTGATTTCTGGATTTTTTTTTTTTAGATTATGTCTCTCACAGTGGACATGCACCTACGATGACAATTTCAGACCCCTCCATGATTTCCAAGTGGGAGAACTTGCAAAATAGCAGGGTGTTCAAATATATATATAGCACAAATATATAGCATTTGCATCAGATGTTGCCCATCATAAATCAAAGCACGAGACAGACAGGGGTCGGAGGAGAACACCAGAAAATGTGACAGAATGGACTATATTTGCCTGTATTTGCAATACACGAGCCGCGGTTCAGCTGCGCGACTCGCGAGACAAACACTGCCAGTGTGTGTCTGCTCCAACAGGCACGCGCGGCGCGGCGCGGCTCTCGCACTGCATCTGCCCTGCTATATGATACTAGCGCATCCTCCAACTCCGGGCAGCCTTCCTTATCTCTCCCACTTTCATTTCTACATGTGACGTGACCTGCAGCACTCCACTTTTACTTTACTGTATGTCCACACACACCTCTTATTTCGCGCGAAAAGGACACCCACTGTTTTGAGGTAACATACGAGGATACATTGCGCATGCGCGAACCGAGACAAGCGAACCGATGTACCGGTTTTTCCCATGTACCGTGCCACCCCTAGTGTATATATACAGGGAGTGCAGAATTATTAGGCAAATGAGTATTTTGACCACATCATCCTCGTTATGCATGTTGTCTTACTCCAAGCTGTATAGGCTGGAAAGCCTACTACCAATTAAGCATATTAGGTGATGTGCATCTCTGTAATGAGAAGGGGTGTGGTCTAATGACATCAACACCCTATATCAGGTGTGCATAATTATTAGGCAACTTCCTTTCCTTTGGCAAAATGGGTCAAAAGAAGGACTTGACAGGCTCAGAAAAGTCAAAAATAGTGAGATATATTGCAGAGGGATGCAGCAGTCTTAAAATAGCCAAGCTTCTGAAGCGTGATCATCGAACAATCAAGCGTTTCATTCAAAATAGTCAACAGGGTCGCAAGAAGCGTGTGGAAAAACCAAGGCGCAAAATAACTGCCGTGAACTGAGAAAAGTCAAGCGTGCAGCTGCCAAGATGCCACTTGCCACCAGTTTGGCCATATTTCAGAGCTGCAACATCACTGGAGTGCCCAAAAGCACAAGGTGTGCAATACTCAGAGACATGGCCAAGGTAAGAAAGGCAAAAAGTCGACCACCACTGAACAAGACACACAAGCTGAAACGTCAAGACTGGGCCAAGAAATATCTCAAGACTGATTTTTCTAAGGTTTTATGGACTGATGAAATGAGAGTGAGTCTTGATGGGCCAGATGGATGGGCCCGTGGCTGGATTGGTAAAGGGCAGAGAGCTCCAGTCCGACTCAGACGCCAGCAAGGTGGAGGTGGAGTACTGGTTTGGGCTGGTATCATCAAAGATGAGCTTGTGGGGCCTTTTCGGGTTGAGGATGGAGTCAAGCTCAACTCCCAGTCCTACTGCCAGTTTCTGGAAGACACCTTCTTCAAGCAGTGGTACAGGAAGAAGTCTGCATCCTTCAAGAAAAACATGATTTTCATGCAGGACAATGCTCCATCACACGCGTCCAAGTACTCCACAGCGTGGCTGGCAAGAAAGGGTATAAAAGAAGAAAATCTAATGATATGGCCTCCTTGTTCACCTGATCTGAACCCCATTGAGAACCTGTGGTCCATCATCAAATGTGCAATTTACAAGGAGTACACCTCTCTGAACAGTGTCTGGGAGGCTGTGGTTGCTGCTGCACGCAATGTTGATGGTGAACAGATCAAAACACTGACAGAATCCATGGATGGCAGGCTTTTGAGTGTCCTTGCAAAGAAAGGTGGCTATATTGGTCACTGATTTGTTTTTGTTTGGTTTTTGAATGTCAGAAATGTATATTTGTGAATGTCGAGATGTTATATTGGTTTCACTGGTAAAAATAAATAATTGAAATGGGTATAAATTTGTTTTTTGTTAAGTTGCCTAATAATTATGCACAGTAATAGTCACCTGCACACACAGATATCCCCCTAAAATAGCTAAAACTAAAAACCACTTCCAAAAATATTCAGCTTTGATATTAATGAGTTTTTTGTGTTCATTGACAACATGGTTGTTGTTTAATTATTAATGTTGTAAAATTAATCCTCAAAAATACAACTTGCCTAATAATTCTGCACTCCCTGTATATATATATATATATATATATATATATATATATATATATATATATATATATATATATATATATATATATACATACATACATATATACACATACATACATATATATATATACACACACACAAACAAATTATGAAAATTTATAGGAAAAAATAACCTACAGTTCTTTCTACAGGGTCAATTAGCATTCGGTGAGTCAAAATAGCTCATTTGCATAAATTGTATTTTTGACAGAAATTAATTATGAGCTGAAAATAGGACAAGAAGGCTGTAAAATGCTGCCCTTGAGAAACGTAAATGCTAGACAGGGAGAAAGAGGAAAACACATCCTTGTCTACAAAAATTGTAGTGAGCCATTCTTCCACTATGTACTGCAGGTGTCGACTCCAGAAAGCATATTGAATAAAGGGGTTTTATTTTACATCATAGGTTTGTGTAAAGACAGTGTTTGTGTAAGACCCACCAGTAGAGATAAGGCTTGTCCTTGTCAACGTTTATGTTATTGATGGGATCCAGGCGCAGCCAAGTGTGGAATGTGAAGCCATTCTGGTATGGCCACTTTGCAATAGGTGGAAGAGCAATAGCCTGATGATACATAAACAAAAATACAGTTTCTTTATTTTGTGGTTATAGTTTAGATAAAGAGTGTGGAGTATATAGCATTTGAATAGAATGGAGAAAACTACAGTGAACGTAGTATCCTTGGAGGGAAGTGTACTGAAAACTTCCTGACATATTTGTGGGTTACGGATGAAAAATGAAGGCAAGTGCAATGTTATTTTCTCCTGAACCCAGCATCCTATTTGTGCTGAAATAACATCTAAATACCAAACAACATCCAATCAAAGTATTTCCTGAGAGAACAGCATTCATTTGGCACCGTTTCAAGTGGACACTGACAACACAGGAAGGATTCCATAAGCATGCCCTCTAAAACATCAACACCCCCAAGCTGACGGTATGATGGTTTGATTTTAAATAAAAGCATGCAAAACACACAGACAAAGAGGCAGTTGGAGCATTACAAATATATCTGCATCATATTCAAAATTAATACATATGCATTTTATTGCAATCCTTTCGATGCACAGAAAAACATGCAAATATAAGCACCAAGCAAAAAGAAAAAACAGCATCTGTAGAAGACTTTAATTCAATATATATGTTTCTATTTAAAAATCCTCATCTCCTCTAAAGCGTAAAACTCTAGAAAGCAGATACAATTTCCTGTGGGTGTTACATTCCTGTAAACTTCCTTCTGTCACATGACTGAAGGAATGCCTGTGTAACTAAGTGAAATACTGGGTGAAGATATCTGATGCTTTTTGAAGACATCTTTTTGACGTCTCCTAATCCTGAAGGCAACAAGACAGAGTGTGAATGAGAGGGACTCTTTTTACTGCCTTCAATTTCAATTAAACCTTGCTGACTTTGTGCCTCACAACTGGATTATTATAGGTGGAAGCAAATCTGGAGAAATTAAGCCAAAAGTTTACAGTGAAAAGAACTTGTTGCAGCTTTCATGCTATACAGTTTCAAGTGAACATTAGAGCGATTATTCAATTAGGTTCAGTATTCTGTATTAGAAATCAAGAATAATTAAACTTCAATCCATGTTTCATCTATACAATTCAAAAGTTTGGGTCTTTATGATTTAAAAAAATATATATTTTTATTCTGCATTAAATTGGTCAAAATTGAAAGTAAAGAATTAAATAGTAAAGGCTTCACTGTTCTTTCGACCTGTTATAACACAGTTTTGATATACAATTGACTTTATGCACAGCTGCACTACTTCCTGAACTTCAGCCAGCTCCTTTGTTTCCTGTCTGCCATTATTGGACAAACTGATTAATCCAGGTGTGTCTGATTATTGTTGTTGTGACTACAGAGGTCAGGCACACCTGGATTAATCAATTTGACCAATAATGGCAGACAGGAAACAAAGGAGCTGGCTGAAGTTCAGGAAGTAGTGCAGCTGTGCATAAAGCCAATTATAAAAAAATAATAATAATCAATTGTCCTCTATAAATAGATTCCTTAAAAAGAATTTGTACACATAAAAGTGAAAGTGACGTGACGTGAAGCCAAGTCTGGTGTCCCATACTCAGAATTTGTGCTCTGAATTTCACCGATCTACACTCACCTAAAGGATTATTAGGAACACCTGTTCAATTTCTCATTAATGCAATTATCTAATCAACCAATCACAGGGCAGTTGCTTCAATGCATTTAGGGGTGTGGTCCTGGTCAAGACAATCTCCTGAACTCCAAACTGAATGTCAGAATGGGAAAGAAAGGTGATTTAAGCAATTTTGAGCGTGGCATGGTTGTTGGTGCCAGATGGGCCGGTTTGAGTATTTCACAATCTGCTCAGTTACTGGGATTTTCATGCACGACCATTTCTAGGGTTTACAAAGAATGGTGTGAAAAGGGAAAAACATCCAGTATGCGGCAGTCCTGTGGGCGAAAATGCCTTGTTGATGCTAGAGGACAGAGGAGAATGGGCCGACTGATTCATGCAGATATAAGAGCAACTTTGACTGAAATAACCACTCGTTACAACCGAGGTATGCAGCAAAGCATTTGTGAAGCCACAACAGCAGAAGACCCCACCGGGTACTACTCATCTCCACTACAAATAGGAAAAAGAGGCTACAATTTGTACGAGCTCACCAAAATTGGACAGTTGAAGACTGGAAAAATGTTGCCTGGCCTGATGAGTCTCGATTTCTGTTGAGACATTCAGATGGTAGAGTCAGAATTTGGCGTAAACAGAATGAGAACATGGATCCATCATGCCTTGTTACCACTGTGCAGGCTGGTGGTGGTGGTGTAATGGTGTGGGGGATGTTTTCTTGGCACACTTTAGGTCCCTTAGTGCCAATTGGGCATCGTTTAAATGCCACGGCCTACCTGAGCATTGTTTCTGACCATGTCCATCCCTTTATGACCACCATGTACCCATCCTCTGATGGCTACTTCCAGCAGGATAATGCACCATGTCACAAAACTCGAATCATTTCAAATTGGTTTCTTGAACATGACAATGAGTTCACTGTACTAAAATGGCCCCCACAGTCACCAGATCTCAACCCAATAGAGCATCTTTGGGATGTGGTGGAACGGGAGCGTCGTGCCCTGGATGTGCATCCCACAAATCTCCATCAACTGCAAGATGCTATCCTATCAATATGGGCCAACATTTCTAAAGAATGCTTTCAGCACCTTGTTGAATCAATGTCACGTAGAATTAAGGCAGTTCTGAAGGCGAAAGGGGGTCAAACACAGTATTACTATGGTGTTCCTAATAAACCTTTAGATGAGTGTAAGTGCACACACATAGCAGTGAGTTTTGAACACGCACACCGTGAACATTTTTTGCTGCGGCGTCCGGGGAGCGATTGGGGGTTATAGGTGCCTTGCTCAAGGAAACCTCAGTTGTGGGTAATGAGAGTGGAAGAAAGCGTTGTTCATTCACTCCCCCCACTTAGATTTCCGATATTGAGACTCGAACCTGCGACCTTCAGTTACAAGTCCGACTCTCTAACCATTAGACCACAGCTCAAAAATGACTAAATTACTCAAAATGTATCACAATATAATTTCCCTGCTTTAAAACATTTTGTCAGTTTATTATAGAGAAGTTGGAAATGTTAAAAATGTCTGGGTAGAGGACTAGCCCAAAATTCTGAAATTCTGGCATATATCTTTCGTATCACTGTGGGGATCATAAAAGTTCCACAAATTGAAAAATCACAATAAATGTTTTCACAGTGTATAGAGGTAGACGTTATGACTAAAGTCAAGGTTAAGACCAATGCAGTTAGACTGATGTTTGTGTCAGGGTCTCACCGCAGCACTCTTCCCTGGGAAGCTGAAAAAGGAATCTGGGCCATTTCTTTGAGCCATGGACTTCAACACGGACAGCAGCTTGACAGCATGAGGTGGCTAATAGATAGAAGAAAAACGTCTGTATTTAGACACCAAACAAACAACTCACTCAAGCACCCACACAAATAAATACTTGTAGCTTGACTCCAGTATTTTTCTTGTACATACACATAAAAAGATACTGTACTCTACGGTTATACAGAATATACAGTAACAAATCATTTTGGTTAGTTTGAACCCTGAGAAAGATATTCTTGATTTAGAAATGGATTTTAATTCTGAATTAACCACCCCAAAACACCCTGTGTGAGGTGGAGAGGGAAGATGTATTCAAACAGCAGATATGAGAGAAGACCATTACCCATTGGCCTTGTTCTCCTTTCAGGTTACTGAAGAATAGCTTCAGTTCCTTCACTGTGATACTGTAGCTGGCCAGCACACCCAGCATGTCCACCATCAGATCTGAAAAACACCACACACAAACAATTCCGCATGAAGAGATATTTATAAAAGGCTTTGGATTTAGAGACAGCTACTGAACTCAGTTTGTATTTTTGACTGTTTAAGAGCAAAGTTGTATTTCCACAAAAGCAAAATGTATTTTGTTCCCTACAGCTAGAGCAGTGGTTTTCAAACCTGTCCTAGAGGCACCCCAGCCCTGCACATTTTGTATGTCTCCCTTATCAGACACAGGGTGCATTCCATTCGACAGGGTCCCTACACACTGTTCACTGCTCCCTACTCCCTGAGCACGGTATATCAGTTGAAGTGGACTTCACTGACAATAATCACTCATTTGGAACGCCCTGCAACGTCATCAAAGAAAGGCAACGACGGGTGCAGATTATGATATAACATCAATTAATATTGTAATTTACTTTACCATATAATAAGCATTTACATTTACAAAACACACAGTATGTATCTATTCTATAGATCAATTGGCTTTGTAGCGGTCTCATCTTGTGCGCTTTCTTTCCCAAGTGCAGCTGCATATAACATTCCTGAGGTAAATAAAGTAAAATATAAAAAATTACAACCATCAGGTGCTTCTCAACACTTTTAATTGGTTTACATTAGAGGTCGACCGATTAATCGTTTTTTGCCGATTAATCGGCACCGATAGTTGATTGGTGGAACAATCGGTTATCGGCCAAAATTCACACCAATAGTTTTTCCGCGATGTGTCCGTTGCTGGAGCGGCTGAGAAGGGTGCGCTGTCATTACACAGTACAAGAGCTCTGAGAAGGATCTGCTGGCAGTATATAGCACGAAGACGGCCTCTAGAGGCGAAAAAAAACTCACTGATGCCTTGTGTTTACATTCACACGTGAGTCTGCTCGCTGCACAGAAAGCACGCTGCACAGAGAGCGCTAACACACCAGATGCACGTTTAAAACACGAGAGCAAAACGGTATGAATACTGAACACTATAATGATTTGGCAACAAGTACTGTAAAGTAATTAATTTCTTGACTAGATGCTGCATTAACAGGTAAAGAACAGTAGTGTGTATGTTTGAGAGGCCGAGAGGACGCTAACATTAGCAGTACCTCAAGCAGTTAAAACAATGTGATAAAAACACACGCAAGTCCGACCCAAATGTTGCATATAAAATTAGTGATGTGAGAAAGCAAACTGTATCGTCATGCTGCCGACAGAAACATAAAGCAGAAACGCATTCGTTTTTTATTAGATAATCTCCTTCTAAAAAAGAAGACTGTTTGGATTTGTATGAAATGGTAACACTGCAATAAGATTCAATTCGTAACATTAACTAAGGTTAATAAATGCTGTGGAAGTATTGTTCATTGTTAGTATGTTAATTTCAACATTAAATTGAGTTTTAATTTTTATTTTATCTGGTAACCTTGGTTATGCACTATGAAATAACATGAATGATCAAGGAACAATATTGCTCATATTAAATGCTGTAAAAATGTATGCATAATGCTTATAGTTCATGTAAGCTAATACATCCTCAAATCAAAATCACTTTATTTGTCACTCTACATATGCACAAGTGCAACAGTAGGTGAAATTCTTAGGTGCAGTTCCGAGCAACATAGTAGTCATGACATGACATGACCAACATTTAAAGCAGCATCAGATTACACATCTGATGCGCACACAATCACTCACAGCACAGTATACACTACAATGAACAATAAATAATTTACACAATGTGAGTGTAGTTCTCACAGCTCTAAACAATATACACATACTTACAATATACATATACTTTAAACAATATACACTAAACATACACATTACGCTATAATAGTAATAATAATATACAATGTATAGTATAAAATATTATTAACAGATTGAAAAATTGAAATCCAAAGTGCAATAGATGCTATATGATAAATAAATGTGTATATAATGTGTGTGTATCTACAGTGGGTTGTGCTGAGTGATATTCTGTCCAGTGTGTGTTATGATCCTGATGGATCAGGAGTTAAGGAGTCTAATTGCTTGTGGGAAGAAGCTGTTCTGGAGTCGGCTGGTGCGTGTTCTGATGCTGCGGTACCGTCTGCCTGATGGGAGCAGTGAGAGCAGCCCATGGTTCGGGTGGCTAGAGTCTCTGATGATCCTCTGAGCTCTCCTCACACACCGCCTGGCGTAAATGTCCTGGAGGGAGGGAAGCTCACCTCCGATGATGCAGCTGGCCGTGCGCACTACCCTTTGCAGGGCCTTGCGGCTGCGGGCGGTACTGTTGCCGTACCAGGTGGTGATGCAGCCAGTCAGCAGGCTCTCTATGGTGCAGGTGTAGAAGCTTGTGAGGATGTGGCGGTTCATTCCAAACCTCCTCAGCCGTCGCAGGAAGAAAAGGCGCTGATGAGCCTTCTTCACAACTGCCTCAGTGTGGACGGACCATGAGAGTTCCTCTGTGATGTGGACACCGAGGAACTTGAAGCTGCTGACTCTCTCCACCGGTGCTCCATCGATGGTGATGGGGCGGTGTTCTCTCTCATTCCTCCTGAAGTCGACCACCAGCTCCTTGGTCTTGCTGACGTTGAGGGAGAGGTTGTGCTCCTGACACCACCGTGTCAGAGTGTGCACCTCCTCTCTGTAGGCCGTTTCATCATTGTCGGTGATAAGACCTACCACCGTCGTATCGTCAGAAAACTTGATGATGGTGTTGGAGCTGTGGGTTGCCACACAGTCATGTGTGTACAGGGAGTACAGGAGTGGGCTGAGAACGCAGCCCTGAGGGGCTCCAGTGTTGAGAGTCAGTGATGAGGAGATGTTACTGCCCATTCTGACCACCTGGCGTCTGTTTGACAGGAAGTCCAGGAAGTCCATCCTTGTTGCATAGGGACTTGCATAGTGTTACCTATGATATGTACATGCATGTTTCTAGGTTATAGATAAAGAAACAAATTTGATCTGTAATATTTTAATGTTTAAATCATTTTCTGAAGAATTTGTTCTGTTAGAACTTATTATTTTAATATTCATATTTATATGTTTTTAATTTAGCACATTTTCATGAATCAGTACTGTTTATTTCTTGTTGTAATGTTCAGCACTGTTTTACTTATGTTTTTTTTTTATCCAGTATCCATTTTAAAAACTCTCGGTCGATTAATCGGTTATCGGCAAGTGCGGTCCTTCCTAGTTATCGGTATCGGTGAAATCCACTATCGGTCGACCTCTAGTTTACATATTCATAAAATATAATATAATATACGAATGTAACAGTTATTGCCATAACCATTCATAAATACTCTAGTTTGTATAATAACTATGAATATTCAAATGCATATGTAAACTCCATCGCAGAGCTGTTTAAAAACTCTTCCAAACAACGGCTCTGCTCCATCATTAGTTCAGATAGGTGATGCATGCGACGTGCAATGACTGTTGGGTGATTTTCACTCTCTACTTTCTGTGAAGTGATGTATCGATGTTCCCTTCTTCCCAACGCCGTTCGCAGTACCCTTCGGACTGAACATGTTCGCTCCATTTGGATTGGAATCTCACTTAAGATGGCAGAATAGCCTCTGAAGTCCACTTCGCAGTCCACTTACGGCCGAATGGAACGCACCCACACCCAATTTAGTTCTTGTATTCTCTACTAATGAGCTGATGAGTTGAATCAGGTGTGATAAATGAGGGAGACAAAATGTACAGGGCTGGGGTGCCTCCAGAACAGGTTTGAAAACCACTTGAAATGTTGTTCAGGTTACTGTTCAAAC
Source organism: Romanogobio albipinnatus (assembly GCA_023566225.1). Lineage (NCBI taxonomy): Eukaryota > Metazoa > Chordata > Actinopteri > Cypriniformes > Gobionidae > Romanogobio > Romanogobio albipinnatus. The sequence goes on from CM042241.1 coordinate 30,713,693, forward strand.
AGCATCAGAGAAGTACTAAATCATTGAGGAAATGCACCTGAAAGCACCTGTAATGTTAGTGATGTCTCTATAAACAAATGTAAAAATCTATATTTGGAAAGCCCTGACATGCCAAACATTTTATAATACTGTATAGAGCCAAGCAAATCTATTGAATATTCACAATATATTCATGCTGATTTTCCTGTCAGTATAAAATTAAGCAACATTGTTCTGCAACGTGCAAGTATGAGAGTGTCAACACTTGGTAGCATCCCTTTTTAAAGTGGATTTAAAGTAGCAAAATGTTGTCAATAAGCTTGATTTGTCTTTTTTGAAAGAAATTAATACTTTTATTCATCAGTGAATCCATTGACAATGTTACAAAAGATGTTTATTTCAAATAATTTATCTTTTTAACTTTCTGTTTAATCAAAGAATCCTGAAAAAACAGTATCATGGTATCATGCATCAAGAAAGATTTCTGAAGGATCATGTGTCCCTGAAGACTGGAGTAATGGCTGCTGAAAATGCACCTTTCCATCACAGGAATAAATGACATTTTAAAATATATTTAAATATATTTAAAATATATACAAATTGTAACAATATAACTGGTATTATATTATATTATATTATATTATATTATATTATATTATATTATATTATATTATATTATATTACTCCACTTTTCTGCTATAGACCTTATGCACCAGAGAAACAAGTGTACAGCCATTTTTAGAATTTTTTCTTTGAACTTCCATTTTTGCGGTAGATCTGTACATTTCAATGGCATCGCTGTCGAGTTATTAGCTGTTGAAGTTAACAAAAGTTATCATGAGCATTGTAATGTTTTAAGCAGATGTAATAACATATGTCAGTAGACCAGGAATATTTTAAAACGAGCGGTTCATTCATAAATCCATAAGATCTTACCTTCGTGTTGTGGAAATACAAAGCGGAAGACAGAAAACAACAAGTGCAGCTGAAAAGGGCAGGGCTAAATATGGACTTTAACAACTTAAGCCCCGTTTCCACCAAAATTACCCGGAACAATTTTTCCCAGGAACTCTTTTTCCCCCAGACCTGCTGCTGTCTGTGTTTCCATCACAGTCTAAAGTACCGTGAAGATTAGTCCAGTGTCGTAGGACTGCGCGTAACTTTCCAGTTCCCACTGGATTTAGGCCTCCGCAACCTAGTCATCAGATAATCAGTCGTATTTTTCAACTCCATTGTTGATTCGAATAGTAAACAACTCTTACTACACACACCGCAACAGACTTTTACGTTGAAATAAAATGCTGCGTGAACTCAACCAAAACGCGGCTATAGTAAAACAGCAACTAATAGAGTGACACTTATTTACAAAGGGGATGTCTCATACCCTGCTTTACATACCTGCGATCATGATGTCAGCTCTGTCTATACGCTGGAGCACCAGCTGGATGAGGCCGATATCAGTGCATGCCTGCAGGTTTCGCAAGCTCTTTTTCAGCACGGCAGTGAACATACTCCACACCTCTGCCTGGCAAGTGGAGTCACATTTATCCAGCAGCTCTACCATGCAGATGATGCTCTCTGTCTCCTGGATGATGAAGTTCATCTCCAGGTCAAACTGTCCCCCAACCAGCTGCACAGACACAGTGAGCATAGAGTCACAAATGGAGTCAAAGGCAGAAAAATACAATATGAATCATTCAAAACATGAGTATCATGCTGAGGCAAATGCGAACAGAATACGACAGCAGAGGAAATGCACATTTCAACATTACAGAAACAAGACATATTAAATTAAAATCAAAACACAAAAAGTCAAATGAATGGAGTAACAGCCAGAACATTTAGAGTTGCTCTCTATGTTGGCATCCTGTCAGTTTATGCTGGCTTCATTCCTGATATTTAATCCGGATAACCAAATCACAGGGCTGCAATTCATGCCAATCTCATTGTAAAACATCTGTCAGCATCTGGCTGTAAAAAGCCTCTCCACAACTGGATTATTGGGACAGGATTTCTACCTTGCACCAACAATGGCTCACTTTTAACCCTTGACCATAAGACGGTATGACCCCTGGGCTAGAAAGCGCAACTGTGATCTCCCATTGTCATGAGGACGGCAGATGCTCTGCTGACATCAAGCGTAAACCTAGATTAACCTTAAAATTATGACATCATGAATGAGTGCCATACACTGCACATAGACAAAAGCCATCTCCCCTATAAAGCCTTTGCATTTAAGAATGCACATTTTGAAAATTTATTTTTGTAGGGATGCAGCAATTCTAACATTTTTTGGTAATATAAAAAAATATATTATATTAACAATTACATAATTTATTATATTACATACATAATTTATCATAATTGACAACCCTAGAAAGAAACTGGAAGTTCTGGGGGGAAAAAAACCCAATATAATGGGATGTGAAGGTTATGCACCACAATTTTATTCCCAGCAAAACTGCCAGGTATTATTTCCCTTTAAGACTGTTAGTTTGATTTCATGAAGGTGAGCGTAAAAAGCTGTCTGCTTTTGACGATATTCAGCAATCATTTTGAGCATCATATCGATAATGAAACCAGACAAGTATTTCAAAATAGACAAGTTCTAACACATTGCTCCTAATTCATAAATATAATTAAGTATTAGTGTGTCTGAATTGAATTAGGACCGAGGAGGCTCTCACAGCAGCAAGATTACACTTCCAAAGAGATTTAATTGCCAAAAATTGAATTGACTCAGCAGAGCGAACATTGTCGGTGACTAGGTGGTGTTCTGATTTAATTGAAGGGATGCTTGGCCTAAAACGTTTGAGGACCACGGTAGTAAAATACTCAGATGCCTTTCTTTTACTATATTCACGTCACCTGCGTGATAAAAAAGAAACAGCAAAGATCAAACTAATGTAATACTGAAATAATATCAACATGTGACATGATGGTCAACAACAGTTTTAACTTAACCAATAATCAGCAGATATATATGCATATACAAACCTAACCTATCTACATTTTAGCATGAAAACTAGCTTGCAAATGAAACCAGGGCTCATGTGATAGTATTCACTGTTTTTCTGCTAAACATGGCCCATTCATTTATCAAAGCATGAATGGGACCCTCTGTATGAGGGTGCACGCCACGGGTCTTTCAAAGAACACAAATACTGTCCTTTGTGTCTGTAAATAAATCGTGAAACTCATAAAATGCAATAATTTGTCAGCACTTAATAGTTGACGAGACATTTTTACTATTGAACAGTTCTTTACAGCACATGATAAGGAAAATAATGCAGATTTCAGGAGTAATATTGCTGAGGAGGAAGCGGTCATCTCAGTCATAAGGGTCTAAAGAGATTGTTGTCATTTGCCAGCAGACAGGCCATGACCGCAATTTGATCAAGGACTAGAGCGAAGTATAAATCCACAGCCTATTGGATAGAAACTGTCCCATTAAAATGACTGAAGGTGGATTAAAGGAAAGGGAGGAGAGGGGGTATCACTGTCAGTCTACAGCAACAAAGGCTAACAAGGCAGGAGATAAAAGCCATGATCAGTCACACACACACACACACACACACACACACACAGCAGCCTCCCCATTGGGATTCTTTCTTCAAACTCACTGAATGATAGATCTCTCAGACTGTGCGAATGGAGAAATATGAAAATGAATGAAAAAGTGAAATAAATGGGCTCATATGATTGCCGTTCCTGCATTTCGTCTCCCGTTTAGCCTGTAAAATAATCCTCCCTTTATCACCACACACTAATACATCACCACCCCCATTTACATTTGCATTCTAGGAAGAGAAGCTGAATGTGTTGTGTGGCAGGCAGCATGGAGAACGGCACTCAAATAGATCTGCGGCCACCGTGCAAGTGATTAATGGACCTGACATCCTCCCAGACTGAACGGTGGGGAATGTGACTTTGGGGTGAAGATGGCATCACTTCACACAGACGATGCAGTATAAAGTGGAAGATGCTTCTGTTGATTTTTTTAATGCTAAACTTAAAGATACTTTATGGTGAAAAATGTTACATGGTTTAACATTGTTATTTTACTGTAAAAAAAAAATAATGTCAAATTTCTTCGTGACATATCCACTTACTCAAATGCATTATGTGGCTTTCTGTGTTGCCACCATTATTATTATAGAAGTTATCAATACATTTTAAGATAAAAAGCCAATTTTGGTAGTTTGGTACATATTAAGATTATACCACTTGATGAAATATATGTCAGGTACCAATATGTCATCCTGTATACCTGAAGGATTGCCACCATATTTTTATGGTCAATGTCTTGCAACCACAGCTGCCTTTTTTTAATTATTTACATTTTTGTTGATATGATTGTTAGTTGGTTGTTGTGCAAATCTGCCTCTCAAAGTAAAGATCTCTTGAGAACTCTGAGGTTTACCCATATCTAAAATCTCTTTCTGTGGTTTCTTGTTCAACTCTCTAGAAGTTTATCAGGTAACAATGAACTTTGAAGTGTTCTTAAAACATTTTTTTTTAAAAAGAGAAATTTTATATTTTAATGGCCTATGTTTGTATTGTAGATTACACTCCATCAAATGGAATGATGATTAAAAATGTCTTGGTTCTTGTGAATATAAAAAGACTTAGCTTCTCATCTGACAAAACACCCAAAAAGGCCTTCTAGATTTATATTATACAGGGATTTAGTACAGATAAAATAAAAACAGGACAAAACATACCCGCAAATTTAGCAGTTATAAAAGGTTGAATGACATTTCAGGGGTCGGCAACATTTTTATCATGAAGTACCATTCATAAAACCGCAGCAAGGCTATAGGCAACTATGGTAACGTAAATTCATAGCCGACTAAGTTGAGAAATACTTACCAATTAGTACATTTACATTTATGCATTTGGCGGATGCTTTTATCCAAAGTGACTTATAGTGCCCTTATTACAGGGACAATCCCCCTGGATGAACATGGAGTTAAGTGCCTTGCTCAAGGACACACTGGTGGTGACCGCTGGGATCGAACCAGCAACCTTCTGCATATCAGTTCCATGGTTTAACCCACTGGACCACCATCTCACATTAGTAGTCTTTGAATAAAGATTTTTCTATTTTACTTGGTGAATTCATTATCATTCTCTGCGACTCTGCTCTGGAGACCCCATGGGGAAGGTGGGTGGCTCACACTAGGGCTGCACAATATATAGCATCAATATTGCGATGTGCTTTAGCAAAGACATTTTACATACATTTTAATATAACATTGTATTTAATTTATACAGTGAAGTCTAGGCAGTGTTATTTTACATTTGATTATTCAATTTCTGTACCTAAATACGGTTATATGTATCTATTCTTGTAATGTGATTATTAATAGCTATGCAGATTCACTCCAATCATTCTAGAATTATCATTTTTTTCCAAATAGCTATTCAAGTCATCTAGTGAAATTGCTTTCATATCGCAATACATATCGCAGAAAACAAAATATTGCAATTTCAGTTCTCTCCAATATCATGCAGCCATAGCTCCGTCCTATATCCTAGAGCTCTTTACAGTGATCAGAGACCACAGTGGAATTGTTTTGGTTTCTTTACCATATCTGTTTTTCTCACTCTGATTCTGAAAGACTCTGCTCTAGCTGATGATGCAGTCACCAGATCCCTCAGAGGCAAACCGAGCCCTGTGTTTCACCTCTGAGGACCCATTGAATTAATAATGGGTGAACAGCTCTTGGTCCAGGGCTGACAATAACAAGAACTTTTCTCCATGGTGAGGAGGACAACACCAGGGACAGCCACGCACACTTTACGTAAAGCCCCTGGTTGCTGTCTAGCATCTTATTTTTAGCACCAAACAAATGACGTTATACATAGGAAGACTTTAGCTCACTGCTGGGAATATAAAGAAATGGAAAAGAGCAGTATCCTTCAAAATTGAAAGTCAGGTTTGATCTTAAACAGGGCGGGGGTTGGGTTCCTGAGGTGTACTTATATTGTTAGTATGTTTTTTACATCATAAAATGTCATAATTTAGAAATAAAAGACATTTTTCTATCCTGATTTTAGCCCTCTGGCTTGAATGCTCTGTCTGAAGGGGCGTGTCTGCTGTGAGCGTGTCTTACAGCTGTCGAGATTAACGAATCATGAAAGTGTTGAATATAGCATTTTTTTTTTAGATCTTTTCCCATCACATGAAAGGCTGCAGTGATGAGCATTGAGTACACAGACAGTTAAAGATGATGAAGTAGTATGTCGCAAAGCTTGCATACTTTTAAGTGTGTATCAAAAGAGTATGTACTTTTTCTTCATAAAAAGAGTACATACTTTTAGGTCGTAGTATAAGTAAGCAAATTGGGACGCAGCAACTGTTCATTCAGCATGCCGCGAACCGCAGATTGCATCGGCTGCTGCAGGATCGGATTTGTGGCATTCACAAGTGCTGAAGACGCACATCAAAGCCATTGTCAGCCTCAGATTAGATGTATCTTGTGTTTGTGTGCGTCCTATAAGAGTGAGTACTGATAATCCTTTAGATTCGCTGATTTGTGCTCGTTGTCAGTTATGACGCAGTTATCCGCTGAGAATGTTATGTGCCGATGAAAATTCATCTGTGCTAGCTCTAATAATTCAACTGTCGATCTACAATGTTCAGAGTTATAATGTTTATTATATTATAGTAAGTCATTTAGATAAATAATGATAAGTAAATGTGATAGAAGATGTTATATCAGGTGTTCATACATCATTGTTGTTGTATGAGGGGAGCAGAGTCATATGTGAATGATAATAATTTGTAATGATGTTGCTGTTAGAATACTGCTCTTTGTGTGTTGCAGAGAAACCACACACACACACACACACACACACACACACACACACACATCTTTAACCACAACCAAACATAACCAAACTCATCAGCTGACAAATATAAGTCAGCTGATAAGCACCCAGCCCCCTTACGAACCAAACCCACTCTGATGGAGACAGGACTCGCTGACTGTACCTCAGGTTTCTCAACTAAATGTGCTTAACCTGCTCAAGCATTGTATCAACCATCGCATGATTCTCTGCAATTATCCCCAAGCTCAAACTAAGCTAGAGATCCATTCCCTCTGAATGCTGCAAAGGAATCCTCATTGACACCTAAGCCCTCCACAGTCCTGTTACTTAATGCTACTTGTTCATGTTTATGTAGAGGCGTTGATATCTGCATGCTAGTGATAATAAACCAGTCAAATTGACCCTTCACTTTGTGGTGTTCTGACCGACACGCCTGGTTCACTGCGATCTAAACTAGCCCTAACATCTTCAAGTAGCTCTTCGCTACAGAAACAATGTGAAGTTAATCGTCTGTTGCATAAACAGTATTAAACGATTTAGAAAGAAAGTCTGTGTGAACTTGAATAATTAGCTACACATCAGAAATCATTGATCACAGATCAGTGATTAATGAACACTGCTACTTACTGTTTGTGGCAGTGCTGTCGAGTCCATATCGTAATGTTTGTAAAGCCTGTGCTGACATTGCGACTGAATTAAATGTAAAAAATAAACTTAATCCATTTTCTCCAAATTCTCTGGGCGGGCAAAACAGAGAAAGGAGAGGTAACCTTTCCCCGTATGACGACTATAGGGAAGATTCCAGATTGGCCCATCAGAGCTTTTCATTTTCCAGATTGGCCCATCTGAGCTTTTTAATTTTCAAAGGCAGAGCAGGATACCCAGGGCTTGGTTTACACTTATCTCTATTTCCAGCCACTGGGGGACCATATGCAGGCTGGGGGAACTCATATTAATGTTAAAAAACCTCACAAAGTGAAATTTTCATGTTATGGGACCTTTAATGAAAAACACAACAACAAAACAGTACATACAATGACAAACTTAAAACACAGAACTTTTATTAACAAAACGAATAAGATGGCTTTATTAACAAAATGAATAAGCATAGCAGCCTCATTCTTGTGATGCACTTGAAGGTGCGTGTGTAAATTAGAAGCGTTACCACCGGATACTGACACTTTTATCAGCCAAAGTTTACAAATTGCCTCAATGTAATAGGTTCCCTATTAGCACTGGGTTTAAATACTGGCAAATAGGCAAAACCAAATCCAACCAAATCTTTGAAACCAAATCTTCCGCCATCGTCAGCCTCACTCTTGACACGTAAAAAATGAAATCGGTTTTTAATTGTAGTGTCTGTTCTCTAACTGAACTAAATTATATTTATAACTATAAAAACTAAATCAAAACGACAGTGGGGGGCAATGCCGCGGTGGGCAAGTGATGTAATCCGTGTGCGGCTGAACACTGTGTAACACCGGTAACACAGACTATCGCAGCAAGCCTACTACACACTTCAGGTCACCATGAATAAAACCATTACAAATCATTTAGTTAGTCACCTGAACTGAACCTCTCTCTCGCTCTCGCAATGAAAATCCTCTCATTTACCCTCACGCCATCCTAGATGTACTGTATATGATTTTTTATTTTTTAGATGATCACAAATAAAGAGTTGACACTTCAAAAACAGCACAAATCAGACACAATTGAAAACCATACAACCTCAGTTAATGAATCAAATATAATCTGAAATGAAACAATAGCTATGCGTGAGAAAAATATGAATATTTTATACTTTTTAAACTATTAACCATCTCTTCCGACCAAACTGTTATGTGTGTGTTCACAGCTTCATACTTGCCTATATGTCAGCACATAAAGCTTGATGTAAGCGTGTTGTTAAACTCGCAGAAGAAGTGACATCCTCTGTGCTTTGACATCACTTCAAGTGTGAGCTTCAGAACACAACATCACACTTCACGTGTATGATAATTGACGGAACTTCCGGAAGTGATGGTTTATGGTTTATTTTTCACACATACATATACCTATTCTTTTGCTACAGAAGACATTGATACATCAACTGGGGTTGTATAGATTATCATTGCGGTCGCTGTGCGGTTTTTGCTCAGAGATGTTTTTTTTTTTTTATTAAAAATCTGGGGGGGAAAAAGTCATATACTTCTGGGACGACATGAGTGTAAGTAATGGAGTAATGAGTAAAGGAGAAGTATAATTTTTGGGTGGAGCATGTGACCACAGTACTGTCACTGAATGTGAGCCAGTCCAGGATAAAACCGAGACGACAGAGAGACATGGGGAAATGAGCGAATGGAGAACAAATTTATGAGGAAATCTATTTTGGCTGAAAAAGGGAATAATCTCCAACATACACCAGACAATTGCCAGAGATACATTTACATTTTTCAAATTTGCAAGTCTAATGAGTTTAACATTCAAGTCTCTGCCCTTGCTTTTCCCACAAACACAAGTGAAACACAAGTGAAAGCTCCATCAGTTTTCCCTGAAGTAAATATGTACTTCCTGCTGTTTTCTAATAGTGATTTGTGTTAAAATAAGAGGGAAAAAGTATATCATTGATCAGAACAAAGTGCAGCATCTTTAATCTAATGTAAAAAAAAAAAAAAGTGTGCAAACAATTAAATAAATGCATTTTATATGAAAAGGCTAATGATCTGACCAGATTGGCTACATTAACATAAGTTCCAGCACATTGCATTTTCATTTCATTTTAAACACACACACAATCATAAAATGTAATGTTTACTAGTTCTAGCATACCTAATGGATGAAATTCTGCAAATTCTCTAAATGACTATGAACAAAGATGTTGATTACTGCAGTTGACTGAATGATAGCTAAGCTACAATCTATCTTCCTTTTGCACACTTTCAGATCACTTTTTAGAAATTAGCATTAGTTGCACTGTCACTGCCTACAGCAGTATGGGTCAGTGAGGCTTATTTTGGTTGGTCAACCAAGCATATTCAGAGTCAATCAACTAAGCAAACTGAAAGTACAAAAAAAAATCCAAAAGTTTTTGAATGAAAATAAAAAGACTGATAAAATAAAAAGAATAAATCAACTACACCATCTTTATTGACTATTATTACATTTATATTAAATACCTTTCAGATCAGATTCTGTCACAGGGACAACATTTATTTGTAATGTTATTGTTTGTTTTTGTATATTTCACTAGAAATACAACATTAAAAGGAGAGTTTGGCCAAATTTTTTAATTGAGTCATTTACTTACATTTATGTTTAATTCCGTTACTTTTCTTCTTTTTTTTATTAACTGCACAAAATTAGTGTGTACAATCATACTTTTTTTTTATACATTCATAAATGTATATATTAATTTCCCTATAATGTCCATCTTCTTTTGTCCTTCATCAAACAAATGTTCATTCCTCCATCACAAGAGCAGAGGATTTCTGACCATAATCAAATGTTCATTTCTCAGATGGGTTGATGGGCTTGCTATCCTCTAATCATTACTCAGACTGATCCTGCTATCAGCTGAAGCAGAATGCTCAACTCCTCATCCCTTGCACTTATAATTTGCACTTATAAATGTTGAAGTGTGTATATAACAGTCACTATCTAATAGAGCAATCAGCCTCCAGTCTCTGTGAGGCTGTTAAATGAAGCATTGGAGAGGAAAAGGAGATCAGCCAACAGGAAACTTCTCTCATTAGTAGGGCGTAGACACACGTCCAATTCATGGGAAAGGCAGAATTTTACATACCTCTGTATACTATGAGTTAAATGTTCATTTAAAATTGTTTGTTGTGATTTATAATGTTTATTAGTTTGAATCGAAAAATAGTCAGATCAGCAGTGTAGAGAGGGAATATTGAATGGGGTTTGGCATGTAGATTTAGTTGGTCACATTTGGATAGCATAGGTCATATTATATTTGGATATAATGAAAGTCTTTGTGCTGCATGTGGAGCTAAAAATAGCATTTCAAAACTGCAGAGGACAACAGCGAGGAAGTGGTCCAAGTTGTTCTGGAGCTTGTATACATAGCACATAAGCCACATACATGGATAAGGGACGAGGCCACATAATGACCAGAGTAGCACTGGCTCACACAGCGTGATGCAGGGCTGTACAGTGCGACATATATGTAATGTTGCACGTGCTATGATAACAAATCGGTCCGTGTGATGAATACATTTACCACACAGCCGCTTGTTTGCGTGAGTGAGCGCTTCTTGTTTGTGTGTGAGGTTAATCAAGCGCTGTACATTAACTGGAATTAAACCGAAATAGCAATTTGTCTTATAACAAAAAATGGCAAATTTCTAATTAAATAAGTATATGCGCAGCACAGAGATCAGAGCAGATTGGTCGGTTCGCAGTATGCTGCTCAATCTCTGCAAGCACTGTGAGTTTGAGTCACTTTGTCTCACTTTATAATAGGGCTGGGTAAAAAAAATAAAAATAAAAAAAAAGATTTTTTTTATGAAGCAATATCGATTCTTAAATCCCAAGAATCGCTTAGTCATCCTGTTTTCAGTTGATGAATGAACGGGTCATTGTAGCGCGCCTCCCCTCCATTAAATCGCAATAATCCTTGTGCTGTGTTACTATTGATATGAACAAAAGTCTCAGATTTCAAATTACATCCATTTTATTACGAAATTCAAAAACTGTTTTAATACTGTTTTGACACTGTGGCATGAGATCGCTCTGGCGCAGCTCAGCTCAAGAGAAATCTCTCAATCAGTGTTTCAACCACGGAAAGATGTCAGTAAAACGGCTTGTAAACAATGTCACGTAACGTCACATTTACCTCAGAAAAACCATATCCAGTGTCCATAACCTCCAGAGAGGAGCATTTTGATAAATATATGCACCATATTAGGCTACATATTCATTATAATGTTTTTCAATATTTAATGCATGTTTAAATAAATCTGGCAAGTTTTTATGCCAGTCATCATTTAAATGTTTATATTTCATATAATTGTATTATTATTATTATTATTATTAAAAAATGTTTTTAAGTGTAATTCAAGTGTTTGTATACAAATCCGTTAATTTTTACCTTCAATAATATAGTAGGCTAATGTAGCCTAGTAGGCTACAACTGACTCCCATTGTTTAAAGCATTAGTTAAGAGATTTGTTTCCCTTGAGAAAATTTGCCATATATTGTACCTGATATATATCCAAAATAATCGATAGCGAATCGAATTGCAAGCTTGTGAATCGAAATCAAATCGAATTGTGAAATTTGTGTCAATACCCAGCCCTACTTTATTACATTAGTCGAGTGTTTGAAAGTTAATTTTGTGATCTGATGTGGCTTGGCTTCATATATTATACCTGTATATTCATATTATTATATTCAAATATTCATGTATTACATAGGGTGATAAAAATTAGGTCGATTAGCATTGCATTATAAATATTCTTTATTATTTTGAAAATACCAAAGATGTCTACATCTGTATCTGCGTTTCATTCTGCTACAGCAATATCTAGATGTCTTTGTCCATAAAAAGGATTTTCTGGAACGTCATAAGTCTCACTTGTGGGCTTTTCCGGGCGCCCTCCAATTACAAGTATGAATGAAACAGACATTACATTATTTTAGGTAAAAATAGGATAAATTATACTTCTCGAAAAAAGACATTTGAGGTAAACATATGCAAATCCATGCATGGATTGATTTCCTGACAATAAGAAATTAAAGTCACAGATTTTTTCATAATAAATGTTATATTCTATAATAAAACTTTAGACCGTTGTAATGATTTAAAGGGAAATGTAGCTGTATTTTCAAGTGCTCAACCAAAACGGATGGATGTTGTTTGGATTGTGATTAGTGATATTGGGCTATAAACAAAATTGACAATGTTAAGCAAGAGGTGTTATGTTCCTCCAGTCTGCCATTTGGCAAATAAGATGTTGAAACAGATCTTTTCTGAAGGCTTGTCAGTGCTTTTCAATACATTGAAAACTTCAGGCAGTGCAGGACATCTGACACTTTGAACTGCTGTGTACGGTGAGAAAAGATAACAGTGAAAATCAAATCATCCAAGCAGTTCCTTCAACACCATCTGCTCTCTAAATATAGAAAACAGACAGGCTGTACGCAACTTTTTATGTTCAGCCAAATCAGAAGGTGATCTGATACTTTGAAGTGTCTGGCACCACTAGCACACATTTACATTGTATAATAACATTCAAAGACTTGCAATGACAACTAGGATTTGTGGTGCCTCACAATCAGAAAGTTGTTCTCTACAGCCGTTCAAGATGAACCCATGAAATGGAAAGCAAACACCACAGTCCAACGTATCGTAAACCAGAACTTGCTGTGGGGATTTGATTTCTGACATTTCCCAAGGATACAACAAGCTCTATCGTTTTGCAGAGATGGTTTGCTCTGTTTCTACTTCCTGAAAAAGAGAGTATGTGGAGTGTTGTTGCTACGGTTTCCTTCATCCCAAGAGTCATGTTCCACAGTCGGCTGCTGTTTTAATCATCAATGTACCACAGTCACACCCTGAAAAGTTGCTTAGAGCATTGCTCTTACAGGAACTGATCATGCGATTTTAACTACACAGAGCAGGGGAGTATTATGCTTCCAAGTAGGGGTGCCCAATTAATCACATAAGAATCGAAATCCGCAAAATAGTCAAAAGTGAGTTTCAAAAAAATGCAGTTTGCATGCGCTGCGAGCTTCAAAGTAAAAGGGCGCCTCTTTGTTCGGTCCTACTGCTTGCACACATGGGGGCTAGTGATATGGTGTTTTCAGCAGCCTCAGTGCAGATCACAGAATGTGCACGTTCCACACTTTGACTAAACGCTTCAAAAAGAAACTCAAAAGTCCCTTTGCTTAATGTCCGTGATGTGGTTCGTTTTCAGTGTGCATTAACAACAAAAAGTCTTGAGGACTGAAAGTTAAGAAATTTCAGACAACAATATATTACTGTTGTAAAATAATATTCAAAAGGAGGAGAAGGTAACATTCAAAATAAAGTCATTAAAACATTTGCACTATTCTCTACAGCTGCGTTCTGATTGACAGGATCACTCGAGTCGCAACACAAATGTTCACTGCTCCCTATTTCCTGAGCATGAGATATCAGTTGAAGTTCACTTCACTTGACAAAATGCGTTCATTCTGAACACCCTGTGGGCCACTACTATTACCTAAAAATATGTCTATTAATGCAGATTGTCTGTCATTCTTACCAAGGCCATAACCATGTCTTGAACATTGGGGGGGACCATTTATTTATTTATTTTATAAAGCATAAAGAAACAGAACAGTGAACTAAATTCTAGGTCTAATTCTAGTTGGGAAATAATCCATTTGGGACTATTTGCAAACAATATTTGCATTAATTTGCGTCAAATATATTATTAGTTGAGATTCTTCGCATTAGTGAATAAATACTATCTGCTGTTGTCAATCGAATTCACTAGTGGTCTGGTGGTAGAATTTTTGTAAACCGTGTCAAAGGTTTCAGGTTCTAATCTGCTCTCGTATAGTTTTTTTTATTCTTCTTCATTAAAATCAAAGATGTTCATCAATGATTGTATATTAAGAGCAGGGACACATTTGTGTGCATTTTGTTTTGTGATTTCACCGGAAAGAATAGAGTCTCTCTCTGCAACGGCATAAGCGATAGATTGATGCGCTCGTCTGTGTGTGCATGAGCCAAAAGAGAATGTAACCCCGCCTCCTTTGATTTAATTGGCCATCTCAATCATTTTGACATTGACGAGCGCTATTAGACCTGAGGCAGACCAGCCTATTCAACATAACGAAGTGCAGCAGAGCAGTGCAAGAATTTCAAATATTGGGGGGGACAATTTGGCCATTTCTAATTATTGGGGGGGGGCTTGTTTGTTATGGTAATGGACGTTTGTTTCCAACGTGCGCTGTAAGCGGTAGACCAATCACAACAGACTGGGCCGTCAATCAGAGCAGAGTAGGCTCACGGAAAGGAGAGATTGAGAGAGACTGATCCATCCATCCAACGAGTCTTTTGAGAATCATTGAACACTGTGGTGATGTGCAATGTATATTATGAAAAAATGAAAGTGTTTCTTGACCTTTGATGCATGCAAACCTGTTGTAGGAGACCTTCAAAACAAAATTAGGAAACTTTTAAATAGCATAATAGGGGCATTTTAAATCATTTACAATGAGGAGTGCACTAATCTATTGAATCGTTTATTATTATCTAATAATTATCCTCTAAGCATGTTGCTTATGTTAATAATTACAATAATAATAATAACAATAATAATAATAATATTAATAATAATTAGGTTAATAATTTAATACATTAATTGGAAATGACAAATCCTCTCGATATCACAATATCTGGTTATCACACATATTTCACACGTATAGTGTGAGCGGTCAAGTTCGAGCGGTCAAGTCGCAGCTTGACGATCTAACCGCATAGCACATAAATCGTGAGCTTTGGCTTTACATCGCATTCTATTTACTCCCACAGCGAGAGTAGGTATTTAACAAAAACATTGCTGAAATTGCACAGTGCATGTCCGGCTTAAGCTTGAAGACCTTGATTAGCTCAGGCGTGTTTGATTAAGGTTTAGAGCTAAACTCTGCAGGAAAGTGGACCTCGGGGGGGAAAACCATGACTTTAGAAATGTATAACTTGGTAGATGATCAAATATTCTGTTTTCACCTGTAGGTAATGCAGTGATACAGTCTATTATCTTATTAATGACGTTGATTACTACTTTAAGGACAGATGAGGACACAGTGTCTCAGTGCAGATCTGCCCATGTTCATCTCTCTTCTGAAAAGGGAAACATGGCACAGCATGGAAACAAAACAGTAATGCAATAAAAAAAAAAAACGAAGAACTGAAATGAATCAGTTCACATGAGGTTGTGTCTGAGGTGAGGCATATTGTGAAATGCTCTTCATAATGCAGAATAAGTGCTCAGTTTGTGTTTGATCATCTCTGTCTCTAACCTCAACATCAAATGAAAGGTTGACCAAACCCTAACATTAGAGTCTGTGACAATCGCAGAGGATGGAGACAGGTGCACACACAAGCTTAGCCAACGAAATGCAATGGAGGACAGTGGAGTGAACCTTAGTCGTAACAGAAAACCAGACATAATTTAGAAGTGAATAAGTTTCCTGCAAAAGTCCTCACCGGTGCGCTGGATGCTTTTTTAGTTTAGTGTGAATGAGCAATGAACAGCAATATTCTGTAGCCTATATGCATTGTAGATTATGATCTCTTTTTATCACAAAGTAATTGATAACGATTTAACAGTAAGGTCTTCTCTTTCAGGATTTTTTATCTGTGCAGATGATTAGCTAGATCAATGGTTTAATGAACAGTTTACTGTTCTTCAGGACACAACTGTGATGTTTTAAATGACCATATTCCAGTCATTCTGAGGGAAAAAATGTCAACATTGTATGCAATCAATGCATGCAAAAACATATTAAGTACTAAAATGAATTTAACAAGCGAATGAATGTGTACAGTTAAGACCTGACTATCTAGTTGGTATGAGTTTGTGTGTGCATGTTTGTGTAAGGAAAAAGGACACATCCTGCTGCGCATGCTAATCTGATGTTTACGAACAGAACACAGCGTCTCTTGCGAGGGTTGGTTTGTTCATGAAACACACGGCTGAGCGGATGTGATGCCTGGAGCAAAGGCGAGCAGTGCTGCCACGGTACACACCGCCAGCATCCCCACAGAAACGTCACATGGTGAATTGGCTTCCACTAACAGAAGTCTCCCTCTCCGCTAGTGTACAACTATCTAAGACACTTTCATTAAAAGAAAGGCAGCATTCATGAGGCCACACAACAGCTAAATATTGTAAGGCAAATAAATCAAAATGAAGCAATATGCAAAGTGGAAAAAAAAAAAGATATATTGGCAGTTATTTTTACCAAGTTTATACTAAGATGTACTGTACTAAGACAGTGATATTAAAAGACCAAACTCAGCATATACCACATTGATGATGCATACTATGGTAAGCAGATGTGTCCAGAATATGAACGCAATGTGCTAAATTGCACATTAAGCATTTTCCATAGAAAACTATTCTAAAGAAAATGCTTAATGTGATAACGCTTTTAAGCAGTTATATTGGAAGATCAAATGGAGTACACCATATTAATAAAACATAAACCCAGAATATGACTGCAATGCATGAAGTTTCATGTTAAGTGTCTTTCCATAGAAAACCATTATAAAGAAAATATTATGTAAATATTCATGGATTGAAACATGGTAAATTGAGAGGCCTGTGCTGCAGTTCTATGGATGTTTTTTTTTATTTTTTTTATAAAATTAATTAATTTTAAATGACTTTTTAATGCACATTAGCTGCTTTTCCCTCGACCGCTTGAAATTTTCAACATTGCATGTATATGCTGCACTGCCGAATTAATTAAAATGCTGATTCACTCTCTTACAGTAGGTGGTGCTTATAGAAAAATGGAAATACCCCAGGTTTTTTTTTTTTTCTTTCTTTTTTTTTGCAGTTTCCCCCTTTACTCCTGTACGCAGCGCACAGCTTCCGGTTTCTGACTGCTTGTAGCGGAGAAGAAAGGAACAGCATTCATATTTTTGAATTTGCTGTGGTGTTTATCAAACGCCATCAAATATTTTGTATAAGAACCCACTTATATATTTTGAAATTTTAACCTGGCCTAAAACATACCAGTCCACAAAAGATATCTGGATATTGGTTTAAAATGTTCTAATCCTTTATTATTGTTCTTTATAGCTGTGTTCTTTTGCACTTTAATTTATTTGTGACATCCGTTTTCTTGAATTATTATCTTGAATTATCTATACATTGTTAATCTGATAATTATTATTATTATTATTATTATTATTATTATTATAAATGTATTTGTATATCGTTTTATTGTATTTAAATGTTCATGGTCCTTTTTGTTATTTGAAAAACAATTATTAAACTTGTTATTAAGAGGAATACTAAAGTCTGTTTACTTTTCAATCTGTTTTTGTAATGTAATTTAATAGTGCAATACACGTTTCAGCAAATGTGCTGATATGAAAATTTGATATATCGTCACATGCCTAACAAGAATAGTCACTGATTTGACAATCAAGTAAGCAATTTTCAGTGACATGAGTGACAGAAACCATTGGCCATTGGCGATGTGACAAGGTTAAGCAAAGTCCAACATGAAGCAAATGAGCAGCAACGCAGTCACTTCCACTCTCCTGCATTCTCAGTGCTCTGCCCTTGATTCAGTTGGAAACTGCAGTCAAAAAACTCCTGCTAGCAACAAACAGAACTGTCAACATGACCTGGGTTAAAGAGTCTTACAACTGTCCTGTATATTAGTCTCGAGTACTATAAATATGTTCAGGTAAGTGTCAGAGTCTACACAACAAAGAACCATTAAAACGTCATTTTATTAGGTGACACCAGCGAAACTGCAGCCAGCAACTAATTTGCGCATACATTTTAGTGTGTAAAATAAATAAATAAATAATATTTAAATATATATAATTTTTAATTTAAATAATATATAATATATTTTTTTTCTTTCTGAAAGAAAAGAAAGCATCAACTTCTGAAAGTTAACAGTAGTGTTTTAGCATTACATAAAAAGGTAAATGTCACAAGTCTGATAATGTAATTTTAACAATGTAAACAAAACAAAAAAATATACCAATAACTCTTTGCTCAGCTTGGTAATATATAGTTATATATAATATATAATCAACCTGAAAACATAACAGCAAGAAAATCCAGGTAAACAAAAACACCTGAACCTGAAGTGGATAATTAGTTATTTTCTATATCTTGGTAACACTATAGTTTAGGGTCTAGGGATGGACGATATCACAATATTTCTGGTATTTATTGCAATAATGATATCAATGACGATATAAATGTAGTACCATTCCCCATGTTTTTGGCTACTAGTGAGAGCTGCATGCATTCTTGAGAGCCTCAGAAACACTAACAATGATCTAAAGTAAAACATACCCATCATCAAATAGGCTCCTATGATAAACAAATTATAGAAAGTAACATAAAATTATAAAATAATTAAAATAAAAAAAAACTGTAAAAATCCAAACACCTGCCTTTTCAGAAATGGGAAAGTTGCAGATATACTTTTCTTCAGTAAAAGTGCAGGTAATGTTTAAATTGTGCTGAAACACATTACACAATACAAACAATAATAACTCAAATCAATGACAAGTTTGAAATGTAAACCGGGATTCTGTATTCATATTCTCATGGAGCAAACAGTGGCAAAAAATAGTGCAAACAGCAAAAGTAATAATCCCTTCAGATTACAAAACAATTGCAAACAATGATTTAAATGAACTGAAGTAATTTGAACTAAAACTTGGTAATCATGTGTGAATGAAAACGTATGAATGTATATTTTTCATTTTAACTGAATTTAGGACTGGTGGTGGTGCTTAAGACATTGTTGGTCATTCTGTGTTTCTGTTTAAAAAAGTGTTTTAACAATAATACTGATAAGATAATAATAATACAAATTCTACTACTAATAACAATATAAACAGCACTAAGGATTGATGAGCTGCTGGGTTTATGAATATTAAATCATGTTGTCTGTGTTCACTCGAGCTGATTTGCTGAAATCAAAACAGGGACAGTAATTGGTGAGCGCCAGCCAATGAGATTGCCGTTTGTGCATTAGTTTCTGTTCATAAAGGCTGAATAATTCCAAATGAATGCCATTATTTAACATAAAAATACAAGTTTACATGTAGCACATCAATTTTGCGTGGTATGCAAGACTCTCTCGCTCTCTCTTTAAGTGTGTGAGAAACACAGAGCACTCTCAAATCGGGAGCCTCGCGCTAGTGTTTACAGTTCGTCAAATACAAATACTGTTCATTCAGATTAACTGAAATAGTGCGCTTTACAGATCGCTTGACAAAGAGCAAATCTCTCAAGCGCTCAGTCCAAGTGCCCAGCGAGTGAAATTAATTATATATATATAATATGGCTGTTCGTAAATAAAGAGAAGATTTGAAAGAAACACCATCAACAAGAACCAATACACAACACAAGCAGCAGCATACATTGTCTTATATATATTTTTAGTATCTTCAAACACACTCCCAGCCAGGCAGAGCAGCGTTTTCAGAATCAGAAAGAGCTTTATTGTCAAGTGTGCTTGCACACACAAGGTATTTTTTCTTGGTAGTGATGCTTCCAGTGCTTCACAGTGACTTGAATCGCTGTCCAGACAGCAACAGTTCAAACTGGTCAAGGTGAGTGGAGCCTGTGATGATTTTACCTGCCCTCTTTCTCACTCTGGAAGAGTACAGGTCCTGTAGGGTGGGCAAGAGAGCACCAATAATCCTCTCAGCAGTCCGGACTATCCTTTGTAGTTTTCTTATGTCTGATTTGGTAGCTGAACCAAACCAGACAGTTATAGAGGTGCATAAAACTGACTCAATGATGGCTAAGTAGAACGGTGTCAACAGCTCCTGTGGCAGGTTGAACTTCCTCAGCTGACGAAGGAAGTACAGCCTCTGCTGGGTCTTTTTCACAATGGATTCAATATGTGATTGTCCCACTTCAGGTCCTTAGAGATGGTAGTGCCCAGGATCCTGAATGACTCCACTGCTGACACAGTGCTGCTCATCATGGTGAGTGGGGAGAGTGCTAGGGTGTTTCTACTGAAGTTCACCATCATCTCCGCTGTTTTGGGCGTGTTCAGCTCCAGGTTGTAATAACTCCAGGCAGCCAGTTGTTCAACCTCCTGTCTGTAAACATTACTGGCCCTGGCATGCACAAGCATGCTCACTTTTGGCCCGACATTGGAAACACAGCTATTGTATAGCTGACGTTAGTTCATTCAGTTTGGTTCAATAACTGTGTAAAGATGACTTGTTATTAAACTGTGTTACTGGCTAAATAAATCAATAACTCATTATGAATGCGTATCATTTTGGTTTGCGGGAATAAAGTGGTTTGAAAGTTCTCTCCTCATTGCTACACAGCTTCAGCTAGTGTACATCGGTTGTGCACTATTAATTATGCATTATGGCAATAAAATAAAATGGAATTCTTAATGAATATATACAGTCCAGATCAGAGTACTCGCATGGCTCTGTGCTAAATTTAAATACGTCTCTCAACTACCATCCCATCCATTTGTTGACTTGGCTACAGATTTCAGAGGAGAATCTTTCATTCATTAACAAGTCCGCAATTAATGCATATTAGCACACATTTGTTCAACAAGACAGAAGAGTTTTGTTTTTTTAGCAGTAGTATTAAAATCATCAACTTATTTCATGAAATTGTATAGATATCCATACAGTATGAAATTCTGATATTTTGTTGTCTTGGGGAAAAAAGGTTTCTGACAACTGACAGATATTCAACACACTTTTCAATGGATGATGTTTGTTCTCTTTTAATATAAAACATGCAGAATAGGGATGCTCATAATTACCTGGTTAACCGTTAACTGACAGTAAGACTTTTGACTATCAGTTAAACGGTTTAAAAAGTAATTTAACAATTTTTTTAAGTAATTTTTCAAGATTAGGCCAGCACGATTAATGGCAATTAACCTGAACTCACGCTTAAACCGATTTAGCTTACTGCGATTATGGAACCGCAAAAGCTGTGATTTTTTTTTATGCACAGCTTGTCAGGCCTGGCTTTGTGATCAGTAGTAAATGCTGCTCCATCTGAAAGCACTGTCGCTTATAATGTTGATTTGAAAAAGCAACAGTGCCAACTGTGTATACTTTGTGTATACAAATGTATACTTTATTATCGTGAAAATACACAAGAAGGCTTAAAGAACTCAGATAAACCATATATTGTCATAGTCGTGTGTTCAAAGCGTTTCAAACTTCTGTTTATTCAGTAGGGGTGGGGGGAAAATTTGATTATTCTTAGATGCATTGCGATGCGGACGTGGATGTTTCTGAATTGATTCGCGAATGTCAAAAAATTGATTTTCTAAATGTTGTTAACGTAATGTTGACGGAAAGCAAAAGGTGCAACTCTGAAGCACGGGAAGTGCAGCGCCCGGACTGTCTGTGGCATGCACATAACAGAGACGCATGATAGCTGGGCGAGAAATCCAACACCCTCTGCATTAAAAGCTAGTGTATGGAAGCACTTTGGCATCTATGAAGTTAAAGGGGATAATGACCTGGACAAGTTCCAGACTATATGCAAGTTGTGTCAAACTAAACTAAAATATTTGTGAAATACAACAAACATGAGAAACCTTGTTACACGTTTCCAACACTCTGTTGTACCGGTAGTTGCTGCTAACCAGAGGCCCACAAACTCTTTCGCAAATTTTATGGTCAAGGATTGCGTCCGTTTTCTTTGCAGCTGTTAAATTATTGTTCAGATGGGTTTTTTTTTTTTTTTTTTCCAGCAAAAAATGTGTCTGTGCTATAGTTTTAGTCTTAGACTCTATTATTTATTTGTGTATAAGAGCAGCTGTATGTTACTAGTTATTCAGAATAGGCTGAAGTCCACAAGCATTAGCCTACTTTTTATGAGAGCTGCTGGTACAGAATTCTATATTTTTGTATAAAAGCTGTGATTTTGGTAGAGCAAAATGTTTATTTTATTGATTATATTGCTCGTTGCACATAACAGGAGGGTGTTGGTTATTACTTTATGTTAGTGATTCAGAATAGTCTGCTGAAGTCTGTAATCATTTACCACAAGTATGCTGCTACAGACACTTTTCCTGTTGGTTCTTTGCAATGTTGGGACATATTCTGGCAAATGTAACCTTCCTGTTGACTTGTAAAATCACTTCCATTTGTTTTATTAATAAAATATATTGGAAGTAAATTGCATTACCTGTAATGACATGCATTATCTTACTTCTGCGGGTCATATTTGGAGTTTCTGCATAAAAAAAAAAAACTTTGCCAAATTGTGTGTGGTTTCATTTTGATTAATCGTGCAGCCCTATTCAAGAGGTATTTTAAAACTTTTGCTGCATGGTTAAAAAAAAAATTATACACAGATAAGTCGCGTATAAGTCTCATTTTATTATTACATTAAGAAATGATGTAAAATACTGGTAAATAAAGTGAAATGTTCACAAACATTCTAAACACAATAAACATAGCTACAGGCTATTTTATTTCCCCCCACTCCACAATAAATCCTTTAAATTTAATGGAATTCAGAACAAGAATGAAAAATAAAAGTAGCTACTGTATATAAACATCAAGCCATAAGAAGCTGTACACTGAATTGAGCAGACACGTTCAGTTTTTAATTGCATTGTCTGTTCCCTTACTGAACTAAATTATTAGGGGTGGGGGGGCTCTTCCGCGGTGGGCAAGTGATGTAACTGGCAATACCAACTATCGCAGAAAGCCTAGTCACAGACACATCCATTCTAATTTATTTTAATTCTAACTCAACAATCTTGTCGGTTAACTGTTAATAATGTGAGATGGTGGTCCAGTGGGTTAAACCATGGAACTGATATGCAGAAGGTTGCTGGTTTGATCCCAGTGGTCACTACCAGTGTGTCCTTGAGCAAGGCACTTTACTCCATGTTGCTCCAGGGGGATTGTCCCTGTAATAAGGCACTGTAAGTCGCTTTGGATAAAAGCGTCTACCAAATGCATAAATGTAAATGTAATAAGCTTCAGTTGTCGGGTTTTGAAGATGATTTCTAGACCCCACATTCAAAGCCACTTCCCTCCTCTCCATCCAGCTTTTGTCTGCAGTATTTCCTGTAGCAGTATGTTTCTCTTTACTGTGCATGGCTTTAGTAATCACTGCTTAAGTTCAAGAAGGGTAGGCCTGTATCACAATTACTATAAATCAGTGAGCTACTTTTGGAGCTGGCAGCATTTTCCATTCAGCCTATTGTCTCCTTTCCAGTGGAACCAGGAACAGTTGTAAGTGTGCAACACATTATGAGACAGTGTGCTACAATTACAGCCATGAACTCTGCTTAAAGATATGAGGAATGAGCCAAATGAGTAAAAGAGAAGCTCATTAAAATGATCTGAAACCTTTTTAAAGTATTATTGCAGAAAACAGTTTCTAGCATGACCTCACATAGGAAATCAACAATGGCTTTTGTATCCTAACATATTCATTTCCACAGGGCAGAAAGGAGAAGCTTGTCTGATAAATACACAATGCTTCTATTGGTTTGTTTGTAACTGAAAGCCACGTCAGCATCCATGTATGTTTTCATGGGGAGATTAACCTGAGGAATTTAAGTTTTTTTTTGATAAAATTCTAAAAAGGAAACATAAAAAGCAGTCCAAAAAAATTTGATTTAGAGAGACATCAGTCACACATGCATAACCCACACCTACAAGCTGACCAACAATTACATACCTTAAAAGAGGCCTATTCAAAGCTTCTTTTTTTGCGTCCTGGTAAAAGATGAAGAAGGCTATTAGCTCTATCAGAAAGTAGGAAATGACAAGCTTTTATCCCATAATAAATTGTCTTCATCTGAACATTTTATATGATATTTTTTGAAAACAAAGTTTTAAATTGCCATATATTGGTGAAAATGGTAAGTTTGAAACTATGCAGTTAAACACTATTTAGTCACACACACATACTGTAGTTGGTGGCAACAGAGCACCAGCCTTTGATGTAGGCGAACAAACCCAAAGAGAAAATGTTCTCATGTATTTTTTCTATCACTGTACTGCAGAAAACACACAAAACAGAAACTAGAGAGTTAAATAAAACATTATCAGTGTGACAGATAACATTTTTATAAGGGATCATTTCTGAGACACCAACGTTTGCCAATGCCATTTCCTATTGAGCCATAATATTTGGATGTATCCTGAAATATAACAGCATTTTACTGCATATTCTTTCCCATTTTTCTCACAAGAGGCCCCTGCAGGAACTGGATATGGTGGCACACTCAGGTGAACAAAGCATTCATTCTGTGAAAGCAGACAGACAGGCTATCATGACTGTCCTCAATTTTATCCCATATACAGTTCTGTAGTGCACATTCCAGCCAAACTAACTTCCCACAATTACCTGGCACTTCATCTCTAGGGTTACCACATTTTCAAAAAATGCCCTTACGTATACCAGTATATCTGCCAGTGACAAAAAGTATATGATATACTGTCAGGCCTGGCCTGTGTCTTAACTAATTTGCAGGCTGTTTTATGTGCACAGGAAGCTTCTCACTATATCCTTCCTTACTCTGACAAACAGAGAAGGGGAACAACTGTTTACAGACCACACAATACAACGAGACATTAATTGCAAGCAAACATTTTAACCTATCCTAGAACACACAGAAATTGAATGCTTAGCCACTTAAATTACTTTAAATATGCATTACCATCTCTAAAATCAAAGAAAGTGCAATAAGTCACAAACAAACAAACACACACACACACACACACAGTGTCACATATACAAACATCTTTTAGTCAAGCAGACAATCAGAAAACACAAGCAGCTGATGGACACTCAATCCTCAGGGCTGTGTGTGTTTGTCAGTACACAATGAGGTTGAAGCTCTAAGACTGCAGTATCTGATCCACCACTGGCATATAAAGGAACATACTGGAAAGGCAAGCAGAAAGCAGACACCTCCATCCACCTCCACAGCAACAGAAAACCCACTGGCCTGTTCGATCTATGTTCAGAGCACTCCTAACATGCTTTTATGGAGCTTTCGCTTACACTTTACACAACCTTTTTTAAAAGTGGTGAGGTCAGTGTAGGCAGACTCCTTAAAACCCACTAAAATCTTTTGTATCATTGAAATGGTTTGTAATAGGCTATAAAACCAAAGATCAGAGGTGGAGTCTGGTTTGTGTGGGTGCCTTTAGTAAACTTGATCATTGATGTGACTGTGTACTGCTACATACTATTTGGGCCACTTTTATATATTATCTACTGTATGATAGTGACACACATAACTATAACTGCATATTTACACTCTGCCAGGACTCATAAATCCAGGCATTACCCCTGTGTCCTTTCTGCGTCATTCTATGGGACACTGTGGGAATAATGATTCAGATGATTTCCACCACGTGTGCTTTAGTGAGAGCTTTTAACATACAGCAAAAACATTAAATATAATTTGTTCGAAAAGATCAGTTGGTTGTTGTTGTTTTTTTGGATTGGTCTTGGTAGACTAGTTGCCCAACAACCAGCTAGTCAATCTGACTATTTGATTCATAAAAATGTTTTATACGCCACAACTCTGGCACAGCCAGCTGATAGTTGATGGCAGAGACAGAAAAAATATGTTTTTTATCTCCTCCTGTGTACTGAGGGAGAGGAAGATACAGTATGTATGTGTGTGTGTTGCAAGTGAAGTAAGGAGAAATATCTGATGTTTCTATTTAAAGCCAACATCACACATTGCAGAACCTTGTTTCATTACTAATACCCCACCAAAGGAAGACCCTTTCCATCCATGAAACCCACATATGAACAAGAAACTGAGGAAAGAAAATGTAATCAAAGTGGTGAAATTCCTTCCATATAGAGCCTAGCAGCGAAAACAGCATAACAACTTTGATTTAAAAAAACCACAGTCTAGAAACACAGCCAGCACTGATATGAGGCCAGTTCCATTAAGCCTCAACAATACCGAAACCTTAAAAGCACTATTCCTACCAGCAACCAACATTTGGATGAAGGTGGTTTCAGTTACAAGCTTCTGCATCTATATCTGCTGAGGTAACAAAATATGGGGAGGAGTCATAAAATATTCATTAGAAAACAGAGAGGGATGTGTTGTTCTTGGATAAAGCAAACAAATGAGACAGAAAGGGTGCAACAGACAAATTAATCCATCCAATCCAATGAGCAGAATGTGTGTTGTCACAACACCAAAATTTCAGCAGTCAATAAAAGTTCAATAAATCAGTTCTCTGTACCAATTTTTTTTCAAAAACATAATATATCAAAATAAATTAAATGAGTTAAATATTAATGATAATAATATTAAAACATTGGCATTTAATTTAATAGATATTGCTTTAAAAAGATTGAGTGAAAAGTGAGTAATAAAATGAAAAACAAAGAAACACGTTAGACTGAACAGTGGCAAGACTATTAAGCCCAATTCACACACAACCATTAGTAGGAATGTCCACTTACAGCCCAACCACCAGCCACTGGTTACATGCAGCGGAAAAAAACAGTGTGAACGCAGCTTTAGTTTGCATTTAAGGCCCCGGTACCAAAGTACTAGTACTTTTGCAAACACTACTACTGCCTGATTCAAGCATCATAATAGCAGAGTTTTAAAAACACTGACTAGTAACACTTTCAGACAGTCCCAGACTGTGAATAAATTACTTTTTTTCCTGCTGGAGCGACTGAATTTTGTTAGAGGTTGCACTTGTGCCACTACCTGTTTGACTAGCTGGTAAGCACTGCCATTTCTGTTGCATATGAGAAACATCAAACAGCAAATGTGCAAAAAGCAGAACGAAACAGTGCTACTCATTTGAACTAGGGATGCACCGATACCGATACCAGTACTCGGGTGTCGGTCCGATACTGTTGTCAAGTACTCGTACTCGTACTCGTAAAACTACCCGGATAAAACCGCACCCGATACCACTTTATGGCAACGCATCTTCAGATGCGGAGCCGCGCGGAAAGTTACATAATTCGGCGTGCACACCGCGGCGCCAAGTGCAAAGGGGTCTCGCGCTCTAAAAGCGCAAGACAACCATAGTATGGCGTCATTTTTGCAGCGCGCTATTGCGGACGCGGCGAGTATAAACCAAGCTTATGAGGCAGATTTCGCTCGGTAGTGACTGCCGAATGTGAAAGGCTGTTTAGTAGGGATGTGCGCAATGACTAGCCTAACCCCTGTAGTATAACAAGCATAAGCAAGCTTAATTGTTATACTAGTTTGACATGACATGGAAGAAATTGGAAAAGTTGTGTAAGCTTTCAAAATCCGCCTTCACCTGAGTGGAGATTTATCTGAAGCCTCCGCGAGCGCCAGAGAAAACCAACGCATGCAAAACCTGAGGTAAAATGAAATGATTTAGTTTTGCTGCAGATATACACTTTTAAAAATAATATATTAATTTCAAGATATAAAATTAATTTAAACATTGCCTTTGTAAAAATATACATTTAAAGGTCCCATTCTTCGTGTGTTTTTGAAGCTTTGATTGTGTTTACAGTGTGCAATATAACGTGTATTTTTCACACAATTTACTTATCTGTACAGCGCTGTTTTCACTCTCCTAAAAACGGGCTGACGAGTTCCATGTTCTATGAAGTCCCTCCTTCAGAAATACGTAACGAGTTCTGATTGTGCCAGCGGTTCCTGTGTTGTGATTCGACAGCAGCTTAGCGCAAGTTGTACGGAAAGGTCACGCCTCTTAACGGGAGATGTATGCGGCTATGCGCTCAATGATCTCTACAGCGTCCCTGGGAAAGCCAAACAAAGGTGATTTGACTCCGGGATGAAAATAACAGCGCCTCGACGACATGGCGACAAACACACTGAAACGCAGCACTTCCTTTTCTCCACGCGACCGTCCTCTTCTCCACGTGGCACAGCAACAAGACCACGCCCACTTTTTTCGCGGATTCTTGTGGGCGGGGGTTAGTCTGTTCTATTGACGTCATTTATAAAGGAAGTACCAGGATGTAGTCCAAGCCAGCCGTTCACTGTAGGCTTTGAAAGGGAACTTCTGTTAAATAAAATATCTCGCTTGGCATTGAACTTTGAGCTTCATAATTTTACAGGTATTATTTATGCTCTAACAGCAACATTACACACTAACTAAAGTTTGAACAATGGGATCACGAAGAACGGGACCTTTAAAGCTAAACCTTAAATGTGCCCAAAACTGTTAACGACTAGTATTTTCCAAGTCGTCTTGCAGCAGCACTAACGTTTAATCGACTAGTCTCGCACATCCAACTGTCACACATTGTAGATGAAAACAGAAACAGGCTCACAGCTGATAATGCAGAGAAGCTTCTTTTCATCTCCAAAAAGGGCTGTATGGCTATGGTAACATATAATAATTTAATTCAGTTGTTCTGCTACTATGTTGAGTGGTGCTGGAATCCACTGAATGTAACAGGTTACATTTATGTGAAATGGGCAGCAGTGCCATGTTTGTAGGGGTGGTGAAAAAAATCGATTATCGATTAATCGCGAGTATGTTATGGACGAGCATGAATCGATCATTACATTTTCAAAAATCGATTTTTTTATTTATCTAAACCTGACTCTACCACCGTGTGTGTGTGTGTGTGTGTGTGTTCATTAGATGAATGTAAATCTGTCGTTAATGCTGAGATGATTCTGAGGGAACACTCTAGAAATCCTCCCGCCTCGCCTCCTCTGGAGCTCAGGCACATTAGCATTAGCGCGTTAGCACGGCTCAGATTCGCGCACAAACACCGAATAAACGCCTTCAATCCGCAGATAGCGCTTCAGATGAGCGAGCGCGACACACATCGACGCGCACATTCGCGGAATTAAGGCGATCCTGAGGACGCGATGAGCGGATCTCAAGCCGCCTTTCCACTGCACACGACAAACGACAGCCGTCGTACCGGAAGTCATTCATTTCCAATGGAGAGTCGTACAGGGGTTGCGTGGGGTGCCGACCATCTGCGAATGCGGAATTTTCGGATCCGATTTGAGCTGCGGATGCGTTCAAATATTTGAACTTGAACGACTACACCGTATGCGACACGCCGACCGGATGTGATGTATTCCAAAGTTGTCCAATCAAATCAGTGTGCGCAAGTTGAGAATTATTAATCTTTTTGCTTATCACATTTTATTTTGTTTTAAAACATTACAAAAAAATGCATAATAGATTAATATTACATTAGTAATTGAATTATATTATTTTTAATGTCTTTATTTTCACTAAAATTTTTGGCGGTCATTTGTCCTATATATAGGCTAACGTTACCTGTTTATTGTTTGGCATTCAATTCATTTCACCATGGTGAATGTACGGAGGATAAAGGCTCTTGCTCTTGCACTCCTTTACTGGAGACACAAAAAGAAATACCGCAAATCAGTGTGGGTAAAACACTACCTGGCTCGAAGGAAACATCTTGGCGAGTATCACCGTTTAGTGCAAGAGCTGCGCCTTAACGGGGAAGATTTCCGTGAGTATTTTCGGGTCTCACGAGAGGAGTTTAAGGATATCCTTCAGGTTGTTGGCCCAAAAATGACCAGGCAGGATACTGCGTTCCGGAAATCCATCAGCCCGGCCGAACGTCTGGCAATTTGTATAACTTTGTAAAATCATGTTAACGTAGACATACTATACTTTGATATGTCATTTCAGTGTTACAAGTTACTCTAAAAACAGTATAATTAGATTACTGTACTAATTACTCTCACTAAAAAGTATTGCAAAAATTTTGCAAAACTTTAATTAAATTACAGAAACATTAAGAGTAATCCCTTACTTTACTTTCCAGGGAAAATTATTTAAATTACAGTAGTTAATCACTAAGTAGCCTAATGAATTAGACCCAACACTGGTCATTTTATAGATAGTTCATATTACATTAGCATGAGCATAAACTTTAAATTTGAAATTAACCAAATTTGTATAAACTGTGAGAGCATTGTTCATTGTTAGTTTGTTAACCACGGTCTCAATAAATTTGTAAAATGTGGAATAATAAATACATGTAAATACTAGGCTACATCGGGCTATGCTAATTAAGGCTAATTAAGGCATGACAAGGATTTGAATACATTCAGCAAATTTGGCAAACAAAACACACCTGTCAACCCGACAACCTCACTAACTTTCTTCCAAGCCTCATTTTTCCTATTAAAGTCTCTGTATGATTCTAGAGAAGTATCATATAGAATGGGGTTTTCTGAGACCGCGAGGATAAGCTTCTCTCCCATGTTGCCGTGTACGATCAAAGTGAAATTTACGTGCGACTGCCACTAGGGGGCAGATTCCGACAGTCGTGTCCGAATGTCGTGTGCAGTGGAAAGGCGGCTTCACACACACACACACACACACACAGCCGGACTGATGCTGGAAACGCTCCGCTGCACCGACCCGCGGCTCCCGCTCACGGAACCGAACGGGCCTCGACACTCCTCCGACACGAACCCGTTTTTCCCCCTTTTGTCTTTCTAACGTCAGGAAACGAACGAGAGGAGCTCGAGCGTTCCACGCGTTCCCGCCCCCCTCACGCGCGCACCGCATCCATCACTCTTGACATTTTGTCACTGTGTTCTACAGTACAGTATATAAGCTGAAGCTACAGTAAGTTGTTCAAAAATGTTCATTTTGTCTTCTTAATGATTAAATTGGACAGTTTTCTTCTAGAAAGACAAGGTGTTTGGAGAAAAAACTTCTTCTTTACCTTGACATGTTTCGACTGCAACCTGCAGTCTTCCTCCACCTGAACACGTTGTCTTTCTAGAAGAAAATTGTCCAATTTCTACAGTATGTTGGTTCTGATCTACTTCCTAAAGGAAATAAGCCTTTCATTTATTTGTTATTGTTTAGTTCAACTTGATGAGTCACAACACAATGTGATGTATTCATTTCTGTGTAACTACATGACACTACACGACAAGTGCTTTGAGTTGTTACTCAATAAAAGAGTTAAGTAATTCAGTAGCTGACTTTTTTTTTATACTGCAATCACTTTGTAGTGTATTTTCGTTTACTGTTGTGAAATGGAAAATTAATAATCGCTAATCGAGAATCGTTAATAATCGAAAATCGACTGTAATCGAATCGGGACTTCAATAATCGTAATCGAATCGAATCGGGAAATCAGACAGATTAACCACCCCTACATGTTTGTTTAGGAAGTTGAATGTTAAAATGTCAGCAACAGCATCAATTTGTGTATTTACTTTGTTACAGTCAGAAAGTGAAAAACATTTGATGAAAATAAAACATTGTTAGAAGAACTGTAATGGTATTAAGTACTCGTATCAGTACTCGGTATCGGCAAGTACCCAAATATAAGTACTTGTACTACAATGCGAGTAAATCGCTCGCATATGTGACCAAATTTCACAAGGCGACTAAAAAAAATTTCTTTAAGTAGCCAATGACTAGTAAATTATACGATTAAAGTCACCTGTAATTGAGTTAGAGGCAAACAAATTAGCACAGATATACTTTCATTGCCTACTGAGCTTTACGCACCGTCACTTGGCTGAGAGCGCCCTCTGTCACTTCCTCTCACACATGCACACTCACCGTGAGAGGAAGAGAGAGCACATGCAGGCAGGGCTTGTTGACAGAACTGTCAATGACCCGATTGGACCAATGCTATGTTGTCATGAAACTTTATCATTTGTATGTGTTTTTAAGGCTTGCCAATTTAAACATTCAAGCACAAGACAACGCAAAAGATAACTCGCTCATGCTGTGTGAAGTTTTGTGTGCACAAACTGCACAGTCGAAGAGCACTCTCAGAAAGCCATGTCTGACAGCACGTGAATACTGAATTAAGCTCTCTTTCCGCCTTCTTGCGCTTGACATAATTTTGTGTGGAATTCTGTTCAAAATGTCTGTCTTGCCAAGTATAATAGGGATGTCAAGCTACCAAAATTCCAGTAGTCGGTACTGTGACGGCAAAATTCAAATTCAATCTATTAATTAAGAGACAAAACTTCTCCAAATTGCCTTTATAAAGGTTTTATTCCCTTGCAAGGAAAGAGCCACAGTCAACAGACATACAGAATGTCAATAGATTGAATTTGAATTTTGCCGTCACAGTACCAATACCATACCAATTTTATAGAGTTGTTCCGATTCCGATACTAGTATCGGAAATATCACAGATACCACAACAAATTCTGGCATCGGTATCGGCGAGAACTTGAACCCAGTATGTCCGCTGTTTAGCAGTATTTCGTCTCTATGTGGATGACGGGCACCCGCGCGTGACACTCGCTCGCTGTCTTTGTAATCTCTGCCGTGTGTCACTATCAAGCGGCAACCTCCCCCACTTTCTCTACGTCCTTTTTTTTTTTTTTACTGTCTATGGTCACTATATGAGGACACGAACGCATAAACTGTTACTTCATGAGAATTTACCGTTTCATTTGAGAAAACAATCATATAATGAAGACAGACACTCAAATATCTTCACGGCAACCTGTCAAAACAAAAGTTTGGTTTAAAAAAAATTAAATTGACAGAATATATTAGGCTACTGTTGTACAAAAATGACTTGAAAAAAAGATTTATTAATTTTGCTGAACGAGATTCAATGATCCGAGTCGGTAAAATTATCCGAACTTCCCACTACTAGTTTACATCAGTGACTTGTAGCCAACAGCTAGACTGGGTAAACCCAGACCGATCTGCCAGTGATTTGATTTCGCACTGCAGCTCAGGCTGGAAACCTGTTAATATTTTTATCCTGCTTCTGTTGCAAATTTGCAGAGACCAATCACAAACCGCCTTATCCACTTGGCGCGCTATTGGCGGGTTTAACACAATGACGGATAGAGAATCGATTGGTTGAAGGACTATCCAATTTCGTACAGAGTTATTTGAACTATGCCCATTGATCACGCCTTTTGAGCAGTAGAACATACAGAGCAGACTCCCCAGACTAATGTTCAATCTTAAAAGATTGAGCTTGGTCTGGTGATAGCCAGACAAGCCAACAGTATGACAGGGTGTGCAAATGCTGCTCAAAACAACATGTTTCTCACCAAATTAATGAGAAGGGGTTTTAATCTAAATAAAGGGCTATAGGATTGTAAAATGAATCGATGTGATTGATAATTTAATTAAATTACTTATTTAATAATCAAAATATAATCTCTAATACGTGTCACCAATGCCACCTCAGATCTGTTATTTAGAATGTGTGGACCAGCTCTTCCTGGAACAACACGCTGAACACAGCAATTAAACCCAATGAATTCAAAACGATTTATTACAATAGTGTTCTCATTAATGTAATGTAATATGACAGTCCCAATCATAGTTATTATTAATTGTGCATTGCTGTTTGAGGTGTGCGCGCTGAAGCTGAAGTGCTGAATAAACACCGGTACACTGAAGCTCTTTGCTAGTGTGTAATTTAGTTCAAAGAAACACATCCTATACGAGATTGATCAGATATATACAAAATAAATATAATATTACAAATTACAACTGCACAAAATGATGCAAATGCACAAGTAAACTTGAACTAAGTTACGTGCGAGTCAGAATGCATGACTCATGTTGTGGACGCGCTCTTCCTGGAGCAACGCGATGAAACAGCAACTAAACCCAGATAATTCACAATAATAATTTTATTACAATATTGCTCTAATGTTAAAGTAATATGACAGTCCCAATCATAGTTAATTATTAGTTGTGCATTACTTTTTGAGCTGCATGCACTGAAGCTGATGATCACCGGCGCACTTTACTACCGCTCTAATTCTTAACCAAATGCATCCTATATGAGATTAATCAGATATAGATAGGCCTATACAAAAACACAATATTACAACTTGCATTTGCACAAAACAAAAGGCTCCGAATGCACACGCAAACAGTCATGATGAAGGTGTAACTTCAGCAGTAAAATGGTCCCAAACATAACTCCAGCACGCTTGCTTCATTTTTCCTCCTGTGTTTCCAAGGGGGTAATCCAGCACCCAGAAACCGTACCTCCCATAGGGGCAGCCATTGCTAACCAAGCCATCACCTGCTGTTAGCATCCCATTGACTCCCATTCATTTTTGTGTCACTTTGACAGCGAATAACTTTCCATATTAGGCGTTTAAAGACTCCATTTGTCCAATGTTTATTTCTAAAGAAACACAACAATGTATAATAGGCTCCATTACCTTGTATCTGACACTATCGACCCGTAGAAGCCGTTTTTGTAAAAAATAGGCTAACTATTGCGTCATAACCACGCGACTTTCTGCACGCAGTAGAGAAATGACCGTATAGGCCCAAGGAGTAGCTCGCAGGCAGTCTTTTGCCTCATAGACAGTAATCGGGGGGACGTGGAGGCATAAAGTCTGATAAAGTTAAGGGAGAAGCATGTGGAGAAGCCCATAGAGAGCCAAAAGCAACGGGACAAAATATTTCAACAACGTAATTCAGATTTCACTTTGCACAACTACTAGAAGACTTGCAACTAGAAGACTTGCTCACGTCACATCTACGTCGTCAAGCTCAGTCTGATTAAATGTATTATCGACAATTAATCGATCATCGATTAATTGTTAACATCCATCGACAGTAAAAGAAATGGACACAGAGACCCCATAGACTTCAACGAGAAAAAGTGAAGTCAATTAGAAACACTCTTTTCCAGATGGCTGAGCGTACTGCACAGCCTCAGACTGAGCTTGACGACGTTGATGTGACGTGAGCAACCTGTCTGACAGTTGTAAGCCCTCTAGTAGTTGTGCAAAGTGAAAACAATCACGTTGTTTAAATATTTTGTCCCGTTGCTTTTGGCTCTCTATGGGCTTCTCCCCATGCTTCTCCCTTGACTTTATCGGACTTTATGCCTCCATGTCCCTCCGATTGCCTCATATGTCTTACATATAATGTGACTATCAGCTTGAAGCACAAGCATGAGCCCAGCCCTTCCCATCATGAAATAAAGAAGACTTTTGAATGTTTTGTACATTAATAACCTCACGCATTATGTGGCTATGTGATCGCTCATAGCCAAAAACTGCTTTAACGATAAATTTAGTCCCATGACAAGTATGACTTCATTGGCGTTTTGTTCAACAAACTTTTGCCATTGCAATTAATGAAATCTCTTTTTTTAATCTTTTGCTGCCTGATTTGAATGTTAATCAAACATACTCTCAAATCACTCAATGCTCTTGACGCAGTAATTTTGTAACTTTAATAAGGATTCATCTATATTTAATTTATACAGTGAAGACTATGTAGTGTTTTTTTACATTTGATTATTGCTTGTAGTTTGATTATTTGTTCTTATTTTATTAGAGACTGTTTACTTGACTTTAATACAGGGTTCCCACTCTTTCATGAACATCAAATTCAAGGACTTTCAAGGACTTTTTAAAGCACCTTTTATTTTAAATCAAGCACAATAAATACGATAAAGGTGGGTGTGTTACTGCCAATTTATCAAATACCTACTGTACCTGTGTCTATCATTAATGCAGTAACGCTAAGGCATATACTGACAACTAAAATACAATTTCTAATGAGGAAAACTGTCCAATTTTACAAAATCCAGTGAGGAAAGAGGCTGGTGTACAAGAGCGAGCGAGTTTTAACGAGAGATGCAGTTTGCAGGTCTCTTATTCCTGCTTTTAACATTTTTTTCACTCTAGTTTTTGTTTTCTTTTTTTATAAATCATTACTTAATTAAAACATCAAAATATAGAAATAATAATGTATACATGCATTTTCCAAGTAAATGAAAAGATATGGACAAGTTAATTGTTAGGCATAAAAAACGTGCAAAATTATTTATTAAATCACCTGTACATGTACCTTTTTAAAAATAAATTTGAAGGCTTTTAAGACCTGCACATATTTTATATTAAACATATATAATAACAGCCCATTTCAAATGTTAACGTGCTTTTCTTCTTTTTATTTTTTGAGCGGTGATGAAATATTGCTCTTGTAAATACTTGCCAGCATTTCAGTAATGAAAGTCTAGATCTTTAAAATGCATCAAAATTACAGCAAAGCGCAACCGTACGGTGCTCTGCAGGGGTCAAAAAGGATATAAACAGTGAATTTTGAAGTGATCTCATCTTGAAAACTCAGAGATGTGGATTCGGACGGCAATGAAATGACCACCCGACCTTGGTTTTTGTCTAAAACAGTGGGTAATTCGGCCGGGGATTTTTACGCGGGTGATGGGAGAAAAACACTGACATTCTGGATTCGGACGGCAATAAAATCCCAGACTAGCCCCTGACAATGATGAAAATACCTCACGACCCCACGAGAAACAATTACCATCCGAATAGGGCTTTTGACAGTAGATGGTGCTTATGGAACAGCAGAAATATATTGAAATAGCTTCCTCCCTTAATGCTGTTTTGTTCTGGCTTTGGCAGCGCACGAAGGCCAATTTTTGTAATAGCACCATGCTACTCTAACAAAATGCAGTTCATGCTTAATTCAAGCACTTTCAAGGACCTATGTTTGTTTTCAAGTACTTTCCAGGCCTTGAATCCATGTGTCTGAAATTCAAGAACTTTCAAGTACTTTCAAGAAGCGTGGGAACCCTGTTAATAGTGTTTATTTTATATTCATATTTTATATTATATGTAATGTAGATTTTTTTTTCTCATTTGCATTTTTTTGCATTCCATGTAAAAAGTCTGGCGAGTAAAATAAAACATTTACTAGCCAATGGCGACTCAAGCTTCAGTGTTACCGTAGAGGGTTGCATACAACGCACAGACTATTTATCAGCTTGGCCCAAAAGGCAGTGCTGCGCAAGCTGAGAGCAAATATGTTTACTCGCTGACTCGCTGTTGTTTCGATCACGCAACCACTAAACAGTGCCTTGAAAACCAGTGAGAAGTATTTTTGTTCGACGCAGCGTTCTCCAATACAAACCACAAATGTCTCAGTGATTTAAAGACAGATGAAACAGAGCTGACTTTTTCAATAATACTGATGTGGGGAAAAAAGGAGAAACATTGTGCCACAACAATCCAGCAAGAAGGCTTTTCAATCCATAAATCACCAACATTTACCATGGATTTACTGTAGAAACACTAACGGTAACCATGGTATTGAGGCAGAAATGTGTGATAATCATACAGAATTGCATTAATTATTAATGTAGACATGGGACATAATTACAATATTTTTGTTATGCACAGCTTTTTCTGTGCATTTGTATTTATACTAAATATCTTTAGGCTATACTGTTTATCATAACAAATACCACAGAAGCCATATAGTTACTTTTTTACCATGGTAATGAGCTGCCTGTGGTTATCGTGATCTACAAATGTATTACACAGTCAGAATATTGAAATTTTACTTTTTAAAAATCAGGTTGAAATAATTTTTACAGATGTTACCATTTTTGTTAATGAAATACATTTATATCTGCATCCCAACTCAAGCACAAGCAACTTTCAACTTAAGCACTTTAGCTTCTGTTAAATGTGTATTTCTAACAGACAAAACATGTAATATTTTAATATTACGTGTGCAGTGCAACCAAATAAGGTACTGGTGCCACCATCAGAACCAGTAGTGGCATCTGTGAGCTCTCTAAAACAGAAGCTAGTAATACTCTGATAATACAGTAAAAAAATAAAAAAATACACCAGAATTGGGAATCACTTCCTATAAGTCAGGACCTGTACTGAGCAGACAGGTGAGAGCAGGCTGGTCACCTGCTCTCATGGTTTCCATAGTAACAAATACATGTCCCATGCTTATTTGTTCAGCCCTCACCTCGGGCTAACCCAGGTGCTGTGCGACCAAACCACCTCCGTCCCCAGAGACTGATGGAGAGATGATACGGTTTCAAGTGTGTTTGAACAAGAATAAGTGGGTTTTAATGAGGCAAAGACACGTCTATGTTTTCATAAAACTGCAGATTTACAAATGACATTGTCAACAAGAGCGCTGCTCTCTCTGGTTTGTACTCTTTTTTTTCTGTTGAAGGAGATTATTCAGGCAGTGATCGCTGATCTGAGTCTGAGACTCAACCAACAGCAAATGAACAGAGAAAGCAAGTTAGACAGATAGAGATCAAATAGATGGTGTGAAGTGACTGTTTTAATAGATGATAAAATGGTCACAATTCTGTTAGTTCCTGTGCACTACTCATTTATATACTACTCCCTTACACTACAGTTGAGGAAAGAGTGAGTTTATTTATAGTCGTTTATTGCACTCATGATTTAGTCAATCAGATTCAGCACTCAATTATTTTACACGCTGTCCTTCTTGTGCTAAAACCCCTCTTAATCCCTGAAATTCTTCATGGCGACTAACACTAAATGAGGACACTCTGACAACATGATGCATCTATTGCTGAGTTGTAAGCAGCAATGTTGTATTTCACGGTGCTTCTACGTGCTGGACATCTGAAACAGCAAATCAAACTAAGCTGGCACAACAACCTACTATTTTGCTTTCATGCTCCAATACACACTTTTAAAAATGGAGATGAATCAAAGATCTAGTTTTGTTTGGTCCAGCAGATTATCATGTTTAATAGGTTAAACAGATAATATAATTTTTGACATATTTGTTTGCACCATATTTTGAGCAGCCTCTCTCTAAGTTTTAGAATGAAATGGTCCAAACTCTCACACCAGTTTGCTGTCATGCAGAGGTGGACAGTAACTAAGTACATTTACTTGAGTACTGTACTTAAGTACACTTTTTGAGTATCTGTACTTTACTGGAGTATTATTTTTTAGGGATACTTTTACTTTAATTTCACTACATTTGAAAGACAAATATCGTACTTTTTACTCCATTACATTTCTAGCGAGGTCCTCAAAGTTGAAAGTCATTTCTGTAGCAGCTTTAAAAGTCAGTGGATGATTTTTTTTCTTCTTTAAAAGTTTTTTTGTTGTTGTTGTTTTGCAGACAGCCTATCAGTAATCACTCTTGTATAGGGTCATGTGAAGTTTCCCAACATTTTTTGAACCCTGATCAGTTTATAGCAAAATGTAAGACGGCGGTTCCTTGGCACCGTGTATGCACCCATGGCTATACTTAAAAAGTATGTTTCAGGTTTCTCAAAAGATTAAAGATTAGTTTAGTTGGCATACACTTTGATGCCTGTCTCATAAAATGTTCAAAAATGTAAATGTCTGAGAGAAAGAGAAGAGTAAACAGTTGGGAGAATATCGTATGCGTATCAGAGTATAGGGTCCATGCATTCAGCCTTAAAGTGACAGCAGCTTTGTAAAGAGCTTTATAACTTTTATACAAGAAATTGAAACTTCCAATACTTCTATAAAAGTTACAACACTCTATACAAATGTAAAGAAATGAGTTTAAGGCAGTCGTATGCTAGCATGTCGGATGGAGCATCACTGACTGGCTTAAACCACCATGATGGCATAGAGTGCATTTATACAACAATGCAACAATAATAAAATAATGCATTGACATAAAAAAGGAAATTTACTTTTGATACTTAAGTACTTTTAAAAACAAATACTTCTGTACTTTTACTTAAGTAAAAATCTGTTTTTAGAACTTTCACTT